>CM031872.1:6722224-6770234 GCA_018697195.1 Certhia americana
CTTCCCAGAGACCATCCCTCCCCAGTGACCCTTCCCAGAGACCATCCCTCCCCAGTGACCCCTCCCAAATCCATCCCTTCCTACAGACCTCCCCAAAGCCCATCGATGTCGCCGCGCCTGCTCAGGGCGGTGGGCTGGGGCTTGGCGGCTCTGCTGGCACTGCTGACGGTGGCCGTCTTCGTCCTGGTCCTGATCCCGGCAAAGAATGCTGTCCTTCCTACCAGGATCAAAGTAGGTGTCCAGTGAGACGTGGGGGAGCCTGGGAATGCCGCCATCACCCCCTTTCCACCTCGAATTCTTCCATCAGCCCTGCCTTCCTCTCAGCTCACAAGTTGCCCCGTAACCAGCCCAGCTTTTCAGGACTCAGCCTCATCAAGGTGGCACTGGGCAGATCAGTCTCCCCCAAACCAAGGTCCTGGCTGCTTGCTAAGGATGGCAGAGAAGTGCAGCCTTCTCTCCATGGCTGCTCCATCTGCCACCACAGGCACTCTATTTCCCGGTTTTCAGACATCCAGGTCACCAGTTGGGTTTACACCTCTCTTCCCTACTGCTTTTTGCTGCTGGTCTGTTAAAAAAATGTCAGGTTTTGTGAGATTTCCCAAAGGCCTGTGAGCAGCCTGAGCCCTTTGGGCCATGCCTGGATGCCTCCCTGCTCTGTGACTCACCCCGCTGACCTGCGTGTCCTTCCTAAGCTGTAACTCGCTGGAGTGGCGAAATCAGGGCTGTTAGAGGTGGAGCAGGGCTGCTGAAGGGAGGGTGGATGTGCAGACCTCTGCTGCTCACATTCACACAGGGAAAGCAGGAGCAGAAGCTCTCAGAAACCCCCATGGCACTTGGTGCAGCCCCGAGCCAGCTGTGACCCCGTGTCCCCTCTGCCTCCCCAGTACGGTCTGGTGTTTGATGCTGGCTCCACACACACATCCCTCTACATCTACCGGTGGTCTGCGGACAAGGAGAACGGCACTGGCATTGTGTCCCAGGTGGAGGCCTGCTCTGTATCTGGTGAGTGTGCTGGGATGTGTCCTCCCTCTCTCCCAGCTTCCTGGATCGCTGTCCCAAATTCTCACAGCACCATCACTGATCCCAGTCTTTCAGCCTGCTCTGGGCTGAAGACAGATTGTCCTGTGAGGAATCAGGAAAAGCTCAGGGGATAGTCTGCACCTGAAGGAGCCCTGCAGTCACTGGGAGATGCAGAGGTGGAGGAGGAGTTGGTTCACCACTTAGCTCAGGTCCTGCAGCCAGTCCTGTACAGATGTGCATCATCAGCTTGGGATGCTGGATGTGCAGTATGCTCCTTCTCCCTTGCCCTTCTCCTTGGCTCTTCTTACCACATCTGTTCACACCATCTTTCATTATATGCAGCTTCATGTGCCCACATGGCTTCCCAAAAGCTCTGCACAAGTCCCTGAGCAATCCGGTGTCTCCACTCAGGTGGTGCTTGACAGCTCCCGGGGGCAGCAGTTTGCTCTGAACAGAGCAGTGCTGGGGCTATGGCTGGGACATCTGGGTGTATCTGAGTAGGACAGTAGAGCTCCCTGGGGAATGGATGGACATGTCCCCTTCTGTGCTGTCTCTCTGGGGTGGCACTGGGCTCTCTCCATCACCGGTTCCCTGTGGCAGGACCTGGCATCTCCAGCTATGCAGACGACCCCACAGGGGCTGGCGCCAGCCTGAAGCCTTGCCTGGACAGGGCCATGAAGATCATCCCGGCTGAGGAGCAGCAGGAGACCCCCACGTACCTGGGGGCCACGGCTGGCATGCGGCTGCTGAGGTACCAGCACATCCAGGCTGGCACCTCCCACCCTTCCCGGTGCTCCTGCACCACACCAGAGCCGTGGCTGGCACTGGGGCACAATGGCTGGGTCTCAGAGGTGCTGTCCAGCCAGGCCAGGGGGCTGGGCAGAGCATCCCTGTCTGTAGTGCCACGGGGTGTCCAGGAGAGCCACTGGCTGTGCCCAGGGGACATGCCCAGCCCTCTGCAGCCCCAGCCTGGCAGCAGCCCCAGAGGGGATGAGCCCCGTTTGCCAGACTGGCATGAACATTCCCAGTGCTCCAGCAGAAGCTGCAGGCAGCATTTTTCAGGAGATTCCCAAGGCCCGGGGTGGGGGATTTGGGGTTCACAGGAGCCATGTGCAGGCAGGGCAGTGCTGGGGAGATGTCTTGGAGCAGCTCCTTGGCAGGGCACAGCAGCCTCTTGCTGCCAGCCTGGTTGCCAGAGCTGCCAGCCAGGGCCTGCAGCACCTGAGGTATTGGTGCCTTTGCTGGCAGGGAGGAGAACAGCACCAAAGCTGAGCAGATCTTTGCTGAGGTGTCCAAGGCCATTGGGGAGTACCCTGTGGATTTCCGTGGAGCTCGGATCCTGACGGGGAGTGAGGAGGGCTCCTTTGGCTGGATCACTGTCAACTACCTGCTGGAGACACTGGTGAAGGTGCAGCTTGGGGAGAGGGCAGGGGAGGGGGAGTGGGGAGAATGTCCTTGTCAGAGCTACAGCCAGCTTTCCTTATTTGCAGAGGAGGGAAGAATGGAGCTTTGGGTCACCCCAACCAAATGTGCCCTGTGGTCATGGGCTGCAGATTCAACCCCATGAATGTGATTAGAGGGATCTCTGTGTCCAGCTCAGCCTGGCCCTGTGATCTCGCATGCTGACACACGGGTGGATTTTGGGATCCCTGGGATATGGTAGAGCTTATCAGGCTCCAGGAGACATGCCTCAGTGCTCTGTGGGCAGTGTCAGTGGGCAGAGGAGGATATGGGCAGGCAGGGGTAAAACAGGGAAGCAGGAGCATGTGGAAAGTGGCTCTGGGTCTTCTGAGCCCCAAAGTCCTTGAGGGAAGGGAGTGGGAGTGCCTGCAGTTCAACCTAAGTCTTGCTGTGTGTTGTGCCAGTTCTCATTTGCAGAGAAATGGGAACATCCCCAGGACACTGAGGTTCTGGGAGCTCTGGACCTTGGCGGTGCCTCAACGCAGATCACCTTCCAGCCCGGGGTCCCTGTGGAGGACAGGAACACATCCGTGTTCTTCCGGCTGTATGGCACCAACTACTCCCTGTACAGCCACAGCTACCTGTGCTACGGGCAGACACAGGCCCTGAAGATGCTGCTGGCAGCTCTGCACCAGGTGCCAGGGGCACAGGGGCTGCTGAGCCATCTCCCAGTGCTATGGCACATCTGCCCCCTGCAGTGTTGGGTGTGCCTGTAAGCACGGAGTTGGGAATTGGCAGAGGCTTGGATTTTATCTAGGGAAGCAAAAGATTCCCTCATTTGGGTGGCAGGTGGTGGTGATTGGCAGCCAGGGCTCCCTTTTCGCCACATCTTGACATGCAGTGGCATTTTTTGTAATTTTCCAAGCCCAGCTGTATCTGAAGGGTTTTTGCTTTGTTCCCATTCTTTTGCCCTTGCTCCACTTCTGCCCAGAGAGAGGTTTCCAGGCACAGTCCCTGCACAACTGCCCTGGGACAGAGCCAGAGCCCAGTGCTGTGGGAGCCAGGAATGCTCCAGGAGCTCACAGTGGGATGCACCCAATACTCCTGGGGTGTAGGTCCTGCTTTTGGGGCTGGGCTGTGGGAAGGGTGTCAGTGGCATTGCAGCCCCATTAATGGCTCCATCTCTCTCCAGGCCACCTCGAGTGCCCAGATCTTGCACCCCTGCTACCCCCGGGGGTACCAGGAGAACATCACCGTGGCAGAGCTCTACGACAGCCCCTGTGTGCATGCGCCAAGCTCAGCCAGCCCTGGCCTTGTCCTCACAGTGATGGGGACAGGGGAGCCAGCCAAGTGTGGCATGGCTGTGCAGAGACTCTTCAACTTCAGCTGTGGGGTGCAGTGGCCGTGCGGGTTCAATGGAGTGTATCAGCCCCCCGTGCAGGGACAGTTCTTCGTAAGCAGCCTCCCTCCCTGTGCCTGGGGGGACAATGGGAATTCGGAGCATGACCTCTGGAAAACTGCTCTAGGAGAGTGTCTGAGTTGTGCCAGCCCTGGGGACTGGGTTGTGCTTACATGTAGGGACACAGAGGGTGCTGGCCTGCATGCCAAGCAGCCCGAGACCTCTGCTCTTCCAGCACCATTCCCTGTCCGTGTGAGCAGCATTCCCAAACTCCCTCCCACAACATCACTGCCAGCACCTTACCATGCTGAGTGGGGCCTTACAGGGACCCCTGCAAATGGGTGGGGGGCATCAGTGTATCAGAGTGCTTCACTAACCTGTCACCTTTGGTCTCAACACCCACAGGCCTTCTCGGGGTTTTATCACAGCCTTCACTTTCTGAACCTAACAGGAGGGCAGTCCCTGAGCTTGGTCAATGCCACCATCAGTCAGATCTGCACTAGCAGCTGGGAACAGGTGAGATTCTGCCCAGCAGTATGTTTCACCTGTGCACTGGGCAGCCTGAAGGCACATCCACAGTCCATCCTCTGCTGTGGTAAGCTGTAGAGAGCCAGGAGGAGCACAAAGGTCTCTGCACCTAGAGAGATGGGAGAGCAGCCTGCAGCCCCCTGGGGTCTCCTTCCTCTCCTGGTCTTTGCTCCCAGCTGCACTGCAGGGGCTGTTTGCCAGTCTGGGGTCATCCAGCACTGCTCCATGTCCAGCCTGCCCCTTTTCTCCCACCTCTGCAGGTGCAGGAGTTATTCCCCACGGCAAGCAGGACCCAGCTCCGTGACGCCTGCACAGCCAGCTCCTACACCCTCACCCTTCTCCTGCAAGGCTACAAATTCAACTCCACGACATGGCCTAACATCCACTTCGTCCAGCAGGTAGTAGAGTGTTCAGCATCTCCCAGCTTCTGCATTTTATGCCCTAAGTGCCTTGTGCCCACCCTGCTGCTGCTGGGAATGGGGGATACCAGGGCAGAACACTCCACTGCCCGTACCCAGGGCAGCTCTTGAGCTACACTCCTGCAGCTGCTGGGACATCTGGCCTGGCCCTTTGTGCTCTCTTCCAGCTTACGTCACTGCTGGGGCCTCTGCAGCCCAGGGTGGGCACAGAAGTGGTGGTTGTGGTGCAGGACCTGGGGGTGCAGGCTCTTCTCTGGTTTGTCTGGTCCTTTGCAGCCTTTCCTATCCCCCTTCCCTGTCTGTCTGCACAGGTTGCTAACATAGATGTGGGCTGGACTCTGGGCTACATGCTCAATCTCACCAACATGATCTCCTCGGCACCTCCCACAGCAGTCACAGAGCTCCCAAGAAACATCTGGATAGCAGCCACAGTTCTGCTTGCCATCATGCTCATCCTCACCTTCTGCCTGCTCACAGCCACTTGCTGCCAGAGAAACTCCTCGGGCTATGAGCACCTGTAGCAGAGCTGCCTCCAGAGGCCACCGAGGCCACACCTCTGCAAGGAGCTGCTTCCTGGGAATCACCCCTGTGTGCCAGAGGCCACGGACTTGTCCTGGGGGGCCCTGAGTCCTGGCCTGATGAGCTGGAACTGGCTCAGCTGTAAAATACCCTCCTCACAGCTGTGTGTTCTTCAGTTCTCCTTTCCCTGCACTGCTGGTAGGAGATGCTCCAGGAGGGAGGGCTTGGCCATGCAGGGCAGGGGCTCAGTGCTGGGGCCTGGGGACCACCGTGCTGAGGGGCGGCTGGAGATAGGGATTAGGGGGGTCTGACAGCAGCAGTTATACTGTCACAGGGCTGGTTACAGCCCACAGCAGAAACCCTGGGTGGGACACATGTCCTGCCCCATCCCAGGCCTAGGGTCTGCATCTCCCATGGCCAGCACCAGCCCCAGGGGCTGTGGCATTGGGGATGTGGGAGGCACTAGCCTGGTAGACAGGGCTCTGCCTAGGACTGGGAAGCTCTGTGAGGGAGGGATGGCACAGCCCTCTCCTCTCCTGCATGAGGTTCCTCTCCAGCTGCACCCCATGCCCAGTGCCTGAAAGACAGTTCATCCTCCCTTTCCAACACAGGGTGACTTGGGAACACTGCTGGGACACAGCAGAGTCAGCTCCCAGGGGCCCCCTTACATTTTTGGGGAGTCCCACTGTCAGCGAAGTGATGGGTGAGTTGAGACATCTCCTCTGAGAAGGAAAAATGCCCTGTTGGCTCCACTCCAAGGTCCAGCAGACATCTCAGTGTCTCCATGGATACTTTCCATAGATTGTTGCCTTCCTCCTGAGTCTCTGTCATCACCTGCCCTTACTTGGGAGACAGAAGTAATAAATCACAGTGATTTGGGAGCAAAGTAGCAGGCGTTTCCCCATGTGCTGGCTTTTACAATGTTTATTTGGATGAGGAGAGCTGTGAGGTGCCCAGCATTCCATAGGGACACCAAAGGTCTGCTCCTCACTGTGGGAGCGCAAACAACAACGTGAATCATCCCCAGAGCAGCTAAAAACGAGCAGGACCAAAGGCAAAGGCCATGGGCAGGACCCAGCTCAACCATGAGCAGGGCAGGACTCACAGCCTGCTGGAGCCTTATCCTGACACCCACGGGGTCCAGGCCTTCTGCTGGTGGGACAGTGCTGTTTCCAGGAAGGCACTGAGGAACATCAATCCCTTTATTCCAGGTGAAAAGGAAGATAGGTGAGTGGTGAGATGAGATGATGACGTGACATGCCATAACAGTGATGAGATGATGAGACAGTCTCTCTGGAGGAGCATGGACCACACTTCTGACTTTGAATGCTCAGTTTTCTTTCTCTTTCCAAGACCATCTCCATGTAAGCCCCAGCCACAAACCCTCCACAGCAGGGATCCCACAGAGCATCCCTCAGGCTGGCAGAGCTGGCAGAGTCCCACCTGGGACTCTGAGCTGGCATTCCAGGGAGCACCCTGTGCCTAGGTGCCTGCAGTGTCCCCCACCAGGCTGGCACTGGGGCACTGTCCTGCAGCCAGGCTGGCCCACCACAGCCCCTTGGCCAGCCCGTGGGACGGAGCCATGTCTGTAACATGCAGAACAGTGATGGGAGGCACACAGGCTTGGCTGAGCTTCTGCAGGCTGATCCCATTGGGTCTCCATGGCAGTAGAGTTCTTCTGGAAACCTCAGAGAGTGTCTGTCTGCATGTTGGGGGCCAGGCCCATGAAAAAGCAGACCCCAGTGCTCAGCAGCACAGCCCCAGCCCTGGGCTCCAGTCCCACATGGGGATTCCAGCACAGTCCTGCAGCCCTGGTCCATCCCTGCTGGGCTCCCAAACACGGCCAGGCTCCTATACCCACAGCAGCAGGAGCAAGGCAGTGAGCCCCAAGACAAGGGTGAGGATGATGAAGGTGATGGCCGCAGCCCACAGGGAAGGCCTGTGCCCCTTCAGCCTGGCTGGAGCCTCGGCTGGGACCATGTTGGTGAGGTTCAGCATGTACCCCAGCGTCCAGCCCACGTCAGCACTCCCTGCCTGTCCCAGAGAGAGGAGACAGGGGTTAGCCCTGCAGGAAAGCCACTGCTGGCACAGGGCCACCCACCCACTGCTGCTCAGCCCACACCGTGTGCAGCAGCTGTCCCCACAGCAGTGACACATCAGCACGGAGGGCAGGCAGGGCTCTCTGAACTGTTGCTCCCCACCACCTCCACACTGGGTCTGGCCCTCCCCAGCACCCCCACTCTGGGTCTGGCCCTCCCCAGCACCCCAGCATGGGGCTGGTTCTCCCCCAGGACTGCCTCTGCTCCCCCTCATGGGCTGGGAGTGCTGCCCACCTTCATCTGGAAGAAGATGTTGTTCCAGCTGGTCTCGTTGAACTTGTAGGCGTCAAGGAGGAGTGTGAGGATGTAGTTGGTGTTGGCACAGTATTTAGGCAGTCGCTTGGGATTCTCTTTGGGGTAGCTGGAAGACAGCTGGGGTGGGGAATATTTGGGGAAGAAGGGGAGTGATTCATAGACGATTTCTGTGCAGAGACAAAGCCCTGAAATGTGGCAGTGGCTCCACAGTCACTAGCATCCAGAAAGAGACTTCAGGGCCAGGCAGTGATTTTGGACCTCTCTATACAGGGCAACTCCTGGAGAGGATTTACACTCCACGTGGGAACAGAGGCACTTATTGTAACTCCTTCTGCCCCAGATTCTCCCATCTCAGCCTCCTCATGCAAGGGGTTCCTGCTCTCTGCTCCATGGTGGTGCTGGCACATTTTTGGGCTTATCCACCCCCATTTGTTGCCCAGAGAAGCTGTGGCTGTCCCATCCCTGGAAGTGCTCAAGGTCAGGTTGATGTGCTTAGAGCAACCTGATCTTGTGGAAGGTGTCCCTGCTCATGTCAGGAATGTGGAACAAGATGAGCCTTCCCAATCAAACCAGTCTGGAATTCTATGATTCGAAAATTTGACTTGTCTCCAGCATGGTGCCAGCAGCTGTCTCTGCTCTCACCATTCTCACTGGCATCCCCATCCCCACCTCCAACCCCAGCTCCTGTGCTGGAGATGAGATCTTGCTGTATTTGCCTGCCCTGGCTGCCCTTTTCCCAAGGGTGTATGAGCAAGGAGTGGCTGCAGGACAATCCCAGCTCCACACAGAGCTCAGAGGTGGCTCTGCTGTGTAGAGCACAGCTGAGAATCAGAGAGCTTTGCCTTTGAGGGGTCCCCACTCCCTCCCCCCACCCCAGGACCCTTTTGCTTCTGAATGTTCCACACAGCCTCCATCCTGAGGAACGTACATCCTCCCAGCTCCTTGTGCAGAGCCCCTCGATGGCCTCTCTGACCACGGCCAGTGGCTGCCCCTCCGTCAGGTTCAGGAACTTGAAGTTATAGTAAAAGGCGGAGAAGGCCTGCAAGACGAGAGACAGAAACACTGGTGAGCTGCAGTGGGGCATCCCCCACAGCTGCCTGAAGTGGGGTTTTCCTTCACAGGGTTTGTCCCACCCCAGGTAATCCTGGGCACTGTTGTCCCTGTCCCAGTAGGGGGCTGGGGGTTGGTGCCTGCTGGTGACAGCAGCACAGCCAGCACAGACAGAACCTTGCCTGAAGGCTGCTGCCTCAACTTGTATTGACAAACTCCTGTTTTATTAACAAATCCATGGGAGTGCTCAAGGCCGGGTTGGACAGGGCTTGGAGCAACCCGGGACAGTGGATGGTGTCCCTGCTCATGGCAGGGGGTGGCTCAAGATGAGCTTGAAGCTCCCTTCCAACCCAAACCAGTCTGGGTTGATGATTCTCAACACGGTCCCATTTGGAGGTTTGGCTGGGAAATCATCCAGCAGCAATCCCTAGAGTGCCCTCAGGCAGTGGTGCTTGGGGACAGGCTCTTGCCCCTGTTCCCTGCAGGGAGGTGACAGTGCCGTGGGGCAGCAGGGGCAGCCCAGCGCCGGGGGTCGCCCTCGGAAGCGGTGGGAGGATGGATTTGCCTTACAATGAACTGCCCCCGGAGCGGGGGCTGGTAGACGCCGTCAAAGGTGCAGTCCTGGCTCTGGCCACACGCCGAGAAGTTGAAAAGCTTCCTGAGGGCTGCCAGGCAGCCGCTGGCATTGCCCCTGCCCTCCAGGGTGACGGTGCTGTCGCCCAGGGGCAGGCGCGGATCGCTACCGTCGGTGCAGGGGCTGGTGCGAAAGGAGGACAGCGACACGGTCTCGTTGTAGCCCTTTGGGTAGCAGGGGTGGTGGACTCGTGTGCTGGGGGACGACTCCTGGGGACAGCAAAATGCAGCTGCAGCTCCTCCAGACCCTCTTGACTGCGTGTGGACACACCTAGCATCTCCCCAAAGCCCAGACACTGGCATTCCCAGCTCCTCAGCAGGAAAGACTCTCCTGCCCTTCGGTCCTGGTCTTGTTGGCTGCCCCAGCATGAGCTCAGCACTAATTCTCACTCTGCTTTATCTCTATTCCCTCTCCCACAGAGGCAGACCAGTTTCAAGGACCCAGCAACCCTGTCCAAAAAGATCATTTTTGGGGACATGTAAAGCCCTCTCCACCCCAGCTCTAGCTCTGGTACTAGCTCCAGCCCCATCCAGGGTCACCTGGGTGTGGGACTTTCCTGGCCATACAGCAAGGGCAAAGCCTTCTGGCTCACCAAGGCTCTGCTGGCAAGGTGCAGCTCCATGAAAATGCTCTTCACCTCTGACCTTCCAAAAAATGGCCTGGGAAAGGTCTTCAGCACACATTTCTCAAGTCTGTGAAGTTACAGAGTAGCTGAGGTTCAGAGGAGCTGTGGGTTCCCTGTGCCAACCCTCTTGTTAAGGCATGACCAACTAAGGCAGGTTGCTCAAAGCCTCAATCCATCAAGCTCTGAGGATCTCCAGAGATGATGACTCTACAGCATTTCTGGGTCTTATTCCAATTTTTGATCATTCCTATTGGGGAAAACTTTTGTCTGGTTGGAAACTCAGATGTTCCAGCTTGTGCCCCTTGCCTCTTGTCCTGGCACTTTGCACCTCTGAGAAGAGCTTGGTCCTGCATTTCTGAACACCCCATGTAAAGCCAGAAGATCCCAAATTACCCCTTCTGACATTTTCCCCAACCCTGGAAGTGTCCAAGGCCAGGTTGGACAGGTCTAGGGGCAGCCTGGAGTAGTGGAAGGTGCAGAGGGCAGAGCAAGATGAGCTTTAAAGTCCCTTCCAACCCAAACCAGTCTGGGATTCCATGATGTCCATGCTCCTCCCCACATTTGCCCTGCCGTGCTCCAAGGAGTCTGTCCTTGCTCTCAGTCTTTGCTGATGCCTCTCCAGAAGCACCCTGCCTCTCAGAGGGCCAATTACCCCTCAGCAGCCTCTCACCACAATTAATTCCTTCGCCAGCCTCTTCAGCATCTCGTTCTGCCCATAGCAGAGGTAGCTGTGAGTGTAGATGTTGTAGCTGTACCCATACAGGGTTAACTCAGAGGTTTTATTCTGGCTCAGTACTGAACTTTCAGGCATAAAGGTGATTTGAGTAGATGCTCCTCCAAGATCCAGTGCCCCAAAAATGCTGGCTGCCTCCGGACGAAGCCACGTGTGTGCTTTGGGAGAGTACTGCAAAGGAGAGCCAGGAGAGGAAGAGGAGTAGCAGAATTCTCATCCCATTGAAGACAACAGGATTTTGTTATTAAATTTAATGGGCCTCTGCATGTGAGCCCTCCCCTCCACCCCCCATCCAGGCAGCCGGGATATTTATCAGAGCCACGCCAGTGATGGAACTCTCAGGTGGTCAGTAGGTGCTGATGTGCTGTGGTTTCACCTGGCTCTGAGTCACCATCCCCAGGCCAGAGTGCTGGTGGGGACTGGCTCGGGGACTTGCCCTTCCTGAGGGGGCTGCAGGGATCCTGGTGCAAGAGGAAGGATTTCTATCCAAGAATCCTCCAACAGCCCCCACAGGAGCCTGACACTGCCAGCACTGCACTGAGCTGTGGCAGGGCTGGGACAAAGCTTTGGTCTGAGCTACCTTTGACTGGAGTCTCCCAAAACTGCAGGGAGATGGAACTTCCCAGGGCAGGGAGACAAAGCCCAGCTATGCTGCACTGACTTCACTGTACCCAAGATACCCTTGGTCCACACAGTGTGGAGATTGCCCTGAGCTCTCCATAGACACCCTCATTCCTAAGTTCTCTCTTCTCACTCCTGTGGGCAAGCCAGAGGATGTGTCTCCTTCCCTGGATCATTCCCAAAAGCCAAAAACCCTGACCTCTCCTGCACTGAGAAAGATTAAGGAAAATCAAAAAACTGTTTAGCAAAGGAGTGGGCATTCCCCCCTTCTCCCACCTTGGTGAAGGAGTCCAGCAGGTAGTTGATCGTGATCCAGCCATAGGCCCCCTCTTCCTCTCCTGTAAGAATTCGAGCCCCTTTGAAAGCCACAGGGTACTCCTGCATGGTTTTAGTGACCTCAGCCAGGATTTGCTCTGTTGCTGAGCTGTTCTGTTCCCTAGGAAGGATGCAAAGGGTAGGACACATACCCAACTACACCAGAGGAAACACAAAGAAAGAGTCTGGCTCTCTCCCAGTTCCACATACTCCCAGTTTTTACAAGGAGCAGTCTGTCTGAAAGGGTGTTTCCTGCCACATTGCTGGTCTGAGTTTCTCATCCGGCATAAATCCCAGCTGTTTTGGCTTGGAATTGCCAATCTAGGAGCAACAGCAACCCCTCCCCTCCCCTCCAGTGCAGCTTGATCCCAGTCACCCAGAGCCTCCCCAGGCCACCCTTCCCTGCCTAAGTGCTGGAGACTGGAGGGGGTTTGAACATCACCCCCTGGCTGTGCCCAAGACAGGGCTGATTGCTGAAACCTCCAGGGTTTTTTCAGAAAGGTTCCAGCCTGGGTTCAGACTTCTCAGTGGGGAAGATGTCTCAGGGCTGTTCTTGCTCTCTGAAGTGAGCAACCTTCAGGCTATGGCCCAGCTCCTTCCCAGGTCTGATTGCCAGGGCTCAGAAATAACATGAGCTATCTGCAGCCATAAAACCAAGAGCCATGAAATGAAGGCTGGCATTTGAAGAGAGGTAATATGGGCTGGTGAGAGGTAAGAACAGGACCTGCAAGAATTCATCACCTCCTACCTCTGCCCCACCAGCACCCATCCACCTGGGCAGGTGGCACATCTCCTGGTGGCATCCCAACCTCCTTGTTATTAAGGAATAATGAAGAGTGAACAAAGCTGTGAAAAACATTTCTTGCTTAGAACTGGGCATGCAGCACCATTGTGGGACATCCCAACAGACATTGCTCAGGACAGTTCAGCCCTCCCTGTGTCCCCATTAGGCTGCCTTTTCCCCTTCTCCTCCCTCCCCAGTTGTTTGCTCATGACAGTGTGGGATCTGGGGTCCTGGCCCTGTGCAGGAACTGTCCTGCCAGTGGCTGTTTGCAGCTCTGTCATTGCTGTCACCCCCTGCCCCACAGCAGTACCTCAGTAGCCTCATGCCAGCTGTTGCTCCAAGATAAGCTGGGACATCCCTCTGCTTCTCAGCAGGAACAACCTGCAGGGCTTTGTCCAGGCACTCCCTTAGGGAATTTCCAGCTTCAGAGGGATTGTTGGCATAGCTTGATATGCCTTGCCCTGAAAAAGAGACAGGATGGAACAGGCTGATGGGAATGGCTTGGGTCAGGGTTATGGGAGCAAGAGGACACAGGGAAATGAGGGCTGTCACCTCCAAGCAACAAAGGGACTTTTCCAGGGTCCTCTGGTCCCCTGAGACCTGACTGACCCACACGTCCCTTCGTCTCCCATGTCTCCCATGCTTTCAGCAGTGTTTCGGTCACTGTAGGTGACACCTATATAGGTGCAGCCAGGACAGCAGCTGGGGGCACTCCAAGGTGGAGGAACAAAAACTGATTCACCATCAATGTGCTTCAGTTCCCCCCCAGTTCATAGGCACCACACGGTGCTGAGGGCCTGGGACTCAGGGAACCCCCGGTCACAGCCACAGCTCCCCCATGCCCACAGTGCCAGCCCAAGGAACAGGGCTGTCCAGCCAGGTCACCCCACCCACCACTTGAACAGGGCAGGACAGAGCCTATGGCAGAGGGATACTGACCCTGGACATCACAGGACAAGGTCTGGCTGACCACTCCAGTGTCGTTCTCCTTGTTTGAATCCCACTCGTAGACAAACAGAGAGGTGTGGGATGAGCCCGCATCAAACACTATCCCATACTGGAAGGGAAATCAAGACATAATCAAGGGGGAGGAGCAGCAGCCTGGCCCTGGCCTTGTTGTCACCCTGCCAGGGCAGTGGGGCCAGAAGATTCCCCAAAAACCATGTCTGAGGCACAAAACCCATCAGCAGTGCTTTGGCAAAGCAGAGTGGTGGCCTCAGCCCCCACAGTGACTAAGGGACTTTGTCATTCCCTCTCCCGAGGCCTGTGCTGCAATGCCAACCCACACAAACATTTCCTGTTGTTTTCTCATGCTTTTTTATTTTCTTTCATGGCCACATACCTTTTGTGTCTATCCTGGCCCCACCTTGGGGCCTGCAACTCTCCCATCTCTTGTGCTTCCTGCTACCCCATGGCTGCACCCAGCCTGGGCAGGGATGGCAGGGCCTCTCAAGGAGCACTCAGCCACCTGCCTCTCCTCATCAAGCCTTCCCCTCACCCAAACACCTGCCAGCCCTCTCCAGCAGTTGGGGTGGGATGCCATGCCCAGGACATGACAGGGGGAGGCAGGATGCTTGTGCCATGGTGTGAGGATAGGGATGGACTGGGGGAGAGCTGGCAGGAACAAAGGGCACACGGAGGTACCCATCTGCCCCAAGGTAGTCTCCAAACCTGACACAGTGTGGGGATGAGTTCCAGAGGAGCCTTCCCCTCTGACTTTCTTCTGCCTGCACCTCGAGGTGGGGACAAAACTCCCACCCTGCTACTGCCAGGCAGGTGCTGACCCCATTGCCCCTCTGAGCCCCATGGGCCAGCTACTGGCTTGGAGCACCTGCCCAAGGTGACTGGACTCACCACAGGTGCTCAGGGATCTTGTCTCAGCTCACCTTGACTGTGGGTGGCAGTGTCACATCTTCAATCCTCACCAGGCTGAGAACCAGGGCGATGATGGAGAGTGACACCAGCACCCCGACTACGGCACTGGTGAAGGACTTCTTCCTGGCCAGCATTGTGGTGAAGGCTCCTGAAAAGCCAAACATGGGAGAAAGGTGGTTGGACACCTGGGAACAACAGTGTCAGTGAGAGCTGCAAGATCTGCTCCAAAAGCTGTCTCAAGCTGTGCCACTCAGAAATCCTGGTGAATAATCAGATTTTTTCCTGGGAAAAGCAGTATTAGGATAAAATACAGGGAGTTGGAGGAAAGAGGGGCTGCTTGGCCTGCAGCCTGGCAGAGCCATGATGGGATGACAACAATCTTCCATGTCCCACAGGGATCGGGTCTGGGAGAGGCAAGAGGAACTCTGCACGGAACAGAGGACACGGGAAACTGCAAAGCCCTCAGCGTGAGGCACCGCAGCAGGGCAGGGAGGCTGTGTTTCACAGGCTGTGAGGCTGTGTTTCACAGGCTGTGAGGATGGGCAGCTCACCTGCCAGCACTCCCAGAGCCCTGCCCCACTCACCCAGGCTGTGCCCCATGGGGTCCCTCAGGGCTGGCTCTGTGCTCCTCCAGTGCAGCAAACCCACCTCGGACTTGCATTTTATATCCTTTGGAAGTGGATACTGCTGGAAAACCTTTCCCCCATTATTTTCTCTGAGGGCTCATCAGGCTGAGGCGAAACTCTTGAATATCTCCTGTTTGTCTTGCAGGTGTATATTTGTGGCCCAGTTTGGTATTGCCCTTCCCTTCAGCCAATTAGTTCCTCCTCCTCCTCATTTGAATGGAAGCGTGTGAAGAACACATCACTACTTTTAACCCTTGTCCCACTGCTTCTCTGTTCTGTCACACCCCCCATTTGTGTTTTCTTTCTCTCCCCAGGCTTAATGTTCCCATTACAAGTTTTCTACAAGACTCATAAGAGGTGACAGTGAAATTTCCAGTATCCACTGCCCTGGAATCTGATGGAGTGGTAGGAACCTGATAATAACTTTTACTACAATGAGATAGAAACTCATATCAGAGGGGAGGATTGCCCTGCCAGGGGGCTCTCAGCAGTGCTGACTGGGCTTTGTTAGGGGGTTCTGGAGAGACCAAAACACCATCATGGCCCAGCTGGGATTGTGGTCACCCCTTCCCTGTGTTTGACACAGCTTTGTGCTGCTCCTGGGGTCCCTGCAGACCCCAAGGAGAGGTGAGGGAGTAGGGAGGACTCAGGACTTCCCTGGGAGCGGAAGGGCTGGGGAGCAGGGATCTGCTTTTTCTGAGCTCTAAAGCTAAGCTGCTTCCTGCTGATGCAGCTCCCTGATAAGAGCCTGGTGGGGCTATCACAAGGATCTGCATGGACAGACCCAGTTCCAGCTGCCTCAGCTGAGTCAAATAGGGAAATACCGGGAGGGAAATGCTGTGCTGGGGAGCTCTCATTGCCCCTGACCCTCCCCAGCACCGTTGCTGTTGCTTCAGAGGTCCTGCTGTGTGCACCAACAATGCCGTGACATCAGGTGCAGCAGCCCCTGGGTGCTCCTCACACCTCCGAGCTGCTCCCTCTTCCTGTTGTCCCTAATTTGTGATCTTTCACCCCTTGAGCAAGAAGCAGACTCATGTTCTGAGTCAAGACAATTATTTTATTTCACATCTATGCGAAGATGGGTGCTGGGTGTTGAATCAACAAAGCTGACACACCCTCAGCATTCCAGGTGCCCATTTTTACACACTTGAAGCAATAGAAATCAGCATTTCCCTACAGCTAACCACAGCTAACTAGTGCAGCCATTGGTTTTGCAGACTCTGTCTCATTTAAAAATTGCACATTTCTTTTAGTACTCATGCTCTGTGGGGAAGGGGCCTATGTGAGTAAGGGGCGATCACAGCCTGTGGGCAGGGATTTTACTATGCTAATGAGCACTGGAATCACACAAGGTTGTTCTCTGGCTTTGTAATTTGATTGATAGTGCCCTCCTACACTTCACTTCTTGGGTCATGGCTCTCGGTCCCTGCAGGATAGGTTATTTCCTCGTCTTTTGTAAGTTCTTTTGTTTTTCCTGTACTGCAGTGAATTTTTAACCTTTTCGTGGTACTTCATTTCAACAAATCCCCTCTGTGAGACCTAGGGAAATGTCCATAGTGCATTTTCTATAAGTCGCACCCTATTTTTGGAAAACATAGTTGGCTCTTACCTGAAAGAACAAAATAAACACATACGCTTTCCTTTTGTGATATGATGGCATGTCAGTACTGTCTCTGTGGTCTCATGGCACTTCAGCATTACCATGGCAGTATCCTTTGGGGTGGCTCCTGAAGCCCAGAGGGTGCCATCACTCCTGCATTCCCACCTCCACACAACATACCTGGATTCACCTCGAGTCAGTGGGATTCAGTGGGTGGATGAGTGTCCCTGCTCTGGAAATCCCCTGCTCACTGCATAGGGCTGTTCTGAGCACAGGGGTCTCGGCCCCACTTAGGACAGAGAGGCACCAACCAGCCCTGGTCCCTCAGGGACATGTGGCACTGCCAGTGTCTGTGTGCACTCAGAGCTGACCAAAACCTCCAGCTGCAAACCCAAACACTGGATGAGCAACTCTTCACTTTACTTTTCCTATCCCTTTTTATAGTAAAGAAATAGCCCCAGAGGTTTTGTTGAGGGGCTATTCCCCCTTGCCCATGCTGGCCCCGAGTGCAGCTCTGCAGCTCTGCCAGGTGATGCTGCCTTGGCTGGGCTCTGGCTGTGAATCACAAGGATCACAAGGATCTGTGTGGAAGGATCCTTCCAGCTGCCTTAGCTGAGTCAAATGGGGCAATGCTGGGAAAGAAATGCTGTTCAGGGGAGCCCTCATTGCCCCTGACCTTCCCCAGCAACACCCTGGCTCAGTGCTACATCCAGCCCTCAATTTTCTTCAGACAGTCCCACCCAAACGGGTGTCTCTGCTAAAATTCAGGGTCTCAGGGTTACGTGTTGTCCAAGCATCCCAGGACCTGGAAAGGCCATGGGGTGCCTGGCCCCCAGGAGCAGCTGCTCTCACGTGGCTCCCCTTGGGTTCTTGGGCACATCAGCCCCAACCCTGTTTGGCTTCAGGGCTGTGCTCTGGTGACAGTGAAATGTGCTATTTGCTCATAATTGAGAAAGGGACCAAGTGTCTCATTCTGACTTCTGATGGACAAATCTGCTGTGGAGAAGTGTGGCTAGAGTACACACACACACACACCCCTATTTGATCTGCTTTTGACATGTGTTTATTTACCTGTGGCCCTTGCAATGACTCTGGGACCCAGAAGGGAGTTGCCAGGCTGGTGTGGGGACTCGGTGAGGCTCCAGTCCAGCCAGCACTGCCAGGCACTGGGCTGACTGGTGTTTGTGAAATGACATCACCTCCATTGCCCACACCTTCCTGGTGCCTTCCGAAAGGAAAGCACCCTGACTCAAGGTTAAAAATGGAGTCTCATTTCCCAGAACTCAGTTTCTTCTCCATGAGGTCACCCCAGTCCCAGGGTGGGAGGTGCAGGCAGTGCCTCTGAGCATATCCCATGTCTCCAGTTGAGCTCCTCCACTTGCTCCTGCCCCATGTTCCTCTGCCGGACATCCCCTGGGTCTTGCTGTGACTTGTCCCAACAGGAACCAGCTCCAGCCCTCCCTTCCACTCTGATTCCAGCAGGACTGGAGGAGTTTGTGCCATTTGAAGCTTCGTTGTCCCCAGGTGCTGCCCATGGCAAATCGCAGAGAGGGATGGAGGTCCTTTTGGCCACTCATTCCCAGATGTCTTTTAGGAGCCACCTTGCCCCTCTGGAGGCCTAGGTCATGCTGGAGCCCTGTCCTCCTGATGCATAGAGTCCACCTGGGCTGTGCCAGGCAGGCTCTGCTCTGTGTATGGGCATGGCAGACTGGCTGCTCTCCTGCAGTGTAGCCCTCCCCAGTTTCAGATGGCTCTCCAAGGGCTGCTCCCATCCCTACAGGAGCTGGGACACATGGAGACGGGTGGCAGCTGGGGCTGGTACTGTCCCTCTGTCACACGGATCCTGCTTTGGCACCTGGGCTGTGCTGTTCAGAGGCTCCTTCCCCACCAGCCCAGGGGTACAGAGGAGTTTGGGGCTGGGGTCTGCAGCAGCAGCCTTGGGAAGCTGCACCTCTCTCCCAGTGTATCCACATGGCCAGACCAGCAGGGGACTCCCCTGCTGTTAGGCTTGGGAAAGGAACCTCTGGCAGCAATACCCAACCCATCAGCCACAGCAACAAAAATAAACCCAGAGGTGAGATTTTCATCTTTGCCAGGGTGTACTCCAGTGTGGGAGAGTGCTGGCCTGGGACGAGTGGAGCCTCCATCCCATGCCAGAGACCTCAATGCTCTCACTGGGCAGGGAATTGGGTGTCAGGGTCCCTCAAGCTGTGTCAGCGGGGGAAGGCTCCAGCAGGATTTCTCCATGGGGGTGATCCCAGAAGGAATTCTGTGCACCCACAGGCTGGTGTGCCAGCACTGCACACTGCTGGGTGCCAGGGCAAATGCCCCAAGGTTTGTTCCAGGACTTGGTGGCTCTGGGCACAGCAGGTGTCTCCTCTGCACCAGGCACGAGTACACTGGTCCTGAGACACAGGGTCCTGGCTGCCAGATCATCCCTCCACCCCAGCACCTCCACTAGGGCAGCACAGCCACTGCCACTGTTCAGTGTTGTGTCACCCCTGTGTCCCAACATGCCAGGGAAGATGCCTTACCTCGGAGGAGCAGAGCTGGGACACGCTGACCACTGGTTTGTCCCCAAGGCAGCAGCAGAACACTGGCAAAGTCACTTGCAGGTGAGGCAGGTGGCACATGAGGGATGTGGCACATGGGGGGATGTCCCCATCTTGGACACCACACCCCAGTGAAAGAGCTGGTGCTAGCTGGGACTCACGGTCCAGGCAGCCCCACAGGGGCTGGGCAGCAGGAAAGGGCTCTGTGTCTGTGCAGCGTCGCAGCGAGGCTGAGGGATGTGATCATCTGTTTGATCTTCTTTGGGTCTGATGAGCCCGTTCCTTAGTTTATTAATTAGCTGGTGGTTGGGAGCTGTGGGAGTGTCCAAAGGCACTGCTGGTCCCCAGGGCCACTCTGTGAATGTCCCCTCCTGACTCAGAAGCTTTGCTGCCTGTCCTGCTCCTCTCCTGTCCCTCACCTGCTGCAGCTCCAATTCCTCATTGCTGTAGCAGACACTGACCCCACCCAGCTCCCATCCCATAGCCCCCACCTAGCCCCACACCAGTGACCCTGTGGCTGCTGCTGACACACCTCCTGTGACAGCAGGTGACAAACACCCATGGCCCGTGCACTCAGGGTGACCAGGGGCATGTGGCACCACAGCAAGAGGGGGATGAGCTCACATTGGTGTAAGCTGGAGGTGATGAGAAGCAGGTGGCTGTCCCCCCCCCTCCCAGGTGATGTGTCCTTGGCTCACGGGAGCCAGTGAAAGGCTCCAAGTGGAATAACCTCAGCACCTGGGACAGGTGACACTAAGCCCTGGGAGATCACATCCCAACGTGAAACAGGAGCTGGAGAGCACCTGTGAGGCAGCCCCCTCAGAGTGTGCAAGATCACAGAATCTCCTGAGCTGTGAGGGACCCACAGGGATCATCCAGTTCAACCCCTGGCCCTGCACAGACACCCCAACAATTCCACCCTGTGCGTCCCTGTGACACTGGCACTTCACCCACTGGTCTGCACTTCCACAGGGAATACTGAATGCCCCCTGCTCTCTGGGGAGTCTGAGGGCAGTGTTGCAGCCCGAAGCTGGGGCTCAGAGCTGAGCTGAGACCCCCCCATCAGAACCAGCATCGGCTGTGCACGCTCCTGCCCTCCCCACACCCCCATCTCCATATTTAGGAAATAGAGTGAAATACAAAGAAGAAAAATTATATTCCTGTTCAAAAATACACACATCAGTCATCTCAACACGACCTTACAAAACCCTGTCAGTGCATTGAAGGTATGAAGTGAGGGGACAGATGGAAATCCATGAGCCAGAGCTGCTGCACAAGGCAGGGCAGGACAGGACAGGGCAGGGCAGAGAAGGAGTCTGGGCTGTACCAGATCTACAGCAACTGTCCACCCTCCAGGCAGCAGTTTTAGGTACAACTGTTTTCTAGGCACAAATAATTTTATAAATAAACCAAATCCTTCAACGCATTTTTATTCTAAAATAAAATAACTGTCTCGCCCAGCCGCGCTCGCAGGACGGGAAAACGCAGGAGCCGAGGGAGCACAAACAGGGATGTGCAGCTTTTGGAGAAACGTGATGCTCTGCAACACGGTCGCGAGCCAGGGCACTGCCCCTGTCCCAGCTTGTCACCTGCCCCTCTGCAGGGGGACAGCGACGGGAGCAACCCCAGGAGCGCCCCCGGGCACGTCCGCCTGGGCCGGGGCTCAGTTCACACGGCAGGCCCGGATCATGAGCAGCTGGAGCAGGATGAAGACGGGCGACATGATGAGCCCGTACCAGAGCTCCCGCGTGTGTTCCACCAGCTTCTGGCACAGCAGCATCTCGAACACGAACTTGAGGCTGAGGATGGTGAGGATCCAGAAGAGCCGCAGCACCGCCAGGCGCTTCTCGCCGTCCTGGAACAGCCGCACGGACACGATGGTGGTGAAGTAGGTGCTGAGCCCGTCGGCGGCGAAGAAGGGCACGAACACGATCCACCAGGAGAGCGCCGCGGCCGCGCCGTCCACCTTGAGCACGAGCAGCACGGAGAAGACGAGCAGGGCCAGCCCGTGCAGGAAAATCTCGAAGGTGGCGAAGCCCAGCCACTGCACGAGCTCGCGCAGAGAGAACAGCATCGTCCGGGGCTACGGCACCGGCCCGGTGCGGCCCCAGCACCGACACCGGCACGCCTTCCCAACCCGGCCCGGCACAGACAGCAAACCCAGCCCCCGGTACCGGCACCAGGCCCGGTGCGGCCCCAGCACCGACACCGGCACGCCTTCCCAACCCGGCCCGGCACAGACAGCAAACCCAGCCCCCGGTACCGGCACCAGGCCCGGTACGGCCCGGCCCGGCCCGGCGGCGCGGGGAGATGACGTCATCAGGGAACGGTGCCCCGGGAGTCCCGGCGCCTCAGCTTGGGTGATGACGTCATTGGGATCTGTCGCGCAGTGGTGACGTCAGGGCGGGATGGTGCCGGTCCATGGTGAGTCCCGGCGGGCGGCCGAGACGGGCCCGGCCTGAGCGCTGGACAGCGGTGCTGACCTGCAGAGGAGAATCCCTGCCAGGGCCTCAAGGGGCTCCAGGAGAGCGGGAGAGGGACTGGGGACAAGGGATGGAGGGACAGGACACAGGGAATGGCTTCCCACTGCCAGAGGGCAGGGCTGGGTGGGATATTGGGCAGGAATTGTTCCCTGGCAGGGTGGGCAGGCCCTGGCACAGGGTGCCCAGAGCAGCTGGGGCTGCCCCTGGATCCCTGGCAGTGTCCCAGGCCAGGCTGGACATTGGGGCTGGGAGCAGCCTGGGACAGTGGGAGATGTCCCTGCCCATGGCAGGGGGTGGAATGAAATGGGCTTTAATGTCCCGTCTAACCCAAACCAGTCTGTGATTCTGCGATTTTATTTAATTTATTATTATTCTATGAGCACGTGGTAATGGCAGCTGTTTGCAGCTCAGACAGCTCCCAGGGCTAGATTCCCTCCAGGCTGGACTCTTGCTTTGTCAGAGCCTGGCTGAGAGCTCAGTGTGTGGTCACACCTTTGTCTGTCCCTGAGCCTCCAGGGTGAGGCAGGATTCCCAGCAAGGAAGGTTACACTCAGAATTAGAGAGCAGCCCATCCCAGAGCTGCACTCACCCTGTGCTGATGAGGGCAGTTCAGCGGGGCTGGATGTGGGTTTTAGTCCCTCCCCTCTCGTGGCAGTGGGGACAAGGAGCACAGTAGTGTTCCTGCTTATCCTATTGGAACATGGCATCACTCCCTCAGTGCTGCACAGGGGTCGGAAGAGAGCCTGGGAGCCTTGAATCCCACTGCTGAATCCCAGCTCTTCACCATCCCTGTGCTGGCTGGGTGCTGTGTCAGCCCCTGGGAGAGGTCAGTGCTGCTCAGCCCAGGACAGTCCCAGCTCTGTCTCACCTCCTCTCTCTTCCCTCCAGTGACATCCCTACTGTTGTGTTTTGCAGATGGCAGAACGGAGACTCCTTGTGCTTTTTGGCAGCCAGACTGGTACAGCTCAGGACACGGCAGAGAGGGTTGGGAGAGAAGCCAAGCGCCGACACTTGAGGTGCAGGGTGGAGGCTCTGGACAGCTGTGATGTGGTGAGTGGGACACAGGGGCTCGGGCACTGCTGCCCCTGCTCCATCCCTGCCAGTCCCACGGGCAGCAGCAGTTCCCATGGGACCATGGAATCATGGAACAAGCTGAGTTGGAAGCAACCTATCAGGATCATCGAGTCAACTCCTGGCCCTGCCCAGGACACCCCAGCAATTCCACCCTGTCCCTGAGAGTGCTGTCCAAACACTGTTGAACTCAGACAGGCTTGGTGCTGATTCGTCCAGCCTAGCCTTGGACACTTCCAGGATGGGGCACCCACAACTTCTCTGGGCACCCTGTGCCAGAACCTCATCACCCTCACAGGGAAGAATTTCTTTCTAATATCTGACCTAAACCTGCCTTCCTTCACCTTAGGGACATTCACCCTTGTCCTGTTGCTTCAGTTCCTTGTCCCCAGTCCCTCTCCAGCTCTCCTGGAGCCCCTTTAGGCACTGGCAGGGGCTCTGAGGAGCCTTCTCTTCTGGTGAACACCTCCAGCTGTCCCAGCCTGGCTCCAGAGCAGTTGGAGGCTGCTGATCTGTCTGTGCCATGTTTGTATCCACAGGCCAACCTCATCCATGAGCCTTTGGTGGTGTTTGTGTGTGCAACAACTGGCCAGGGAGACCCACCTGACAACATGAAGGTAGGATGTGCACCTGTCCTGTTGCTGAAGCAGCTCGAGCAGGGTTTTTTTTTTTTCTGGGGGGGCTTTGCAGGGGCACCAGTCACATCCCAGGGAACATGAGCAAGCAGGGGGCTGCTGTGGTGATTGCAGGGGGCATTTCTGCAGAAAGCAGTACTACTCCCCACTCTGCTGGGATTCAGGAGGCTGTAGTGGGTGGGTGAGCAGGGATGCAGGGACAAGCAGGCAGGCCATGGCAGCAGCAGGACTGGCTGGCTGTGTCCTTCGTAGATGTTCTGGCGGTTCCTGTTCCGGAAGAACCTCCCTGCCGGTTCCCTGTGCCAGCTGGACTACGCTGTGCTGGGCCTTGGGGACTCCTCCTACCCCAAGTAAGCAGCTCTGCATCTCCTGGGCAGCTGCTCCTCACAGCTCTGACTGCAGTAGAGAGCAGAGTGGCTGGAGAACAAAGGGGGTAAGGGGAGACAGAAAGAGTCTGATTCTGGAGCAGCTCAGACTAAATATAGCTCCCACCAGCCTTAAAAATCCTTGCCCTACTGTGTTCCTCCTAACCACCAGGAGTTAGGCTTCTGCCCTTTTCTTTCCTCCCCACCCAGCAAGGATGCTTTGCTGCAGTGGGTCAGACATCATGTGTCAGTCTTTTATCCCAGCTATGGGCCAAGGCAACAGAAGACATCAAACAGAGGTGGCAGCAAGCCCTGTTGGTCCCAGGTCTCTCCCAGAAGATTGTTCCTGTGTGCCTCAAAGAGCTCTAGTGGGAGGGATGGTTGTGCCTGAGCTCTGTGGGGCAGTGAGGGGCTGGAGGGAAGGAAATGTTCTATGGTCAAGGGTACAAGCTGCACTGAAGGGCAGCTGGACCTCCCGTTGTCCCATCTTGGGGCTGGGCACAGCCTGTGAGGGCCAGCAAGTGGCACCCAGTTAGTTCTATGAACTGGAACAGGATGTGGCAGAGGCTGGGCAGGGCATAGGCCAGGTCACAGTGCTCTGCCTGTGTGCTGCTCTGCTGGGCCTGGCAGCATGTACTGGTGCTGTGGCAGTGCCTGCTGTGCTGCTGGAACTGCCCTGTTCTGTGTTATTCTCTGCTCAGGTTTAATTTTGTTGCAAAGAAGCTGCACAAAAGGCTGCTCCAGCTTGGGGGCAACCCGCTGCTGCCAGTGGCCTTGGGAGATGACCAGCATGACCTGGGGTAAGAGCCCAGAGGAGAGGTGGCAGGGGAATGCTGGGGTGCCCTGCAGCTCTGTCCTGGGGCTGATGACAGGGCTGTATGCTGCTCTCACCATGAGGCTGCTCCTGCAGCCCTCTGGGAACATGGTGATCTCTGCTCATAACCCTTCTGTGCCAGGACCTGGGCCAGCTGCTTCTCCAGGGTGTTCCATGACCTCCAGAACGTGGCCATGATCCCTGGCTCAGCCCCAGCCCTTTTCAGAGCAGGGCATAGCTGTGTCACACAGCCTGTACCTGCAGGCATTGCAGCTGTTCTCACCTGGCATGGGGCAAAGGCTGTGAATGGCTCAGGGATTCAGTGACCCCACAGGTGCAGCACTGGGGCTGGAGATCCTGTTCAGGTGTCAGTGGTTGGGCCCCAGAGAGCGAGTGCATGCTTAGAGTAGCTGAAAGATGTTTCTTCCCAGATCTTAAGTTGGAAGGGAATGGCCTGGGGTGACTGTGGGGATGGTTGTTGGGCATGTGCAAGGGTAACAGGGCCTGACCCAAAGGGATGATGTTGCTGCAGCCTGAATTTCCCACTTGCAGGCCGGATGCAGTGGTTGATCCCTGGCTTGTGGCCTTGTGGGACAAGATCCTTGCCCTGTATCCTCTCCCTCCTGGCCTTGAGATCATCAGTCCTGATGTGTGGTGAGTGGAGAGAGTGAGCAGGGACTGCTGGGGCTGACTGGGGTGAAAAGCTCTGCTTCCTTGGTTGTTCTCCAGAATGGAGACGTGCTCTTCTTGGAGCAGGAACACTCTCCACACAGCTTGTGGAGTCCCAATGTCCCTTGTGCTTTGGCCACAGGTGGCCCCTTGTCCCCTGGGGGGTGTGACAGCTGCCCCAGCCAGGTTCTACCCATCTTGCTGTCCTAATGTGCTTGTGGCCCTGGCAGAGTGTGTATGCCTAGCCAGCCTCCTCCTGCCTGCTCTGGAGCCTTCGGAATCTCCATCGCATTCCCTTACACAGGCCAGCTTTAGGGGACAGGGATAATGCCTGGTGGATACAGTGGGACACCCCAGGCCTCTCCCTGCCTCTCGTCTTGCAGCAGCAGAGGAGTTTTGGCATGGAGGTAACCTCGCTGCATTACTCTCCTCCCCACAGCCTGCCCCCTAAATATACCCTGCACTACCTGCCCGAGGACTCCCCACACACCAACAGTGGCCTGCTCCAGCCGACAGCTCCCCGGGCTGCTCCCTGTGAGCTCCATCCTTTCACTGCCCGTATGGTGTCCAACCAGAGGGTCACGGCACAAGCCCACTTCCAGGACGTCCGGCTCATCGAGTTTGACATCGCGGGCTCTGGGATCACGTGAGCATTTTCCTGAGTCCCCCAAGCTCTGTTGTGTGGGACCAGGTGCTGGAGCCTGCACTCCTCTTCTGCTGGCTTTCCTCACTGATATCTGAGGCTGCAATCTTGTGGTTATGGTCCCTGCTGTGAGTTACCATCCATGGAGTGGGGGTCCCGCCCATAGACCAGCTCCCTTTGCCTGTCAGAGCAGTTGGTGGCACTGGGAATTTGCCTCCCCTGGTGTGGGTGCTGGTTGGAGTGGCCATGCTGTTCCTGTGGCTCTGGCAGCTCCTCCTGCGTCCCCAGGTTCAGTGCGGGGGACGTGGTGATGATCCAGCCCCAGAACTGCCCTGAAGATGTGCAGCAGTTCTGCCAGCTCCTGTGCCTGGAGCCACACAGACGCTTTGTGCTGGAGCCCACAGAGCCTGGTGAGTCCTGCCTGCTGCTCCTTCCCCTTCCTGCTGAGACAGGGCATCTCCTGAGCTCTGGCCCAGCCTGGAGCTCTGCTCTTGCTTTGCCACAGACCTGGTTGGGAGTGTTGGATAGATAGAGGACACCTGCCTGTCCTTCCCTCCAGTTCTCTGTGTGTGTGGATCCTGTGCAGGGCCAGTATGACTGGAGGAACCTAGCAGTGCCAGGCTCCACCTGGGCATTGTGCCTTGGCAACCCCAGCACAGATTGGGGAGGATCCTGCAGCCTCCTCTGTCCCAGGCCCAAAGTGGGAATCCTATACTTCCTTGCATGGGGCGTGTAGGTCTCCCCACTCTGCCTGTGCCCCAGGGACCTCCTGAGGGGCTCCTGAAGCCACAAACCAGCACAAACAACCAGAGGAACCCCTTGGAGGCTCCCCAGAGCTCTTGGTGCCTGTGTAGAACAGGGATTTTTTTCCTGGCCCCTGAGTGCCCATTCCATCTTCAACTTCCCTCTGTCTTTCCGTGCTGGAATTTTTGCCTGACAGACAAACCCAAGAGAAATTCAGGCTGCTCCTCACGCTCTTGGAAGAGACGTGGAAGACATGGACAGGCCTGACACATAACACTGCTGGTTATTTCTGCCACATTGTGTGCAGGCAGGGTGGTAGCCATGTGGATAAGGCATTATCCCAAAGCACCTGCCAGAAGTTGGTTGAACACTGCTGACTTCCTCTGTTGCAAATTTCCGGACTTGAAAAGCAAACCGGGGAGAGCAGGAGGGAGTGGAGGTCTGTGGTGGGAGCAGGCACGGGTGGAGTTGGCTCCAGTGGTTGCAGCGTGTGGTGCTGCAGGCATGGGGCTGCCCTGCTCTGGGGACAGCAGACAGGCAGGTGCTGGCCCTGAGCTGTCCCTCCTGCCTTGCCTTGCAGGCACATCCCTCCCTCCCCTCCTGCCGCAGCCCTGCACCATCCAGTACCTGATCACACACTACTTGGACATCTCTTGTGTGCCACGGCGCTCCTTCTTCGAGCTCCTGGCCTCCTTCTCCACAAATGAGCTGGAGCGGGAGAAGCTGCAGGAGTTCAGCTCAGCACAGGGCCAGGAGGAGCTGTACAGCTACTGCAACCGGCCCCGCAGGACCACGCTGGAGGTGAGGCTAGGAACAGGGCACACCTGCCCCATGAGGGCTGTGCTGGGGCTGAAAGCACCCAGGACACCATCAGCCATAATTTCTTGGCTGAGGAGTTTAATCTACTTCACCTACTTTCTGAAGTGTCCATGTACTTCCACCAGCAGTTAAGACCAGCTCTAGATCCTTCTGGGCTCTCGGGTGGGCTCTGTGCTACTCTGGGGGTCAGAGGGCAATGGGACAGGGTGGTTGGTGCTCAGAGGTGCCCTGTGTGGTGCCTTTGGCACAGCTGTGTGGGACAGCCTCTGGCACCCTGAGGGCAGGCAGACTGCCTCCTGGGGTCACCAGGCCTCACCCTCTTGCCTTTGCAGGCCTTGTGGGATTTCCCTCATACCACTTGTGCCATCCCAGCTGATTACCTGCTTGACCTCATCCCTCGCATCAGACCCCGTGCCTTCTCCATTGCCTCCTCCATGCTGGTAAGGGTTCAGCTCTTCTGAGCTTCTCATTTCCAACTCTGAACAGAGGGTCTGTCGAGGTGTGGGCTGACTTTTGGTGCTGTTCGTGCAGATTTCCCCTGGAGCCTCTACAGCCCACCCAAATACCTGCTCTCTGCTGAGCCTGTAGCAGCCTGGTGTGCTGGATGCAGACTTCAGGGCTAGGCCAGCCTTCAGTTTAGGAGACTTGCTCTCCTGCAGTCCTGCAAGTGCCAGAATTGTCCCAGTACACCTCCAAGGTCTGGTGTCGCTGTCCCTGGGAGCAGTGGGATGTGGTGGCACTGGAGTGTCCCGGGAGCTGGACAAGGCAGGATGCTGCTCCCGGCTCCTGCCGGGAGGTGGCAGTGGGACCGGCCCGGCTGCCTGCAGACTCAACCCATGCGCGGCTGGATCTCTCCTCCACGGGAGCCTCTTGGTTTGGACAGTCCCCATCACTGTTGTCAGCTGTGCAGAGCATTCCTGTAGCAGCAGTTCTCCAGGAAAACCCCCTTCCCCATCGGAAAGGTTTTGAGCAAGGGTGTGCTCCATTGTGGAGCACGCTGTGCCAGACTAGGTGTTGCAGGCAGCCTGGTGGGAGCTGAGCACAGGCTTTGTCCCTGGAGGAGGTGCTGGGCTGTCTGTGGGCTGTGCTGGGTGTGTGCTCATGGCTCTGTGTGACACAGGCCCATCCTGAGCGGATGCAGATCCTCGTGGCTGTGGTGCGGTACAAGACACGGCTCAGCAAACCCCGCCGTGGGCTCTGCTCCACCTGGCTGGCTTCTCTCAACCCAGAGCAGGGTAAGTGCTTGGACTCCCTGTGAATCCAGAGTGTTTCCCACAGCACCCAGTGCTCATCCCTCAGGCCCATGATGGACCTCTGTGGGTGCTGACCATGTGCAGGAGCTGCCTGGCTGGAGCACCAGCTCCATGGGGAGCACACTGGCTTGGCAGGATGGTCCTGCTGTCCTTCCTCACTGCTCCCATTGTCATCAGAGCATGGTGTGCCTCTCCAGCTTACCCTAAACTCCTGGGTTTCTCCCAACTGCTGGACCCTGCTGTCCACTGTGAGCAGCCCCTGGAGTGCTGGTAGCACTCTTGACTGCTAGGCACCTCCAGTCCCATTGCCACAGCTCTGTGAAGGCTGGTCCCTTCTTTCACAGAATCACAGAAAAAGCTGAGTTGGAGGGACCCATAAGGATCATAAAGTCCAACCCCTGGCCCTGCACAGACAACAATCTTACCCTGTGCCTGAGAGCCTTGTCCAAACCCTCTCAGAGCTCTGGCAGCCTTGGTACCTCCCTTACATCCAGCGAGATTGGGATCTCTGCTTGTCTCCACTGCTGTCTTCCCTGGCACAAGCTGCATGAGGAGAGGACTGTCCTACAGCTTGTGTGCTGGGGGGCTCTTGCCTTGCTCTGGGCTTCACTTAGGTTCTTACAGAGGCAGTGCTGAGACAGTTGAAGTGCTTTTCACACACACATGGTGTGCCCTCGGTGCCAGGGGATGATGAGGCAGGACTGTCTGCATCTTGGAGCACCCCAGAAAAGCTGGGTGCTCACTCGGTCTCCACAGGCAGGCATGATGGTGTGATGATGCTTGTTTGTCTCTCTGTTTCACAGCTGATGTCCGGGTGCCTCTCTGGGTGAAGAAAGGAGGAATGAAGTTCCCAGCTGACCCTGCCACCCCTGTGATCATGATTGGCCCTGGCACAGGGGTGGCACCTTTCCGAGCAGCAATACAGGAGCGGGTGGCCCGGGGACATAGAGGTGAGGGATGGTCCTGGGAGGCATTCAGGATGACCCTTGCACAGACAGCTCTGTGTCAGCAGATGGAAGGATAGACTGGGGGCTCATGAGGATTCCACCAGGTCAGGCTTTGCTGTGTTGAGCAGAAGCAGGCTGAGCTCTGGGCCAGATGAAGCCCAGAGCCTGCTGTGAGAAGCCTGTGTAGTTATTCACAGGCCATACTGCAGGGCAGCTCCTTGGGTTGGGTCAGCTCTGCAGAGGCTGTTCCTTGGCTCTCTGAGAGTAAACACAGGTTGTTGAGCTCAGCTGCTGCTGCAGCTTGTCCCATCGTCATTCCCCTGGTTCAGGGAACAGGCAGCCTTGAGGGTCACTTTCTGCCCTCCTTTTTCAGCAGACAGAGGCCTCTGGTTGCCACAGGTCACTTGACTTCATGCTCACATGGCTCGTGGCTCTGCAGGCCTGGGCTGTCAGCCAGGTGGCACCAGCAGTGCCCAGCACTGGGTGCTGCCACCACAGCACTGGTGCTCTGCTCCTGCAGGGAACTGCCTCTTCTTTGGCTGCCGACACAAATCCAAGGACTTCTACTTCCAGACGGAGTGGGAAGAGCTGGTGACAAAGGGCTTCCTGACACTCTTCACGGCCTTCTCCAGGGACCAGGTTAGTGCCCAGAAGAGGAGGGTGGGTACCTCTCAGGCAGCACTGATGGGACTTTGCCAGTGTGTCTGTCCCCTGTACCTGTTGGCATGCCCTGCGAGGGATCTGGTGAGGTGGCACAGTGGGCACTCAGTCCCCCCCACACCTCAGTGCTGGCTGAGATCTGCTCCTGCCCTGCAGGGATGTGTCTGGCTAAGTTGAGCTGGAAAGGTTGCTGGGAAAAGGCTGGAGAGCAGCAGAGCAGATAAGGCATTAACCAGCTTTGTTTGGCTGGACCACGTGAGTGATAAAAGGCTCCCAAGCCTCTTGGAGGGTCACCGAGTAATAACTTCTTGGTTGAGTACCACGTTTCTCGTGGTGTCCCTCTGACCCCTGGCTGAAGCTGAGGAGCTTGGCCTCTGTGCCAGCTCTTTCTGAATCCCAGATATACAGAGGAAAGCTCCCCATGGGTATGAGCATGCCCACAACTCAGCCCCTCACTTTGCTTCCTGCTTTCCCAGGCAGTGTCTCTGGTGGGCAGTCCTCATTCCCCCTTGGGGCTACAGTGCTGCCAGAGAGGCTCCCTGAGCTGGGGATCTGTTTCATTGCCTTCCTCTGTCCTTTGATGGCACTGAAAGCTCAGCCTGGCTTTGGAACAGAGATGTGATAAGAAGGGAATCTCTCAGTAGCTCAGCTGCACGAGCCCCAGCCCTTTCTCCTGGCTGTGTGCATGTGTACATGAATTCAGCATCTTTTCTCCACTCACTTGTAAGGCAGGAGCTGGGTGCTTCTGTGAAGGCTTTTCAAGTCTGTGATGAGCAGGAGCAGCACTGCAGAGTGTTGTTGAATGACCAGTGAAGGGGCACCTGCTGCTCTCTGAATCTGGAGAGCAGCCAGAGCCACCTTCTGCTCTTCCTGACTGGAGGAATGGGACTTCCATTGGAGTGTCCTCTCTCTCTTGTTCCACAGGCAAAGCAGTTTGTCACCAGAGTGACAAACTTGGGGTCCTCTGCCCCCAAGGCAGAGTGGGTGCACAGACAGGTGGGATGAACCACATTGGGTTATTGTGCCTTTGGCTTCAGGAGATACCACAGCCTTTAACTCATCAAAAAGTTTGCTGTCAAAAACCCAGATGAGGGCTGGGATGTTCCATAGCTGAGCAAGGTTTTGCTCTTCTCTCTAAAGTCCCTTTGCAGTGACACCCTGTCCCAGCACATCCACCCACAGGGCAGACTGGTCCCTTCCAAACGTGGATAACCCGAAACATGGTGACCCCAGTTTGTCACTGGGGTGCTCTGGTTTCTAGGCCATTAGATGTTCCCCTCAGAGCCCAGCTTGTCTGGCAGGGCCTCTGGCAGCACTGCACTTGTTGCTGTTAATGAAGCTGAGGCTGGCTTTGCTGGTGTGGCTGAGGGCACTGCCTGGCTGGAGCTGTGCCCAGGTTGACCTGGCACTCCAGGGCCATCAGTGGAGCTGTGGGACCCACACTGACCAGCTTCTGTGACAGCCCTGGCTTGGAGCTGCTCAGGGCTGATCCCACACACATCTCCAGCCTGCAGGACCTGAGCCACAGTGAGACCTGTCATGCCTTTGGAGAAGGGGGCGTGTGGAGGAGGCTGTGCCCATGGCTTGGCTCACCACTCTGCAGAATCGGGCGTGGGGGGACACCCAGCACAGGGCCTGGCCTTCATCACAGTATCACCTTTGTCACAGGAGTCCTCTGGGCCAGCAGTGAGTTCAGGCACGTTTGCAATGGTGTTCTCTTGGGCAGGAGCCAGGGCTGTAGGCAGTTGCTTGGATGCTTGAAGTCTTGTGGATTAACCCTTTGGGAACTCTCCTTGACTGGGCTGTACTGTGCCCAAAGCCAGTCCACATCCAGTCCCTAAGCACAGTGGAGGGGCAAGGACTGGGGTCTGAGGCTGTCCCTCCAAGTTTTCTGTTCTTCCAAACTGTTTCAGGTCTCCAGCAGTCAGGGGTGAAGGGAAGAGTCTGTCCTGGAGAAAACTTGGTATGGAGGGGCCACGGAGCCTTCTCTGCCCATGGTGGGGAGAAGAGAGAAAAGGGCAGGAGGGGAGCCCTCGCAGTGCCTCCCCAGCTCATGGCCCTGACTAGTGGACACCCGAAAGATTTGGGGGGCTGCTTGGGACCCAGTGTTCCCCACTGAAGCTCCTGCTGCTGCACCCATCTCCCACCAGCCCATCCCAGTGCAGACATCGAGTGTGGGGTTCCTCTTCCCCACATTGGTTATTGATCCAACTGCTTCTCCCAGTGCCTCTGGTTCCAGGGGGCTGTGCTTCCCTGAGCTCCTGCAAACAACCCCTGAGAACCATCCTGGGAGCAGGAGCTGGGGCTGCTCTGGAGCTGGTGGGCTCAGTGCCTTGTTTCCCTGCAGGAGGAGAAGGTTTATGTCCAGCACCGCATCCAGGAGAATAGGAGGCTGGTGTGGGAGCTGCTGAGCAGTGGGAATGCTCATGTCTACTTGGCTGGGTGAGTGAGAGGTCTCTGTGCATGGCTTGGGGGAGCAGGGCTTCACATTTCTGCTCCTTCACCCACCTGGAGGCATTTCTTTGGCTCAGCCCCCTGTTGCTCATTCCTCCTCTCTGTATGTCCTGCTCCAGGAGCCCTGGGCTGAGAGGGATGTTTGTCACCTACCCCATGCTCCCATTAGGAGGCAGAGTTGAAACTGGTAAAGCTTTTCCAGCCAATGCCACCTGCCCAACCCTCCCCCTGCCCAGCCTCTGACCCACAGCACATCCACATACAGGAGAGACCTGGCCCTTGCACAGCCCTTTCCTCCAGCAGTGCTCAATGAAACTGGATAAAAGGCTTGTGTGGTACCTGTGGCCACTTGTGTGGGCAGGATCCCCAGCAGTGCTGGGGCTCAGGAGCAGCTTTGGAAGCCTTGGCACATTCTGTCTGGCTCTTCGTACCCAAAGCTGCCTCCTGGGGCAGGGACGAGCCCTATTGCACCACAGCCAGTCTCCTTGGACAGCATAGTCCCTCTCCAGGTGCTTGTCTGGGGCTGGTTGCATATCTGGAGCTGCTGACTAGGAGGTGGGTTCTGGCCTTGGGGGTCAGCATTGGCAGCTGTGCCCATGTCCTGGGCAGAGCCCTTGACCTGCCTACACTGCAGGGAGAGGCTGCTTCCCGCTGGCCAGGGCAAGGCTTGGGAAATGCTCTGGGCTCCTTGAGCTGGGCAGAGCCCACCCATGGCATTTATCGTGCACCCCATGACTTGGGAAGTGCAGGTCTGGGCCTGGCAGCTGACTGATTGCAGGAGGTTCTTTCCTGCCTGTCCTTCACGAGAGCAGGAACTGCCCTGGCGCCTTGCAGGGCAAGACTGGCCTTGCTGCATTCCTGGGAGAAGGAGATTCGTGTTTACTTCCCGGGCAGTGGAGGCCAGGCCACCCCACTCCATCCTTCAGTGCTGCAGCACAGGGCTTCCTGAAGCCTCCCCCCAGACTGGGCATTCCTGCCCCTTGGAGTGCTTGGAACTTGGGGTTGTGACTCCATCCACAGTCCAAATGCTGAGACTATTGAGCTGTTGGGTCAATTCTTTATTCTCTCCTTCCATTCTCTTTCCCACTTTTTGGTGCTGATGGAGATCTCCAAAGAGGATCTGTGTCTTGGAAAGAGCAAGGCTTGCACAGCTTTCCCAATGGCAGATTTTGTGTGGCCATTGAGGATGGTATTTTGGATATCAGGGTTACTGTGAGACTTTCCTTGTTGGGGGCTTTGTCCCTGGTGTGGGGTGTCCCTGAGCCCCCATCAGGCAGCTGGGATCTGAGAGCCTCGTCCTTCCTCCCTGACGCTGTACTGATTGCTGAGGACACTGTTCCTCCTTTCCTGAACAGTCCAAACCCTGTAGAAAGGCTCCCAAGTATCACCATGCCCCTCCCTGGCCCACAGACTGAACTGTCAGTGGATGCCAGGCAGAAAAGTGCAGGTGGGTGATCTTGTTTTCCCCCCAGATTCACAGTTTCAGCCAGACTGGGAGAAAGCTGGGGGAAGTGACTTCTGAACTGTGTGACCCTGAGCAGCAGACCTGGGCCATGGGACACTTGTGTCTGTCTTCCCTCCCTGAGCCAGGTAGGCTCTGGGGAGCCAGGGCTGCATCTGCTCTATGATTGTTCCTAGCTTGTCTCAGAGGCAAAAAGGTTGAAAATATCTCTTTTTTTGAACAAAATAGCTATTTGACACGTTTTCCATCACAAAGCCCAGCTCCATTATCTTGTACTTGCATATCAGTGCCTGACTCAGAAACAATGCGACTCTTCCAAAAAAAGAAGACCTCCTTTCTGGATATTTTGGGATGTTAATCAGCTTCAAATGCAAGTCAGAATTCTGCCTTGTTCTTGGGAAACAGCAAGGACATTGCCAGATGCTCGTGCCAATTGGAGCAGGCTGGGAAATTTTTTATTAGATGTTTTTTTTTGCCACACAGGCAGTTCATCAAATGAAACTCTCCAGGAAAAAAAAAAAAAGTCTGAATTTCTGATTTCCCCTAAGAAATAATTGTGCTTGAAAGGGCTGAGTTCTATTTGGGTATTTTCTACACAGGGGCTGTATGTTTTCTCCAGCATTTCTCTGATTTTGAAGTTTGAACTGCCTTTGGTTCCAAATGTCACCATCGAACCAATCATTCTGGATTTCTTGAGAGCAGGCAGCAGTAGGACGGGAGCAGCTGCTCCTGCCCAGCTGAGGATCAGACACGTTTGACATTGAGTGATTCCAGAGATGAAAGGACAAGGTTCCTGCCCTCCTGCCGATAAATTCCAACCCATGCATGTTGCTCATGTCTCTCTAATGAGGATGCTGGCAAATGGAGCTCTGTGGGGCTGGTGTTTGGGCTCCTGACCTGTGATGTTCCTTCCCTGGGGTCTGGGGCCCATGGCTGTGTTTTTGCCTGCACATGCCTGTGCCGAGGAGCCCTGTGGATAACAGCCCTGCTCTCAAGGGAGTGGTAGAAGGTACCTCTTCTACAGGGTAGAAGCTATCCTGTGCCAGGCAGCCTGTGGCTGGATGAGGCAGGTTCCCACTGCCCTGTGGTGGGCTTGGCCACAGGGGCTGCTGATTCTCGATCCCGGGGCACTGGGGCTGCTGCTCTGCCCACTGCTCACCCTCCATTGTAACCTGCTCTCTCCACAGGAATTCCAAGGAGATGCCAGCAGCCGTGGCTGAGGCCCTGCAGTCAGTGTTGCAACTGGAGGGTGGCCTGTCCCCCTCGGAAGCACAGGAGCATTTAACAGCCCTGGAGCGGTCCCAGCGCTTCCAGTCTGAAACCTGGTCGTGAGCCTGGCTCCCTGCCTCCCCCTCCCCACAGACTGCCTGAATAAAGGAGACAGCAAAGGGATCTGCCTCTGACGTCTTTCTTGGGCTGGGATTGCCCCAGCCAGGATGGGGGTGGATTTACCCAACCAGCACCTTCCTGACAGCAGCAGGGCCATGGCAGTGGGGGGGGACCCCATCTCCTGGGGAGTTTGGCTCCCTGTGCCCACACCCCACCAGAGCAGGGGCCAGAGGTCTCTTAGGGATGCTGCTGGTTGGCTTTGGCATGGGACTGATCTGCCCCATGTGCCCTCCGTGTCCCTCTGTGGGGTGTGTGGCACTCCAGGGCATTGCTAGAGCTGTGACAGTGGCCACTGTTTGTTGCAGGGCCAGAGGAAGGGAAGTGTTGCATGGAAGTCTCTCCACCCCAGCATTACTCAGCAGCGCTTGCTGCAGGAGGAGGCTGCCTGGACAGACCTGTTCCCCCTGTCTCCAGTGGCCAAGGCCAGCAGGGACAGGCACAAGGGGAAGCCTTGATGCCTCTGTCTCTGCTGCCAGTTCATCATCCTGAGCCTGCTGAGGTCTGAGCTCCCGAGTTCCTGCTGAGTTAGCCCCTTTCCTGAGTGCCTACTCAGCTGCCATCTCTCCTCCACCCAATCCTGGGAGCTTCTTCCAGTCCTTTTCCTGCAGTGTGGCCCTGCCTGTGCCCCAGTGGGACCAGTGCCACCACCTTCCTCCCCCAGTTCAGCGAACTGGGTGTCACTGTGTAAATAGCAATTAGGACCCAGGGCATGAATCAGCAGGGACATTCCCAGGGAGCAGGCTGGGACAGGAAGGGACAGCAGTGCCACACCATGCCTGTGACCCAGCCACCCTCCCACAGCCGAGTCATGGGGTCCTGCAGGGACGAGCAGTGCCCAGGGCATTGCTTGAGCTGCGGCACCGCACTGAGGGGGAACAGGGTGATTTGGGGACTCCCCACCCCACTGCTTTGCTCTGAGCAGCTTTTGTACTTGACCCTGGCTGGGCTGAGTGCCTCATGTGCCAGGGACAGTGGGGCCAGTGCAGACCTGCTGCATGACACCCATCACCCTGGTGCCAGCATCCCCTCATTTGGGGATGGGCACTGTCCAGGTGGGAATCTTGGAAAGACTCTTGGAAGGAAGCTTGGAAGGAAACTTCCAGACCCTGCAAGCTGCTTGTGGGACATGGCAAGGAGAGGTGACCCAGCACATGGACCAACCTGAGGGATAGAGAGTCGGACTGGGACAGCACCGGGCCTGTTCTGGGACAGCACAGGGCCTGTTCCGGACCTCCCAGGGTCCAGGCTGGGGGCTGTACTGGGATCTGAGCTGGGGGACTGCACTGGAGGAGCACAGGGCCATGTTGGGAGGCTGTACTGGTGGACCGCAGGGCCAGGCTACTGTGCCCAAGGGACAGTGGTGTGGGCAGGAGTGGCCACAGAGGTGACTCCACTTGCGCTGGGCAAGGCGTAGAGGCGGCCGTAGGCTCAGCTCCTCCCCAGCTCCGGCGGGAGCTGATTGGAGCGGGCATGGCTGCCGGCCCCGGGCTCCCTGCATTTGAGCTGCTTCCAGAAGCTGACAAACCAGACTGGTTAGAGCCGGGCTCGGCCCCAGCCCTGCCTAGCCCACGGCTGGAGGCAGCTGCCTGCACGGGTGTCGGCCCCACCTGCACCCTTCTGGCACGGCGGGCAGCACCCGGCTGCACCCAGCTCGGTGCCCTCTGCTCTGGACTGTGGCGGGTCAGTACTGCGCTGGTGCTGGGGAGGAAGAAGAGGAGGAGGAGGAGGAGGAAAAGGCTGTTGGACGCTCACGGTGCTTCCCCTCTTGGGGTGGCCTCTTGGTGAGGGTGATGGGGCTGCACCCAGCCTCAGAGGCTCTTGACCTGATGGTCTTGAAGGGTGCCCCAAACTGCCCTGGAGGGTTGTTGGGACTCTGCACGGACACTGCTGCCTTCAAACCCTTCAGACAGCCTTACTGAACGGGCCTCCTGCCCTGGAGCAGCACCCACGTCCCACACCCAGCCCCGAGGGGCCCCGGCGGGCAGGGGACAAGTGGGATGGCTGCTCTGGCCACCCTGACGGAGCCGGTGTCGGGCGAGGAAGCAGAACCTGGCCCGCCACTGGTGCAGGCGGCTGGTGGGGACGAGAGCAAGCCTGTGGGGTCAGGGGAGCCCGGGGAGCCGCCCCGACTCTGTGGAGAGGCATCTGCTGCTGCCTGGGGATGCTGGGAGCTGCCACCAGTGGAGGATGCCAGGGAGCTGCTCCTGCCCGGGCATGAGGAGCCGCCTGCCCATGGTGCCTCCCTGCCTGTGAGGCAGGATCCTCCCGCTGCCGACACCACCGTCCTGCCCTGCAATGAAAGCCCATCGCCCAGCTCCCAAAGTGTCTCCAGCTTCATCCTGAGCCTCTTCGGCGGGACAGAGGAGGCATCGAGTGATGGGATGGCGGTGGCAGCAGAGCCGTGCCCCGTGCTGGCAGGCTGCGAGGATGAGTGCCCCATCTGCACGGAGCCCTACGACGAGCAGCGGCACAAGCCGGCCGTGCTGAACTGTAGCCACGGGCTGTGCCGTTCCTGCCTGCGGGCCATCATGGACACGGCCACCGGCGCCGAGCTCGGCCGCGTGCGCTGCCCCATCTGCCGCCAGAAAACGCCCATGCTGGAGTGGGAGATCTGCAAGCTGCAAGAGGAGCTGCTCCTGCTGCATGCCCAGCCCGGCTCCCCCGGTGCCCTGGCCACCTCCCGGCGCCCTGCCCTGCCGCCTCGGAGCCCGGGCCTGGCCGGCGCCCTCGAGCATCGCTTCCAGGTGCGTTTCCACACCAGCCGCATGTTCGGGTGCCTGCCCTGTGTGCGGTACCCGACCTGCCTGATCCGTGCCCTGGCCCGGCTGGAGCGGCGCTGCCGCTGCTGCTACCTCCTGCTGCTGGCGTTGCTGCTGACAGCAGAGATGCTCAGCTTGCTCCTCATCTTCCTCCCCATCGTCCTCATGGTGATGCTCTTCCTCATCCTCGACAAATAGGGCTTTGTGCCCTCAGGCTGAGCGTGCATGGGGAGAGGAGCCCAGCTCCGGCTGTGCCCACGGCTGTGCTGCCGGCTGGGAGCAAGCCTGTGACCCTGGTACCTGGGATGCCTGGCACTGCCAGTGAGCCCAGAGGAGGGCAGGTGAGGCAGCAGAGGAGCAGGAGCAGGCAGAAGAGGGAGGCAACCTTGGATCTGGGCATCACCTGCACCGGGGCACCAGATGACACATCACTGCCTCAGCCAAGGGGCAGATGGAGTGGGAGACCTCCCTGCACTGGGGCAAATCTCCAGCCTGGGAGCTGGGCACCAGAAAGGCTCTGCAGGCAGAGCAGGGCTGTGCCACGGGCTGTGCCATGGGCTGTGCCATGGACTGTGCCACCTGCACCCAGGACAGATGGGCTGGGATCCCCCAGCATGGACTGAAAATACAACCTGTGTTTGTACCACAGCCGTGTCCAGCTGTGTTCAGTGCCTGGTCTGAGCATGTCCCCTTGGGGCCCAGCAGTGACACAAGGAGGGGATGGGCACAGCCAGTGGTCCCCAGCCACCCTACAAGGGGTGCATGCTTCACCATGGCACCTCCCAGCCCCTGCTGAGCTGTGCCAGCCTGTGCTCAGACTGTGCCCTTCAGGGAGATAAGTGAGCAAACACAACTCTGTCCCTGCCATAAACAGGTGGAGAAACCTGTGGTGACTGGCACCGGGACTGTGCCCACATGGGACCTGCTGTGGAACAGGAGTTTCCCAGGGGTGAGCAGGATCTGGGCTCTGCTTTTGGCTGCCAGCCTCACGTGGGGCCACGTGCCAGCCAGGTAATGTCTAGGTCACAGTGTGGTTGCTCTGCACCCTTGTTCCTCCACACTCCTTGAGGAAACCTGTACCCCAAGGGGACAGGGATGGGGATTGTCCCAGGCTTTCAGCCACCTTTGGGCTGTTGGTGGGTGGCAGGGTCGAGGTCCTCGAGGGGACCAGACCCTCGAGGTCCTCCCAGGATTCCAATTTGGGGGTGCTGACACCCACCTCCACAGCCTGGAATGTGCAGTAGTCTGTCACTGCTGGTCTCTGGGTGTCCTGCCAAGGCTCTAGTGCTGACTCTATGCCAATTCTCCCCTCCCTGTGCTGCCACCCTTCTCTGTCCCCTTCAGCCCAGCCCTGCTGTGCTGAGGACACTGCTGTACCCTGTCTTCCTGCCTGGCTGTGCTGGGCTTGTGCAACTATCCCCATGTCCTGTCTTTGCCCTTCTCCTCTGGAAACACCCCGTGGGCACCTCCCCAGGGCTGTGGCTGTGGGGGTCAGACCACAGGGTGGCAGCCCCCCCACCCTCTTCCCTTCCTCCTGCCCAGAAGCTGGGGGTGGGGGGTGTGCAAATCCAGTGAGCACTGCTGTGCCCACACAGCCCCACAGAAACCTGTGTCCTTGTGCCCAGGAAGGCAGAGATTTGTGCTGTGGGCTTTGCCAGGACTCTGATGCCAAGCAGCATCAGCGCTGCCATGGGCTGCTCTGGCAAAGTGCTGAAGCACAGGGTAGGAGCAGGGCACCCCAAAACAGGTCAGGTCAGCAGGCAGAAGCAGGTGGGTCCCCACAGCCCTGGTGGCACCAAGGAATATTTATTTATACCAAGTGGAGCAGCTCCATCAGGAGAAGTGCCAGTTCAGCCCTGGCTGGGGGGATTTTGGCTCCGTGGAGCCATGTGGGGAGGGGGAGCTTAGACAGCCCAGGGGCTCTGTCACCATGTGGGAGCCTCATGTCCCTGCTCTACATTGTGTGGGGGTGTTGGGGTGAGCCAGGCCAGAGCTGCCTCCACAGGATATCCCCAGCACTCCCGTGCACCCTGAGCCAGCTGTTGGCACCTCTGGGTGCTGAAAGCTGAAGGACACCTCCATCCCCCTGAGAAGGGGGTCCTTAGGGGCTGTGGTGCAGGATGGACCCTGTGGGCTGCAATGTCCACTCCCAGGGCTGGGTTACATTTAGCACCCTGACATAATGGTGAGCAGGGCTGGGTGCTGACAGGGCTGGCCCAGGGCTGATGCAGGGCTCCTGCTGTGGGCACAGCTTCCAACACAGCCCCAAAAACTCACCCAACCTCCCCACTTGCAGCCCAGTCCCCTCTCCCAAGCCCCTGACACCTCATTGCACAACCCCAAATGCTTCATCGCTTCCTCCAGCTGCTGGCACCAGGTGATGTGGTGTCCCCAGACAAGTGACTTGGCTGTCCCCATCCCTGCAGGGACCTGGCCATTCTCTCCTGGCTTCTTCCACTGCAGCCTGGCATGTCCCACCTGGGTCCTGCTCTAGCCAGAGGCATCCCCATCCCAGCTGCACCACAACCTGCACAGCACCTTGTCTTCCCCACTCAGCCCCCCACTCTGGGGATATGTCCCCATCCCATGCCCGCAGGAGCGTGACCAGATGGCCAGCAGCCACGGAACCAACACGAGGAGGGGACAGGGAGCTGGGCAGTGAGCCAGAGCCGGTGCCTGCAGCCAGCCCTCTCCTGAATTTGACCCCAAGAAAGCTCCCGAGCTCGGCCGCGGGGCCAGCATTGCCCTGGGGACTTGTCACAGCCTCTCGGGCTCCATGCCACCACCCATTATCCTGTCACCGCGGGCTTGCGGGCGTGTCGCAAGCAGCTTCCTCTCCACTGAAGCGGTCCTTTGGGGGTGTGACCACCCCGGGGCGAGGTTTGAGGCCGCGTGTCCCCAAGGAGGGCACAGTCCAGGTGCTCAGCCACCTCCCTGCAGCTGGGCACGGCGCTACCCCATCGCCCAACACAGCCTGCAGCTGTGGCCGGATCCTGCCGCTGTTTGTATCCATGGGGAATTGGTCCTGTTGTGCAACCTCTGGGGCAGGATGTGGGTAGTGGGGCCACCACATGGGGCCGGCCTGGGCACAGCCCAACGCTGTCACCGTCCCCTGCAGGAGCAGAGCAGCCCCAGACACCAAGTCCCAGGCTGCAGGAGCTGGTCTTCACGGAATCATGGAATGCACTGGGTTGAAAAGAATCCATCAGGATCACCCATCAGGCCATGCACAGACAACTCCCAACAATCTCACCCTGTGCCTGAGAGCATTGTCCAAATGCTTCTTAACTCTGGGGAAAATGACTGGCAAACACCATGCCCTGAACCCAAAGGCTGAGCCCAAACCATCCTGATCCTGGCACTTCCCACCTAAAATGAGGACATTCAGGAAAAGGGTCATCCCCAGGAGGTACTTAACTCCCCACATCCCCTCTCCTATCACCAGCCAAACTGGGCACAGGGAGAGCCCAGGGTTTCAACCCAGCCTGGGACAGATGTTACAACAATGAGATTTTACAACCAGCTCACCTGGGAACATCTGGGACCATCTCTGCTCACATGTGGCCAAACCTGCTCCTGCAATGTCCTAGCTTAAGCAGCTCGTAGGACTTGGAGATCTTTAAAAACTTAGCATGGAGGCACTAAGCTCAGAATGGTCATGGGAGCATTTCAGAGTATGTGAAAAACTTTTAATTCACCTGCATCTGTGACACAAAGGCTGGCACCATCCCATGTCCCTGTCCTCTGCAGCAAACCTGGCCCCTCTTCCAGCAAATGCTTATTTGAGGTTAATAGGTCAGGAGAAATGGGTTCTCACCCAGTACTTGCTCCTGAAAGGCCCTGTTTCTTCCTTAATTGCAACTCAAAATCAAATTAGCAGTTTTAAATTTACTCTGTGCCCAAGAGGTGCCAGGAGAGTAGGGGAGAACATGCTGTACCCTTTGTCCTTATGTAATAAAAAGGGTAAATTCCTACTGAGGGCAAGATTGCTTCCACCTCTGCTCTGGCAGGCCTGCAGCTTTGGTGTCTCTGGGGACAGAGATGCCCAACCTGGATTTAATATGAGCTTTTGGGGTGTCAGAATTCTTTACCCTGGATTTGGCATGAGGCTTTTGGGCAATGGAGATGCACATCCTGGATGTGGGGCTGCCCCAACTCCCCCAAGCAGTCACATCATTTGGCTCAGTGTGGGGTTGCTGCGACCACCAGGAGACCCCCACACTGTGCCAAGGCTTCACAAAGGATGGTGGAATGTGGGTGCAGGGTAGGGATGTTGGTAAGGGCAGGGAAACAGGACAGGGCTACTTCTTCCTCAGGAATGGGGGTGGCACTGTCTGTGTTATTGGTGCTGTAATTCAGCACCCATAGACTGGGAGGTGGTTCCGTTTTCCAGGCATAGAAACACCCCCTGGAATGGGAACCAGCACACAAGGAAAAGGGGTCTGCAGCCACCATTGCACCTTCCTGGATGTGCTGCTGCTTTGGAAGCAGATGCTCCACCTTGGCCCAGAACAGAGGGCAGGGACAGCTACTGCTCCTGGAGAAGGGAAATTTGGGGGCTGGCACTGGTTGTGCCCACACCAGCCTGTGCCCACACCAGCTAGTGTGTACAGCTTGCCCTGGGGAGCTGTGTTGTCCTGGGATCATCATCCCAGCTGCTCCTGCTGCAGATTCCTGGCTCTCCCAGCTGTGGAGCTCTCATCCAGTGACCCCAGGGTCCATCGGGGCAGGCAGTGAGTGCCATGATGCTGCCAGGTGCATGTTCCTGGGCAGTTCCTGCATGCCGTGGGGACAGTGCAGAGAGGGGCTCATGGGGGCAGCTGACTCACCAGAGCAGGGCAAGGGGAGCCCAGCACTGCCCATGTTCCTGCCCAGCTCCTTTCAACAGAAGGTGCCACCAAATGGCATGTCCTCCCCCCAGTATGCCACATCACCTGACATCCAGCAGGTGTTTGAGGGCTCTTGATGTGGCTGGGGACACCTTGCCAAGCTGGGCAGTGTGTCCCAAGGTGCCCAGCCACGTGAAGGGGCTGGGCAGGGAGGGGATGCAACTTCATCAGACCTAAATGCCAGGTTGGAGGAGCAGGTGCCAGCTCAGGGGAAAGCTGTAACCTGGGCATCACCCCCCAGCCTGCCCCACAGATGGAACAGGGCCAGGGCACATTCCACTCCTCCACGCAGTGACACGCCCCCAGACTCCAGATCAGTCTTCGTTCCAATATAATCTTTATTGTGGAGACTGATGGGGGTCAGAACAAGGCTGGGTATAAAACATGATCATGGTCACAACCAGCAACGGGAGGCATTGGCAGAGCAACACAGAGACGGTACCGGTGCCGTTCTCCACCAGGGGGAGAACGGCCCTGGGGCTGCACCAGTGGCATCACCTGCTCCCTCGGGACGGGACAGGGCATGGACTGGTCCCTCTCCCTGGATGGATGCTGGGCTTTGGCCAGTGCCAGGGGCTGTTGTTTCCTCCAGGATGCAGGGTTCTGGGACCCTTCAGGCTCACCCAGCCACAGAGCCCTGGGACTGGGCAGCGTGTGCCCCTGGTGCCATGGCCCTGCCAGGTTCTGGTGCTCAGCCCCATGGGAGCACCCAAAATTATGGCTTTTTCTTTTTTTTTTTTATTTTTTGCTTTTTTTGGCAGCAAACTTACCCCTCCAGGTGGTCTGGAGAAATCAAGACTGTGCACAGGGGGCTGCTGCCCTGACAGCCCCTCCACACAGGGGTCAGAGCAGAGGCACTGCTCTGGAGAAGGGACTGCGGGCAGGAGCCAGACTTTGGTCCCCCTGCCCAGTCAAATCCCTTTGCTGGAGTCAGCAATCTGGGGTACTGGACCCTATGCCACCCTCCTGAGCCATCCCATGGGGAATTGGTGTGGGTCCTGGGTGGAGGGATAGAGAATGGACACAGCTCAATGCCTTTGTGAACACGTAGTGGCCTGGGATGGGGCGGCCAGGGTGGCCGGGGAAAAACAAGAATCCTCCAAAACGAGGACAAAGTGGAGCTTTCCTCAAGGGCCTGCAGAGGACATGGGCCACATATCTGCTGGCATTCGATGGGCCGGCGTGGCGGCTTGGCGTGGCTACTGAGACGCGGGCGCATGGCAGCGTGGCCACTGAGATGAAAGCTTTGGCAAATAACTTACAGAGAGGGGGTGGAGGGGACAGCAGGGGACCTGTCCTCACTTTCTGTGCTGGGAGGGTGGCCCAGTGCGGCACCATGCATCTCCAGGGCTCCTTGTGCTGCTGCTGCTGCCGGCCGTGGGGCGATGGGGAGGGTGTCACTCCAGCCAGAACCGAGCGTCCGCTCTTGGGAGAGCTGGGGAGAGAGGAGGGAGAGGTCCCCGGGGAAGGAGCACGGCGAGATGCTCGATGCACCACGGGAGCCCCCGTTGCAGGGCCAGGGGAGCTGCAGACCCTGGATGCGCTGGTAGATGTGCTCCTCATGCCAGTGTCCCTCTCCCCGGGCACCACTGGTGAGTAGGGGGCTGCTGCCAGGTCCCAGCACCCTCACTGTCCCCTGCGAGTGCTGGCAAGGACAATGGTCCCACATCCTTGGCCGTGGTGAATATTAGAGCATTCCCTGGCTGTGCCACTGGCAGAGAGGGGACAGGGGACTGGCTGTGGTGCTGGCCGCGCCGTCCCACCCGCCGTGCCCCGCTGCGGAGGAGCGGGCGGGACGGGGGGCTCACATGATGGTGCAGGAGGACAGTGGGTTCCGGATGTGGCAGGTGCAGGCGGCCCCGCAGTACTGGCGGAAGGTCTGGTAGCAGCTGCGGTCGGTGTCGCTGCTCCACTGGACGGGGTTGGCAGCCAGGGCCTCGGCCGGCAGTCTGTTCAGGATACTGGTGTTGACGGCCAGTGCCGCCAGCCCGTAGTCAGTGAAGAGGACGGTCTCCCGCTTGCAGGTGGGGCAGGAGATGAACTTGTACTTGGGGCAGGACTCGTAGAGGATCTGCAGGCACTCCTCGCACACAGAGTGCAGGCAGGAGAGAATGCGGGGCCGCTTGTTGGTGAAGTTGTACATGTGGCCGCAGGTGGGGCACTCCAGGGGCTCGCAGGGCGTCGAGGGGTGCAGCACGTACTGGTTGACGATCACCTCGTCTGACGGCGGCTGCCGGTGGTAGCAGACCTCGGAGCTGCCCTTGCGCTGGCCCTGGTAGCCGCGCTCGCGCCGCGGTAGTGGGGGAGTCCGGGGCAGCGGCAGGGGGCCGGGGGTGGCATCCAAGGCAGGGATGTCCCCGCATGCCTGGTTGACGATGATCTCGGACTCGGAGGGCCACGCGCGTTTGGCCACGAGGGGCGGCTCGCGGCGTGGGGCAGGCGCGTAGCGCGGCTGTGACGCCTGCAGCTCCGAGAACTTCTCTGGGTGGATGATTTTCATCGCCTCCATTTTAATGATGACCTGTTGCCCTTTCAGACACGACATGAGTATCGTTTTCACATTACTGTCCACTGCTCTGGGGTCTCTGAGGGACGCCTGCATGGGGCTAAAACATGCTGGCAGCCTGCTGAGCTTTCAATCTTGGTCTGGCCGCGGAGCAGGAGCACAGGGAGCAGCAGCTGGTGCGGGAGAGCATCCTGGGGAGACGGGGCAGCGCCAGTGGGCCCTGCGCCCCTCTTCTGCAGCCAGCCCCGAGGGTGCCAGGTGTGAGGCTGGGGCAGGCAGGAGAAGGCAGGGCTCACAGTGGCATCCTGCCTGCTTCGAGATGCTCTTGGGGAGGTGATCAAAGCACCGGCTCCCTGCAGCCTCGCCGGGATGTTAACTTGACATTGGCAGTCCCTCAGCAGCCCTGCTCTTCTCCTTCGCTGCCACTTCCCACAGGGAATCAGCTGCAGTCGGGAACAGTAATTTGGGGATGGTGGCACTGGGCACCGCCCAGGGCAGGTGAGTCCAGGAAGGGTCTTGCAGAACTGGAGGCAGCTCTCACTTCGCCCCAGCCCGGCCTCTATTCCTGTTTACATGTAGTGGGATCCTCGTGGCGTTGAAGAATGTGTTTGCAAATTCCTTTGCTCTGACTTCCCGGCTCTCCCACTTGCCGTCACCGGCAGCTCCCAGAGGGCAGGGGTTCAGGGCACATCCCGTGCCGGAGGGCAGCTCACCTTGGCTTCGGCCAGGGCGCCACACACCTTGTCCCCTTGATCCCTGGTACCTCTGTCCCCAGCTCAGCTTCGTGCTTGCTAGAAATGAAAAGTGAGAGGGGGTTGGATCCAAGGCTCTTCAGGGATCTACGGTCTGCCAGCGCTCCCTCGGGATGCGTGCCCGCCTGCATCCCGGCAATTTGGCAATCGAGCCCTGCAGGTCCTGTCCATCCGCCCACGTGCTTGGGCTGCGGAAGTAGGAGCAGGCAGGTATTTCCCCCCAGGCATCCCCTCGGTGGCCCCAAGCGTGGGGTCCCGGGACCCCCCTGTGCTCTGAGGGTGGGAGGGCAAGTCCCCCAGAGCCTCTCTGGGCTGCAGGGCCCCTCCCGAAGGGGTTCCTCCACCGACCTGCCTTTGCTCAGGGTTTTCTCTCACGTTTAGCCCCTCCTCTGCTCTGTGGATCTATTTTTACCTCCATCGCTTGCTCCTGATCTGTCCCTGCTATTATCCCTCCCTCCAGCTTCCTCTCCCCCCCGTTCCCAGCTCCCTGCCCTTGTCCTGGGGCTGGTGGAGAGGACAGGCCACTTTTGGGGGCAGGAGATAGGGGCAGGCAGCCAGCTCGAGGCCATTTTCTCCCTCAGCTGCCCCTGCGCCAGCCCGGCTCTCCTCTGAGAAGGGCGAAGGCGCTCTCCTCCATCATGCTGCAAATCCTGTTAGAGGGATGCCTGCTCTCGCCGGGTGCTGCCAGGCCTGAGGGAGGGGGCCCGAGGGGGCCATCTGGTTGCAGCAGCAGAAACCTTTGGGGATGAAGAGAGGCCGTGGGGGTTGAGCCCCCGGTGCCTGAGGGCTAGATCCCTGCCCAGCCCCAGTCGGGGTGTCCCGGGGGCCATGTCCTGGCAGCACTGGGGTCCCACAAGCATCCTGCCCTGCAGAGGGAGGCCTCGCCTCTTTCATTCCCCATCATGGGCCCACAGCCTGCACCCCACATCCTGCACATCGCACCCCACAAGCAGCATATATTCCCCCCCCCCACTCCTGCACACAGCAGCAGCCCCGGGGGCTCTGCCTGCAGCTCTCACAGACACTCACCCGCAGCACCCACGAGCACAGTGATTTGGGTGGTCAGCAGTGCCACGCACTGATCACCGCTTTCCCACGCTCGTTCTGTCACACCCCTTCACGCAGAGCCCTGGTGCAGCACCCCGCACCCCCACTGCCCCTGGGGTGACAAAACCCCCTGCCATCTCCATCACTTTGGGGGTGATACAGCCCCTGCCTTACCCTGCATCCCCATCACTTCTGGGGTGACACAGCCTCTGCCGTACCCCGCATCCCCATCACTTCTGGGGTGACACAGCCCCTGCCGTACCCCGCATCCCCATCACTTCTGGGGTGACACAGCCCCTGCCTTACCCCGCATCCCCATCACTTCTGGGGTGACACAGCCCCTGCCGTACCCCGCATCCCCATCATTTCTGGGGTGACACAGACCCCGCCGTACCCCATACCCCATCACTTCGGGGCTGACACAGTCCTCCCCAGCACCCTCCCTCCCCAGCCTCTCACTGCAATCCCTAGCCGCACACATCCCTGCCCCACGCTCGCAGCCCCGCGGAGCGCACGCCTGTGCACACACAAGTGCTCCCCGCGCGCGCACACACACACACACACACACACACACACACACACACACACACACAC
>CM031872.1:6770244-6839323 GCA_018697195.1 Certhia americana
CACACACACACACACACACACACACACACACACACACACACACACACGTGCGGTTCCGCACGCCCGCAGGGTGACCCCCCCCTCCCGCCGTTACCTGTGCTGGCCCCGGGCAAGGGTCCTGGTTTAGCCGCCAGCCCCCGCTCCGTGCCCGGTGCGGCTCCGCAGGCCCGAGCGGCGGAGGTTATCTGAAAGGCAGAGGGATGCGGCGCTGCCCCGGCCAGGCGCGGCTCCCCGGGGGATGCTAGCAGCTTCGAGGCGCGGCTCCACGGGGATGATCCTGGCCGGCCGGGCCGCCCCCGGCCCCGCTCCCCACGGCCCCGCCGCCTGCTCCGGCCGCGGCCGCGGCTGCGCGGGGAGGGGACCGGGCACAGAGGCCGGCGCTGGCGGCGCCGGGCTGCTCTGGATGCTCAGCGGGGACCGGCGGCCGGGGGAGCCGGCAGGTACCGCCGCTGCCGCTCCGGGGAGCTCCTTCGTGCCCTTCCCCGGCTCCCCCCGCCGCCCCCGGCCGCGGCCCCCGGCTTGGCGAGGGGCTGATGCAACACCCCCGGGCCGGCAGCGCAGGCTGCGGGGGGCTGATGCCAGACCCCCCTGTGCCCCTCGGCAGGTGCAGGCAGCGGCGGGCAGCAGCCAGCAGGCAGCGGCGGCTCCGTGCCCGCCGTTCCCGGGGCCCGGCGGCGCGGGCGCTGCTGCGCGCTCCCGCCGCCGCCCGCAGTGCCGCCGCAGTGGTGCAGCCGCCTCACATTTCTCTCGCTCAGCAGCGCCGGGGCCCGCCGGCCGCAGCGCCTGACGCCCAGCACACCCCCTCCCCGCCCCGCACCCCCACCTCCCCGCACGCCCCCTCCCAGCCCCGCACCCCCTTGCCCCGCTCCCTTCCCCCCCGCACCCCTTCATCCGCCCCGCAGAGCCCCCTCTCCGCACATCGCCCCGATCGTCTCCCCTTGTCCCACACATCCCGCTTCCCCACCTCACAGCCCATCTTGCCCCACATCCCCTCTCCTCTGCAGTCGCTCCCCAAACCCTCCCTGCGGCCCCGCTCCATCTCCCGCCGCCGGCCGGGCTCCCCCCGTGGGTCGTTCCGAGGGGCCCACGGTGACTCAGCAGCATCCAGCGCCGCTGGAAGCGGCTCCGCGGCGGAGGTGCTGCTCCGGGGCCGCGGTTGTGAGGCAGCAGCGGGGACAGGGGTCCTGACAGCAGTCCCTGCAGCCCCCGGGGCTGGGAAGGGGTCGGACAGCCAGGAATTCCCCCACCACTGCTTTTTCAGACTGCCAGATCAGCCATGCACCCCGCTGTGTCCCCTGGGATCCATGGCCACTGGCTGCTGCCGGGGCAGAGGGTGGCAGCCCCCCAGTCCCTGCTGAGCTCCAGGGCACCTGGGCACAGGGGCTGCCTGGTCCCTGGGGACACGGTGGGCACAGTGTGGTGGGTGGGTGGGGTGACATGAACGCTGGGTCTCAGCAATGCTGACAGGTCCTTGCAGAGCACTGCAAAGCATCGCTCATGGCCATGGGCTTGCTGGTGTGACCCCCATAGTGGCACAGGCAGGCAGGACCCCACAGGCTGGTGACACCCCACAGGGTACCCTGAGCAGATGACTCCCGGTCCATGCTTCCTGGCTCCTGCAGATGTGAGAGGAGAGGCATGGATATCCCCTGGCAGATGTTAGAGGCCAGGCTTCATTCTCCCCCTGCTGTGGGTGCCTCCAGAATGGGGACCCCGCAGGAAAATGGCCAAAATGAGCAGGCAGGTCCACACAGAGCGCTCCAGCTCCCATGGCCCAGCCCCAGGAACAGTGACCCAGCCATGTGCACACTCCAATCCAAACCCATTCCACCATGCCATCCAGCCCTGGCTGGAGCAGAATGCTCATGGGGGCACACCAGGCTCCTTTGGATGCTGCTGGTGTGTCCCTGCTCGTATTGCCCATTGATATTCTTTTAGTCTTTTATATTCCTCTAGTATTTTGCCTGGACTTTTATGCCCTCCCTGAAGATTACCCTGCCCAGCCCTGTTTGCTGACCCTCCAGCCCTGCTGCAGCAAAGATCCAGCCCCTGTAACAAGGGGTCTGTGTGGTCCTGGAGCTGTGTTGTGTCCACACAGCCACGTTGTCCTCTCACCATTGCTGTCCTCTGTCCCTGCCATCGGTGTGACAAACACAGGAGCTGGAGGTTACATTTCACAGATCTGCGAGGCCTTATGCAGTCTATAGATGATCTCAGCCACACTTCAAGCAATGATGCTAAAAATCTCACCCAGGTGCATCTCCCTGACCTGGAAGAGATGACCAAAGCCACTGGGTAGAAGGATTCTCTGGTACCCCAAGGGCCCAGTTGCACTCCATTTTCAGGCCAGGCTGACCCTAGAGAAAGGTTCTTCCTGGGGACCCGGCAGCATCACCTCCACCTGGAAATCCATGCTCCCTTCTTGACAATGGTTGAGTTTTTAATCTTGGAGTTTCACTGGATAAGGGATTTTTTAATGCCTCTAGTCCCTCTAAATGCCATTCTAAGTGCCATCTGCTCACCTGCTGAAATCAGAGTGAGGCTGCTGCTGCCTGGCACTAAAACATTGCTAAACAGGAATTCCCTTAATATTCTCCATCCTCCCTGTGTCGGGTGCTCCTGCCTTCCCTGCTAACGTGCCTGGGTGCAGATAGCAAGAGCTAAGATCTTATGCTTGAGCTCACTGAGCAGAGGAAATTGCAGGAAGTGAATGAGCACGAGCTATTTTCTGTTATTAATTCATATGGCATCCCCTTGCTGACCCAGCTGCACAGTGTTATTATGCTGCTATTCTGTGAGTTAAGCAACAGCTCTATTTGAAAATAATCATAAATTACATTGGGCATCTTTTCTGCTGAATAAGAGTGTGTTTGTGCCAAGGTGCTGGGATCTTCCTGTTGCCCCAATGGCTCTGCCTCTGCTTCACATGCTCAATGCAGAGCTTTCCCTTTCCTCTGCTGAGTTGGTCCACCAAGATTTCTGCTTTCTACCCATACTAAAATAATTTCATCCTTCAAAAAACAGATCTTCCATCTGTTTGCACCTGTGTGACTCAGACTTGAATGATGACCCAACCAAACCTCAGCCCCGTGGCCACCTCTGCCTTTGGGTCTTGTTCCTCACTCCTGGTTTAACACCTAACTTTGGCATATAAACATGCATGTTTGTGTTATCTTTTATAAAAACCTATTGAATTGGGTGTTATCATAAATGTTCATATTTTGGCTGTATGTGGATATGCTCAGAATGCTTTCTGAGCTGTGCTGACGTGATATGGGTGCTCTCCTGGGTTTTACCAGGAGCATTGATGTATTTTACCATTTTCAGAGACCTTGTCAGCAGTCCAAGTACACCTTTGGGTTTAGAGGTTGCGCCTCAGCTTGGTTGTACCTGCTGTCCTCAGGTTCAGCTCTCCTCAGACTGACATGCAGGAGCAGTTTTGCCAGTGGATTCCCTTCATTTGTCCCAGATGAACAAGGTTTTGCTGTCTATAATCAGGAGGTCATTGTTGTAATTCAGCTGGCGTTGGTCTTGTGTGAAACCACAGCTTCTTTCTGCAAAACTCATTCCTGTCTAGTGTCTTGACTGGATCAGTTTGAAACCTTTGCTCTGTAAATGTGTTGGAAGGTGTAACACTGCTGGCCAGGCTTTGCTGAGATGAACAGTGAAACCAGAAGATCATTCAGCCCTAAATTTCTTCCTTATCATCAACCATCACCTGCTCAGCCATCCAGCTCCTTGCTCAGGATTTTGTTGCCCTTCTGGATTTCTAGTACCTGTGGAAAGGACCCATTCTGAGAGGACAGCCCCGCTCTTGCTTGGTGCCAGCCTTGCACTGTGACGGCACCTGAGGCTTTTCTTTCCACCTCACCTGGGCAAGATGACAGCTCTGTGTGTGCCAAACCTTCCTGTCCCACATCTGGGCTCCCCTCCATACTGTCTGTGCTCCTTGTGGCAGCATCTCAGGCTGTTCCTTGCTGCTCTTGTCACCAAGTTTGCTTGTCCAGGTCTGGAACACATCCACAGTTCTTCCCAAAATCTCATCTGTTTCTCACACCAATCTTGTTTTGCTCTGGTGAATCACACAGATAATTCACCCACAAAAACATGAGCTCATCCCCAGCTTTGAAGACAGCAGCTTTCTCTGCAGGTCTGTGCTGGGTAGCACCTTCAGCTACAGCTGGCTGCTCGGGGCTTCAGGGACAGTCTGGCCTGGCCTGGCTGGGAGGGATGGACATGCTACCCACAGCCCATGTTTTCATCCTCTGGGCTCCATCCCCTCGGGACTGCATCTCCTTCCTCGGGTAGAGCACCAGGAGAAAGGAGCCCAAGTGCCATAATCAGCACCATCCCAGGCTGAGACCCTCCAGGCTGGTGGCCACAAGAACCCAGCACAGACCCTCAGCAAAAGAGGAAAGCAGGCAGCTCTGATCAGCCACAATGCTCCACCAAAACCACCAGAGGAGCTGTCTGTGCAGCTTGCCCAGGCAGAGCAAACACCATTTTGAATGAGGGATGCTACTGAAATATCTGCCAAGAAAGCAGCAGAGTCTCTTGTTGCCAGCTGGTAGCTGAAGGATGCCCCAGCTGCTGCAGAGCTGTTCCCTGGCTGCTGTTTAAAGCAGTGTGTGGTTTTGGTTGTTGGTGGTCAGGACCTGACCACTGATGCTCTTGCAGTATAGTCTTCATGCCATAATGGGGGCATTCATAGGCTGGTTTCTAGGCTTGCAGCTATCTACAGAGATATTCACCATGAGAGAAGTGATGCTCAGAAGATCCCCAAAGTGTCCAAAGCCACACACAAACCTTGAGATACAGACATGGCACTCAGAACAGCTTGAAGTTTGCAGATGCTCCTAAAGCCCCATCAGTTCGATGAACACTGGGTGTGAAGAGGGAGCCCACCTTGCTGGTGCTGCACTGAGCAGGAGGAAGGAGTAGGAGGAGGAGGAATGCACGTAGGCTGGGGGGAAATCAAGGGGCCAGGGCCAGAGGGACCACCATCCTCTCTCCTCAGGTGTGGTGCCCTTCATTCCCCTCCCCACCAGCTCCCTGCCTGCAGACCTGGGGTTGCTCCGCTGCCAGAAACGAGCACTGCTCTCCACAGTTATCTCCTGAGAGGAGGGAGAGAGGATGGGGATCCGTAGCCACAAGTGAGGACATGGGAAATTCCAGATGGATTTCCCTATGGCTACATAGGGAAAATCTTTTTCTCTTTGAGGGTCAAACAGTAGACCAGAGCACAGAGAGGTGGTGGGATGTCCTTCAAAGCCCTGCACAAGGTCTAGAGTGACACGTTGGCCACACTCTGAGCTACAGGCCCTGTGGGACAAGTGGGGCTCCTGCTCCCATCAGAGCCCCCTTTTTCATCTGAGGGTGCATCTTCCCCAGCCCCAGGCAGGCACAGTCCCATGGACTCCCCAAAGAAGGAGAAGTTCTCATCTGGTTGGTGACCCCACAGCAGCACAGCCAGGTCAGAAACTCCTTCCCAGTCCTGCAGTGCTACTGGGGAATGAGGGGTGGTGTCTGGAGCTCCCCAGGGACTGCTGGCCCAGGCAGGGATGACCACAAAGACCTAGAGCTGCATTTCAGGGGTGAGAGGGTGCAAGGAAGACCCTTTCTTTTAGAAAACACCTTGTGTTCAAGGAAAACAGGACAGGGCTGGCCCAGAAATAGAAATGGCAGCTCTGCAGAAGCCTTCCCCCAGCTTGTGCAGCCCAGCTGATGCTAGGTTTAACAGAGCCCGAGGGATTCAAGTCTCAGAAGAAACCAGAGCATGTGCCAGAGCCGGGATCCAGCCGCTGTCCCAGCCCTCCTTCATGGGCTGGGAGGGTGCAGGGCTGGTGGAGCAGCTCCAGTGCTGACGCTGTGGCTGCGGCAGGCGCCTTGTAATTGTGGTGACATTTAGTGTTTGCTGTGCTGGCTCCCTGGGAGAGCCTGGCGCTCGTAACCTGCCAGCACTTCTTGCCTGGATGCCAAGGCCAGGCACAAATTGGGTCAGGGAGGAGGAGCAGTGGCGACCGTGCGTGCCCTCAAGGTGCCTGGTGTGACATGGTGGTCCTGGCACGGGTGCTGCGGTGCCCAAAGTCCTGCTCCTCCTTCCTGGGGGCTGCCTCAGCTGGGACACAGCTTCAAACCCAAAGCAGCAGTTTGGTTTTGCAGTATAATTTCAGGTGTTGCAGGAAAACTTCCTGGAAGGCAGTGAATGGGGCGCGCCGAGTCCTGCCTGGCTCCAGGCTGCTGCCCTCCTTGCTCTGGACACAGCCCCACACCCGAGGCTGTGGGTGTGCTTGCAGGTGGTGGGATCCTGCTGTCCCAGCGTGACTGTCCTGGGGCTCCCAACAGGATCTGAGGGCACAATGTGCTCCCCCATCCCTGCTCTCAGCAGCTGGCAGCACCGGATCTCCTCCTGGCCCTCTATTCACCTTGGGACACCCCATGCTCTCGTGTGGAGCACCATGGCTGCATTTCTGGGTCAGCTGGGTGAATTTGAGCATTGAGCTGAGGATTTTGTTTTCCCAGCATGCCTGTAACCCTCCTGGGGGGTTGTGTGGGTGCACAGCTGGGAGCTGGCCTTGGGTACGGCTTCTGCTCCGGCAGAGGCTGCGTGGCCCTGGGGGGCTGCTGGAGCAGGAGGTGCTGCTGCTCTCAGAGCTCAGGGAGCTGAGCCAATGCTTGGTCTGAGTGTGTGGTGGGAGAGCTCCAGCGGGGGGAAGAGGGGTGGTCACAGGATGGGAGGCTGGAAGGGATAGTGGGTCTGCCATGAGGAGTTGCTTGAGCTGCTGAACTCCCCAGGGAGCAGAGGGTCCCTGGGAGGGGCTGCATTCCACAAGGCAGGCATGGAGGGGCTGCACCAGCTCTTGGGGAAGTTCTCTGGGGCTGACAGCATCATCTGGCCTTGGGGTTTTTTCATCACCCTGATTTCTTCAGTCCTCTAAGACCCTGGGCCAATATGTCTGGTGCTGGGATGCTGGGAAGTTGCTGAGGACCTCGAGGCCTGTCTGTCCCCTCTGCTCCCTCCAGAAAGGATTTCTTGCCCAGTGCCTTGGCTGAAGGGAGACATTTGAGCACAAGGGGGTTGCAGCAGCCTGGTGCTCCTGTGCAGGCCACAGGGAAGCAAGTGAAGCACTGGAGCCAGGGTGACACAGGGAGGTGAGGCCATTCTATGTAACAAAAACAGGGCTCCAGCTGGGGAGGGAACCCAGCATGTTCAGGCTGCTGCAGGAGCTGTTAGGTGCTATTGGAACTGTACTGTGTCCCCAGAACAGGACAGGGGAGAGACCTGGACCACCATGAGCCATGTCCCTGTCTGCGGGGCCACATGTGTGTTTGGGAGGGGAACAGGAAACTGCAGAGCACTGAGCACCCACAGTTCCCCCCAAGGTGCTCTGGAGCTGTCATGGTCCCATGGATGGGGAAGAAGGGGCAGTTTTGAGGCTGCAGGCTCAAGGGTTTTGCTTTGAAGGTGGAGGGTCAAGGCTGAGGGCTGTCCCCCAGCAAGGCACACGGGGTCCCTGGGAGTCCCCCACCTGCCGGGGCTCACCCAGCCCTGGCTTCTGCAGGACCCTGATCCGCACACGGGGCTGGCAGGGCTGCAGAGGAGGCTCTGCAGCAGCACAGGGGCTGCCTGCCCGGCAGCTGCCTGCGTGCCAGCACGGAGCTGCCAGCCTGCGCCAGCCCGGCGCTCGCATCCCTCCCTCGGCAGATGCAAATGGGAGCAGACAGCCCAGCTCAAGCCGTAAAGATCAAACCTCGGGAGCCCGGGGCTGCTGTCAGTGCGGGCAGAGCGCTCGGAGCTATCCCAGGAGCAGCAGCCCTGGTGCTGGCCCCTGCCAAGGTGCTGTGTCCCCGCATGGCTGCAACACGGGGATGCTGGCAGGGGCCTGTGACCATCGCAGGGGCTGGCGTTGGCCACGGACAGAATATCCAGGGCTTTGCCTGCCCTGGGTTTCCAGGCTGGGAGATGCACGAGACTGTCAGCACGCAGGAATAACTGGTCCTGCTCCTCTTGCTGGGCTGTGCCGGCAGGGATGCTCCTGTTCCGAGCACCTCCTCAGGGATTGCACTCCGGCTTCTCCGTGCGCTCAGGGAGCAGAGAAGAAGGTGGCTCTGGAGCACAGCACTGGCGGAAGCTGCTGTGTAAAGGCCCCTCCAATGCCCCAGACTTCGTCAGCAGGTGGAAACCTCAACCTTCTCCTGCCCGCCCCCGGCTCCGGCTGTGGGAGGATGAGGATGGTACAGCTGAGGTGACACGAGGGTCGTGGCTTGCAGGAAGCCATCTGGCTGCACCCCTTCGCCTGGGGAGTGAAGCAGGGGGGGCACCCGGTGCGGCTGGGGCAGGACGGGCAACAAGTACCCACACGGGTGATGCGAAGGAGCAGAGGCTGATGCCAGTGGCACCCGGGAGCTGCAGGTTCGGCACAGCTTCCTCACCCTCCTAAAGTGCCAAAGAGGATTGAAGAGAGCCCTGGGATTCCGCATGGACCATAGCCACCTGGATTCTGCACAGCTTGCCTGTTTCCCACCCAGGAAGGTGGCAGCCGTGGCCCTGGTGCCCATACCCCGCTGGCCCGGTGGCCTCCTCCGGACAGCAGCGCTGCTGTCACCCGGGGTGGAGCAGGAGGGATGAGGGTCCGAGTGAAGCTGAAGAGCAAGGAGAGTGCACAGCTAATTGGGATAATTGCTAAAGCAGGCGAGGAGCGAGCGGGGAGGGAGGCACAGAACAAGGAACCCTTGTGCACAGGCGGCCCCGGCACGCGGCCCCGGCTCCAGCCAGCAGTGAGAGCCAAACAAACGGGGACTGTTCGGAGTGAGGGAGGACAGGCAGACGGCAGGACAGAAACCAGACCTCCACTGGGAAAGAGCCGGAGCCAAGGGCTTAGCTGGGAGCTGGGCGCTGCACAGGGTCTGCCGGCTCTGCATGTGGAGAAATGCCCCAGATGGCCACGGCCAAGATTTCACCGGGCCGAAGGAGAGGATGGCAAAGTGCTGGGGATGCTCCAGGCCAGGAGATGAGTGACAGTCCTTCTGCCACAGCCATCTCCAGGACTGGAAACTTTCAATCACGGAAATATAGCAGGAAACCAGCCCTTGTCCTAAAAAACCATCGGCAGGTGCAGTTCTGCACAAGGTCGTGGCACAGCGGAAGCCCGCGAGGGTGGGAGCAGCAGCTGCCCCTGCTTCGGCTGCTCCCTCCGCAGGAAGGAGAAGTGACATTTGAGCAGGAAGAAACGTGGCTGTGTATGTGAGCTGCCCAGCCCAGTGTCCTAACTGGGGCTCTTATAGCCCCTTTTCCTGGTGTTTCTGTGAGGGTTTAGTCTTGGAAGCCATGCCAGGCTGTTTGCTGCTGCCTGGTTCTGCACAGGGAGCTGCAGGTTATGGCCCATGGACACAGATTCCCACAGCATCGACCTGTCACGGGGCTGGGCTGAGCTTGGCAACGGGTGAATTGCCCTTCCTAAAGTCCCTGTGTGAAGGCACAAGGCCACCCAGCTGTCCCCGTGGCACATTGTGGGTGAGAATGCACAAGCGCCAAGGAGAACATCTCTGTGCTGGCCAAAGGTCCTGTCCAAGCAGGGATTTTCTTTATAGGTAGGATGGAGCAGAGGGGGAGATTTTGGCACTGCCAACAGCAGTGCTCAGATCCGTGCTGCCTCCTGCTTCTTGGTACGTTCAGCAGCAGCTCCATGCAGGGGCAGCCCCTGGCTCCTGGTCCAAAGCCTGTTGGGAACAGCCGACTCTCAGCCGCAAGGCTCTCGGCAGCTGGGAGGAGACGGGAAGGACTTGCTCCAGGCCAGGAAATCCTTGCTTTCTCCTCCAGCCGGGCCGCAGTGGGCAGTCACAATGCTCGCTTCCCCCGCACCGCTGCCAAGCCCCGGCGTGACCTGGGGGCGGCCGGGCCGGGAGCCGCAGGGGAGAGGGACGGAGGGGGGCTGCGGGAGGGCGATAAGGAATGCGGCTCCTCTCTGGTTCCTGCAGCTCGGGGAGAGGCCGGCAGCGGGCCAGGAGCCGGCCCACAACTGTGATGTTGGTGTGGCCGCGGCAGCCTGGACACTGGGTTATGTACCCAACTCGTCATCCCTGAGGAATGCGGCATCCCCCTGCCAAGGGAAGAGCCTGGCATTAAGATGGAAAGGCTCTGGGCTCTGCAGCTCAGCGTCCTCACACAGATGTCTGATGAGAGCACAGGCTCCAAGCAGCCCCGGCACACCGGGCACAGCACACATGCCTCTGCAGTGTCCCTGTCCCTGCGGGCACCGGGAGGGCCGGGCAGGACACGAGCACGTGTGCAGCAGCTGTGCATCCCTGTCCCCACCCGTGAGCCTGCAGGGTGGCTGGGATGTCACATCGGAAGAGGACAGCATGAACAGGATGGCGCTGGCAAGGGACGCTGTCAGATCTGAGGAGCTGCCAGCCCTTTCGGGGCCGTGCTGTGCTGCAGGGTGAGCAGCAGGGCCTCCGGAGGCTTCTGCAGAGGAGCTGCCCTTCCACACAGAGCTGAGTGCTAGGAGCTGGCACGGAGAGCAGGACCTGGCCTGCTGGAGGATAGGTGCTGGGACCAGGACAGCCCAGTGTGTGCACCCAGGTGCTGACCCAAGGGACAGCACACATTCTGGCCCCGCAGGAAATCCCTCTCACTGAGCAGCTTTGGCAGGTCACTTGCAGGCTCCATTTGGGCTTTAAAAGCTGCTGACATCCTTTGGGACATATTGCTTTCCCTGAGAGGGAACCAAGAGCTGTGGAAACTACTTGCGTGCCCTGGGCAGACGTGGAGACAAGCAGGGCAGGATCTTTACACATGAGATGCTGAGCACAGGTCTGAGGACACAGGCTGTATTTTGCGCTGGGGTTTCCCACCCTGGGGTGTTAGTGAGGGGTTGTGCTGCTCAAGAGCACAGGGCATCAAATCCTGCAGCTTCCATGAGCCCCCAAAACCCCTGTCTCTGTCAGCTTTATCCCTGGGTCCTGCTCTGTGTTCCCTCTCAGACCAGCAGCAGTGGGATCCCCTCCACGGCACCCTCATACCCACAGCCCACAGCCCCCCCTTACTGATGACAGCTGAGGCCTGGTGCTGGTGACACTGATCTGTGAGGTTCCCCTTATGGGATGCTCAGCCCACTGGTGCCTCCCACTCCCTGTGATCTCTCATTCCATGTCCCCAGGCCTCACTCTGATTTTAATGAGGAGGTAGCTGAGAATTAGGGTAAAAACCCTTAAGAATGCCTCGCACGGCTGTGCTGTATGGCAGGATACTTGCGATGTCCCGAAGGGAATCATCCCACATGTGTTTCACATAGCCTGAATTTGCGGGCAGCCCTCCTATCTCTGCATTGGCCCAACCCCTCCCCGTGTCCTTTCTTCACACCGGCTACCCACGGGCTCTCCTCAGCTTCAGTGAAGCCTTCAGCCCCCTCAAGGTTTGGGGAGCGGCCACTAGCTGTACCGAGGGCTCACCTCCGGGGGTTTGCCCCCTTCGCGGGTGGCAAAACCTTCCGCTCTAGGAAGCGTCGCCCTTCACCATCCTCCGGTACTGACGCGATGCAAAGAGCATCACCACCCTCCTGTGCCTGCGCCAGGCACTGCACTGCTCGGGAACCCCGGGGAAATGCTTACAAACGGGATCAGTCCAGGAGTTTTTAATTCCTAGTGCCTGGGAAAGCACTAAGAGGAGCTGGAACTGGGAAATCTCTACTACTGGGATGCCACACAAATACTCAGCAGAAAGGGGCCCAGGAACAGGACGTGCCTGTGGCTTTCTGATTTATTTGTTTGGTTTTTAACAAAATAAATGTGCCTTTTGCTGTGTCTGAAGCACCAGCGACCCGAGGCATCCCAGGGGATCTCTGCAGTTACTGCTATCCTGCAAAAACTCCCAACAGCTTGTGCTGGGTCACACAGGGCTGTGGGTGCCCTGCCGTGGTATGGCTGGGAGGAGAACAGAAGTCATGGATTGGGATTGAAGAATTCCTGAGCCAGCACTTTCCTCCTGGCTGATGTCCCATGACTGGGGATGCTCCTGTACCTGCAGTACCTGCAGCCCATGCTGAGAACACAACCCCCTCAATGGGGCTCTGCCCCCTCGTCTTCAGGCTTCCTGTAAGGTCACAAGCCAGTTAAAAAAAAAAAAAAAAAAAAAAAAAAAAAAAAAAAAAAAAGTAAGGGTTGGACTTTTTTCGTCTTTCTCCTGGTTTTCTCAGGCTCCTCTTCAAACCACCATGCCTCTGGAAGTAGTGTGGCATGTCTGAGAACCTCCCTCTCCATCACTCCCCAGCACAGGGCATCTCAAGGGTGGGCACTGAACTTTTGGTTGTTTTTTTTTTTTTTTGTTTTGTTTTGGTTTCTTTTCTGTTTATTTCTTTTTGCCCTGCAAACAATTGCAGGAAATTAAGCTGGTTTTAAGCCACAAAGAGCCTCACATTTCACATAGTTCAGCTCCTCCATTTACTCAAAAGGGGGCATAGCTTTGCAGCACCTGCCGGCTCCCAGATTGGGGAATCCCACATGGGACAACTCCAAACCAGCAGCTTGAGCTTGGGTGCAGCAACTTTTCCACCTGAGGATCCTCCATCGTCTATAAACGCTCCAAGGAGCAACACACGATTTCTGGATGTGTCCCTTGGAGCTCGGTTTGGAGACTTCCTTGGCAAGAAATCAAATGTGTGAACTTCAGGCTCCAGATTAGGGGTTGCTGCTCCTGGTTGGTGAGACCTCTCTTGATCTGGGGCTACCACAGATCTGCCATGCAGAGAATGAGTCTGTCCAGAAGGTGCCTGCGAGATGGGAGCTGCCATGGCTGGATGCTGAGAGAGCTGAGAGACAACAACGGAGGCACTTCAGATCCCGGCTGACACTCTGCTCGGAGCGGCTGGGTGGGATCTGCAGCGCCGGGCAGCAGCGAGTGGGATGTCCCGAAAACGCCTGAGGTTCCATGAGGTGATCTTCATGTGGGAGCCCCTTTGGGAGAGGGAAGGAGCTTAGGACATGGGGGCTGCAAGGTCTCAGGGTCCTCCAGAGCCTGTCTGTGCCTGAAGTGCAGCCTCGCAACTCCCTACAAAGCGAGCTGTTCAGGAACAGGGCTGCGCATGGAAATCTGGGGCTAACACACAAACCCAGCCAGTCCTGAGGCTCTGCGAGGAAGGGGAAAGTGCTGCTGGAGAGAGCCACAGCGACATCCCCTGCGCAGGCAGGGACACGCCAGGCACAGCCGGCAGGGCTGGGTACACCGCAGGACACTTGGGTAGAGGATAACTCTTTTTTTATTCCTGATTAGTCAAATAGATGAGTTTTTCTCTGGGGAAACAGCTCAATATGAGAAAACTGCGCCCAGTGAAAGGACAGGAACTGCTGGTGGTTCTCTTCCAGGTGACCCTACGATGGCAGAAAAGCCATGAGGGGTCTGTGCAGGAGTTCTGCAGCTCTCAAACCCAAGAGCTGTGTGCTGTGTGCTGATTTTTCACAACACATGCTCTGCTGCACCCCCACTCTCAGTCCTTGGAGGGGAAACTGCGGCACAGAAGTACATGAGGCCCCCCTCTCGATTTTAGAATTGGTCAGAGGAGGGTCAGCTTCTCCCCCAAGAAATCCCAGGCCTCCATCTTCCTTTCCCTCCACCATCTGGAAGGTCACTGAGTCTCCTTTCAGGGAAACTACACTCTGGGAGCTGCCTGCCCAGCAGGCTCAGGGACAGAGGGATCAGCCACAGAAGGAAGGCAGGGGAGCTGGGGGTTTGCAGGCAGGTGCTGGCAGCTCCATCTCAGGGCCCGTGCTGCCAGGCTCCCAACACCCTCTGGAGCTCTCCTGCTTGTTCCATGAGTGCCAAGGGGCTGGCCTGGGCAGACCTTGCTCCTCAGGACAGGTGAGAAATATTTTCTGTTGTCAGAAGGATGGCCAGAAGGAAGTGGCTTTGCCTTTTGCAAAATGTGTGGGAAATGTAATTCACTCCCAGGAGAATTCAGCTGCAATTTGAGGTATTTGTCCCCAGCCTGTCAAGGAGGATGCTGCCCCATCATCCCTGAGGCTCAGGGGAGGGACTGGTTCTGCATGGAACAGCTTGTGGGAAGGTGTTGGCACAAGCCACTTTGGAGGCCTTGGGGGTGGGAAGAGTGACAGTAGCTGAGGACATCACATTAGGGTCACATGGCAGGAACATGAATGGGGGAGGGTGGAGGGTGCTGAATATTTGCATCTTTTCTACTGCAGCGCTTCTGGTGCCAGGTACTGGTACGGGTACCAACATCCCTCTCCTTGCCCTGGCACAGCCACGTCCTCACTCTATCCAGTGGAGTGTCATGTGTCACCATCCAGCGGTGTCCTGGAAACCCCCCAAACCCACCCTGGAAAAGGTCCTCTTAGGGGGCACAAGGCCACACCACAGCCAAGCTGTGCTGCAGGCATGAGGAGCCCAGCACAGCCTTGGCACTGTGGTCTCAGGGCTGGACAGGTCAGACACAGCCAGGCAGGGGGTGTGGGACCCTGGACTGCAGGGACCTGGGTGCCCGTGGGGACAGGAAAAGCCTGGCAGGGGGCTTGGGGGCGGCCAGAGCGTGCAGACTTGGTGTCTCCTGCCTGGTGCTCAGGACATGTGCACAGTGTTCAGGGTTTGCTGATTCCCACAGACCTGTGAAGTGCAGTGCCCCCCTCCCAGTCCCTGCTTGCTGCCTGGAACCAGTGTAATGTCAGTGCTGGTGCCAGTACCCAGAGTTCAGTGCCCAGTGCATGGCACACAGTGCTGGTGCCGGTGGTGGTACCAGGGGCTGTGTCAGTGCCTGGTCCTGGTGGTGGTGACAGCACATGGTGGCCTGCCTGCTGTGTGGTGCTGGTGCCAGTGTCCATGCTATCCACTGCTGCTGCCCAGTTCCTGGTACCAGTGGCTGGTGCTGGTTTGGTGCCTCAGGACTGGTGGTCTTGCCTGGTGCCCAATGCCTCTGTCCAGTGCCCACCTCCCGTTGCCCTCTGCCCCTTTCCAAGTGGTCCTGTACAGTTCTGGTCCCAGAGCCTCCTGACCAATGTCTCTGTCCACTGCCAAGCTCCCAGTGCCAAGTGTCTATTGCCCAGTGCCTGGTATTGGTTCCGAGTTCCTTGTGACCCCTGCCCTGTGCCAGTGTCCAGTGGGCTGGGCTGGTGGGTTGGTGTTGGGGCAGGGCAGTGGGTGGGTGCCATGTGTTGGGTGCCGGGCGGTAGGTGCTGGGTGTGGGCCGGTCTGTCTGTCTGTCTGTGTGTCACTCGGGGCCGGTCCGTCTGTCCGTCGGTCGCTCGGGGCGGCGCCGCTTGGGGCGGTCCGTGCAGGAGGAAGCGCAGCCGGGGCAGGGCAGCCCCGCAGCGGCCGGAGCTCGGTGAGTACCGGGGGATCGCTGCCCCCACCCTGCCCGTGTCCTGCTTGCTCCCTGCCTGCTCCCTCCTGCGCCCCTTCCCCTGCCTGCCCCTCTTCTTCCTCTGCGCTCCCGCCCCGATTCCCTGTATCCCACCGTCTGTCCCGGCCCCAGCCCCTATCCCTTGTCCTGTCCCATCCTCCTCTGCCTCTCTACTCCCCTGCACCCCCTTTCCTCCCTCTCCTCTCCCCACTCCTTTCCTTCCTGCTCTGTGTCCCCCTAGAAATTCTTACCCCACCCCACTGCCCTACCTGTACTCTGTGTCCCACTCAGCACCCCTTCCTGCCCTGCTTACCCACTGCACCCCCATGCCTGCCTTCTGTCCTGGCTCTGGTGAGTCCATGTGTACCTTGTGGGGCTCCCTTGGGGCTGTCAGGGAGTTGGGAGCACAGCTCTGCACCCTGCACCCCGACCAGTGGGGTCTGCTGGGGGTCCCTTCCCCTGCTGTGAGAACAACCCCAGCACTGACACCCCCCACCTCACGGTAACAGGGGCTCTGTCCCGCAGGGTGGTGGGGAATTCCAGACAGGCCACATGTGCTGACAAGGGGCAGGGAGATGGATCGTGGAATCACCGTGGAGAACCCCTATGCCAGTGTCAACATCCCACGGGAACAGTTCCAGCAAAGCTTCATCACTCGCTACCTGAGAGATGAGCCCACCATCATCACCAACCCTGCAGTCGTGCCATCTTATGGTGTGGAGGAGCAGACAGACCCTGCTAATGGCTGGAACAGCCCAACCATCTCCACGGACAAGTCCTGGTCCCGTCCCTACAACCCCTACGCCAGCCTGAGGATGCCCAATGGGGATTCATCTGCCTTCTTCTACACCGTGACCCTGGACAAGACACCCAAGGGCCAGGAGCAGGGGACTGGCAGGCAATGTGGCTGCTCCAGGTGCTGCTCCTGCTGCCCAAAGTGCTGCTGTGTCATCTCCTAAGGGCCCTCCCTGCATACATGGGATGTACTGACCATGGGATGGGGCCAGGTGACTCCATAGGGAGATGGCTGCTGGCCTGGGCACCCGGGGAAGCTGCCCTGGCACCTGGCAGAGTTGGCACTGGCTGGACATTGCTTTTAACCTGTGAACTCTGGCTGTGAAGCAGCCAGATGTGCTGGTGATGGACACTTGCCAGGTAAGCCATGGGGCCCAGGAGCCCTGAGGATGATGTGTGCCAGGACAGATTTCACCAAGAAGTGACTACACTAGAGATGGAGCAGCACTGTGAGCCTGCAATCCTGCACAGAGCCCCTGACAGTCTCCCCATGCTGGGAAACCTCCACCCTGGGAAGGTGTGGACAGTGTTCACCTGCTTGTGGGTAGGTGTGGATGCTGGCAGCCCTGTGTGCATGGCAGAGGAGGACATCATCATCACTGTCTTGGAGCAGTGGAGAGGAGCCAGGGACAAGATTCCAGCTGGATCCCCAGAAGTGAGTTGTCCCCCCTCCTACAGCATCACAAGGATGCTGCTGGCACCCTGCACCAAAATCTATCTGTGTCCTGCTCCTCCTCACCACACTGTCCATGGGATAGAGGGACAGAAACAGGGAAGACAGACAGCCAAAGCATGGCAGAGTGCTGGGCCATGCTCCAGGGCAGCACCTGATGACACAGCATGGATGTGGGCATTAACATCCTGCCACCAGGAAACCCTCAGCCCCATTCTGTTCCTCCTTCCAGGCTTGTGGGGTGCTGGGCACAACCTCTTGTCCCATCTGCATCCTGGAGACAGATCCAGTAAAGAGGGCTGGCCCAGCTCCAGCAGTGGGGCAGCATTGGGGAACCTTGCTGGGGATGCAGAGGCCCAGCATTTGCCTCTTTCTACTCCCTGGACTTAGAGGAAGGCAGGAGGAGCCTGCTAGCTCTTCCCAGTGTGCTGGGGTGCCTCCAGGCTGGGCGTTAGGCTGGGGCTGTTGCCATCGACCTGGAACAAGCCTGCTGTTGTGCTGATGTCCTGCCGTGGTGTTGACGTCCCTCTCTGGTGCTGGCAGCCCTCCCTGGTGCTGGCAGCCCTCTCTGGTGCTGGCAGCCCTCTCTGGTGCTGGCGTCCCTGGAGCAGAGCGGGACAGCTGCTCTGCCAGGCGGCAGCTGCTCTGTGACTGCTGCAGAACTGCCTGCTCTGTGGGAGCCAGGGCTTGGGAGGAGTGCTTGTGTTTGCAGATGACTTCAGGGTGCTGCAAATAAAATTACAGTCCTCTCCTGCCCTGCCAAGGTGTGCTTCTTCCCTCCACCTAGGCTTTTCTGGGATTCCCTGTGTCACTTCTTGCTTTCCCTGGTAGGTGTGTAAGGGCAGTGCTAAAGCCTCCAATCCAGGCTTAACTGTTTCCCTGCTGACTCGTGGCAGCAGCAGCTCATGCCGAGCTCTTTGGCTGCTGCCTGGTGCCTGCTGCCATCCTGGGTCCAACAGTGCCCAGGCGTTCCCGGTACAGGCTGCTCCTGCCTGTCTGGGGACACTGGCTGGTGCTCAGCACAGCCCTGCCAAGCTGGATGACTGTCCTGTCTGGAAAGACTTTGTGAGTCTTTGGGAGAGGCTGAGTAAGGGCCAGGCAAAGGGAAGTTCCTGGCTGGGCCAGCTGGGTGGGCTCTGGGGCACTGTCTGGTCTGGCTGCGACCCCCTAGGAGCTCCTCAGCAATGGGACACCACCATGGCTTGGAATTTGCCAAAGCTTGGAGCCCTCCTGCACTGAGGCCTCACAAGCACTGGCCGCACAGCATTGCTTGGATGCCACCACACCGATCTGCCTGGGAGCTCACCATTGCTGGGAGCTTACCACCAGCAGCCTACCACTGTCTGGAAGCCTATCACACTTGAAATACCACCCCCGCCTCCCCCGGGGTATTCTGGGCTGGGGTGGCAGTGGCTTGGCAAAGGTTTGGCCCTGTCACTTTTTCCCCCCCCCCATCCCGACCCCCAGCCTGGCCCAGGTCCCAGGGCGAGGGGTGGCCGGGGTGTGTGCGGCTGGCGGGGGAGGCTGGCAGGGACACAGCGCCGCGGTGTGCGCCCTGCACAAGGAGCTCTCTTGTTCTCCCTGCCCAGACCGCGGCAGTGGGAAGGGGCAGATCCACCCCTTGTTTGCTTTCGTGTCCCCGCCGCCAGCCCTGACCCGTGCCGAGCCCCGCGGTGTGGCAGGGGACACGCCACCGCCGGAGCCCGCAGGGGCTCTGCGGGACACGCACGGCTTGGGGACAGAAGATTGTCCCCGAGGGGGTGCGGTGCCTCGGGCCGGTACGAGCGGGGGCCAGGGGCTCGGGCAGGGCCGGGTGTCGCATCTGCCGTGTGTCCCCGCTGTCCCTCGCTCTGCCTAGCCCCGGGGCAATGGCAAACACGGCGGGAGCGGCCGGCACTGCTGCCAGGCAGCCGGGCAATGATTAAACTGGAGCACCAGGAAAAGGGGGGGGTGAGCAGGGGAGGGTGCTGGCTGCTGCCCCAGACCTCGGCAGGGCTCTCATGACCCGGGCAGCTGCGTGCAGGATGCCATGGGTGCTCTCCGGCTGTGTTCACCTCCCCAAGGTGCCCAGGGGTGCAGAGGGTTGTGCTGGGTGACTGCCACCTCTTGCCTCTGGAGCGTGGGTGGCGGTGCAGGGCTCTGGCTCATCCTGATCAGACCTTTGCTCTCCCTGAGGGTGCCGCTCCCTACCCGGCGGTGCCGAAGGTCCCTGCAGCGCCCGGGGATGAGTCCTGGGAACAGGAAAACACGTTCCTCATCCATGTGCGTCGCTGCTGATTGCAGATCTGCCCTCCCTGAGGGGAAGGCTCCACACGACTCCCTGAAAGGAGCTGTAGTGAGGTGAAGGCTGGTCTCTTTTCCTAAGTAACAAGTGACAGGATGAGAGAAAATGGCTTCAGGTTTTGCCAGAGGATAGATGGGATATTAGGAAAAACTTTTCACTGAAAGGGTTGTAAAGCCCTGGCACAGGCTGCCTAGGGTTGTGGTGGAATCACCATCCCTGGAAGTGTTCAAAAAACTTGGGTGTGGCACTAGGGGACGTGGGTTAGTGGTGAATGTGGTGGTGGTGGTGCTGGGTTGATATTGGACTGGATGATTTTAAAAGCGTTTTCCAGCCTTAATGGTTCTGTGATTCTCTGTTTCTGGATCCAGGTGAGATTTTGGCAGGGCTCATGGTCCCCTTGGTGTCAGAACGGCAGATGCACTGCCCCTGTCACCAAGGGCTCCCCTGCCCCAAACCCTGCCTGTGCTGAGCCGGGATGTCCAGCAGTGGGCAGAAGTGGCCAAGGACTGCTGGGCACAGCCCCTCAATGGGACACAGCTCTGTTGGCATGAGGGAGGGACATGAGGGCTGATGAGCAGGGGCTAGGCAGGGGCTGGAGCAGGAGGGCAGGCAGGATGCATGTGTGTGTGTGTGTGTGTGTGTGTGTGTGTGTATGTATGTGTGTGTGTGTGTGTGTCTGTGTCTGTGTCTGTGTCTGTGTGTGTGTGTCTGTGTGTGTGTGTGTGTGTGTGTGTGTGTGTGTGTATGTGTGTATGTATGTGTGTGTGTGTGTGTCTCTGTGTGTGTGTGTGTGTGTGTCTGTGTGTGTGTGTGTGTCTGTGTGTGTGTGTGTGTATGTGTGTGTGTGGCAGGAGAGGCAGCCAGAGGGGTCACTGCCTCTGAGTAGTGCCAGGGGTACCCACAGCTCTGCACAAAGCCAAGCCCACCCCTCTCACCTATGTAAGTTTGTTGGCAGAGCTCCCTATGGGACTCTTTCTGTCCCTGTGGCAGGTGAGCCAGGCCAGCACTGTGTGTTGGGTGGAAGGACAGCTTGTCAGCTTTGGGACAGCCCCAGCCCCAGCTGCATGCATGACCCTGGGCATACAGCCCTCTAGGGACTACAGTGCATCTGCCAGGAGCCAGCTCTGCCCTGACCGTCAACACCCAGGGGCTGCACCCCAACACAGGCAGGCACGGTGGTACCCTGACATGCCAGGCACAGATGGAATCTCACACAGCTGGAGTCTGGTCTGCCCAGGGCACATGGCCCTTGCTCCACCTGTGTCTATGGGTTTGACCAAAACCGATGTCCCTGGCACAGCCCTGTCCCAAACTGGCCCTACCAGCTTGCACTTGCCACCAGCCTGGCAATGGGAGGGCAAAACCCTGCCATGGCATGCCATCCCCGTGCCTTGGGACCCACGGGCACATGCAGCTTGTGTGCACTGCCTCGGGAAGCCTGTGGCAGGGCTGGATCAGGGTCCTGGGTTGGGATATGTGCCCCAGAGATGCTGGGCTGCTGGAGCTGCTTCCTTGCTCACAGGCACCAGTGTCAGGGGGTGAGCCCTTTTGCAGAGCCCAGAGACCCTGTGGGGATCTTAATTTCCAAAACTCTGCGGGGTGCTGGAAACACGACCTGAGGGCTGCTGGTGAGGAGGCAGCACGGGAGAGCGCTGTCTGTCTCCCTGCAGCTCCTGCCTGCAGTGGGAGCTGCTGTGCTCTCCTGCCACACGCAGGAATGCTGCTGGGTGTCCTGGCCGACCTGCCCTGCCTCCAGGATGGCCTTTTCTCCTCCAGGATCCTGGGCCCAGGATCTGTCCCCCTACCATCCTCTCCTCTTCAGTCTGCACCACCCTCCATGCTGAGGCTGGGATACTGTCCCCACAGCCACCCGTGGTCCAGCAGCAGAGTCTGGCACTTCCCTAGTGTTGTCACCTCCCCTGGGTCATGCACTTTGCATGTGTCCCTATGGGATGCTGGGGTGTCCCCAGCCATCTGATGCTGGCCATTGGTAACTCAGGCCCCAACACCAGAGCCTGCAGCCCCACAGGGAAGGGCAGGAGCAGGTCACAGACACATCCCCCCAGGCTCCAGATGGGAGCACCACCCCATGCATGGGCACTGCCAGCCCGGACCAGGCCAGAGCCCTGGTGTCCCTGAACCAGTTCTAGCCCTGCCACCCCACTGTGCCCTCCTGCTCCTGTCACAGCTGTCCCCACAGCCTGGACCACCTGGGGATGCGTGGGCTGGAGTGCGATGGGGTCTCTGCTGGCCGACGTCTGCCCGAATCTTCCTGGCTGTGAAGGGTGGCCCAGGATGTGGAAGACTCTGTTGCTGCTGCCCAGGTCCAGACAACAATCCAAGCTCTCTGCCCATGCTGGAGCCCAGAGCTCCTTGGCCTCACAGGGACAGTTCCTTCTGTTAATGAAGTGCAGGCTGATGGTTAATGACCATTCCTGGGTTTAGATTTCAGGTCTTTGTTACCCAGGTGCTTGTAACCCAAACTCCCAGGATTGGCTTCCCTGCAGCAGATCCAATAGCACCTGTCCCTGAAAGGTGAGCCCCTGCCCACTACCACGGCCACTGACAGCCACAGGGACCTGGCTGGCAGCTCAGCCCCCCTGATGCTCCCCACAGGACTGCCACAGCCCCCCAGGACAGCACAGCCCTTCTGCCACCAACCCTGAGGCCCTGGGAAGCATCTCAGGACAGGTAGGGATGGGGGAATTGGGAGGAGGGGAGGAGAGGGGTACCTGTGTGCACCAAAACACTTGAGGTCACCTAAGGAGAGGGAACAGAGTCTTAGTGGCCTCCAGAACAAGTTTGCAAATTTACTGGTGGTTACCAGACCCCACCTGAGATGAAACTGGATCCCCTCAGACCCCTCCCCACAAGCCTTTGTGCCCACCCCCTGTTGCCAAAAGCTGTGCCAGCACAGCTGGGGAGGAGTGGGGCTGAGCCACAGCCCGGTCTCCAAGCGCTGTTCCCCAGCCCACCCAGCCACCTCACTGCTGCTCATCCCACGCTCCCCGCAGTCCCAGCCCACACCCTGAGCAGGCTGCTGAGATCAGGCCAACCCATGTTCCCTGCAGAGCTCCAAGTGTGGCACTGGGGCAAACACATCCCCCATGCATGCAGGGACAGCCCACGGCAGTTGCAGCATCCTGCTCTTCTCGGAAGGGCTGGTGATGGGCAGGCAGGCAGTGGGCAGGATTTTGGGCAGGGATCTTGCTGCTCCTGGGAACCCACCACCTCTCCCCATCTCTCCCACGTGTTGGATGCAGTCAGAGGTGACATCCCACCCCAGCTACATCCTGACACCTCCTCTCACCCTCTCCCCAGCATGTCTCAGGCCGATGGCAGACCCCAGGCAGAAGATTTGGGGCCGTGTGTCGGGGCGCACTCGCGCACCCCGAGCCGGGGCAGCCAGCGCGTCGAGTGCATCATCTGCTACTCCTCCTACGACCTGGGTGCGCGGCTACCGCGGCGCCTCTACTGCGGCCACACCTTCTGCCAGGCCTGCCTGAAGCGCCTGGACGCCGTCACCAACGAGCAGCGCTGGATCCCGTGCCCGCAGTGTCGCCAGAACACACCCACTCCACGCGGTGGGGTCACCATGCTCGACCTCGACCTGGCCACCTTCCTGGCCGTCAAGGCTGACAAGGAGCAGCCGCGGGTGGCCGGCAGGTCCCCGCCAGCGCTCCCTTCCAAGGGTTCGTGCAAGGAGCAGGCGGTGACCCAGCAGCCGATGGGGCTGTGCCAAGAGCCGGTGCCTCCGGCGCTGTTCCCCCGGCGTGGCTGCTGCCGGCTGTGCCTGTGCTGCGGGGTGACCGCGGCCTTCGAGAGCTGAGCACCAGGGGCTGCCAGGGCAGCTAAGCTCCCGGGGCCAGCCTGAGAATGTTTTTGGGGACCTTTGCCATGCCTCAGACCCATGTGTGGACTGCAGTGGTAGGGCTGTGCTGGCAGCCTAGGAAGGGCTTCAGCCTGGGCAGGGCTTTCCTCTCCATGCTGTTGGGATTTGGGGTGCAGCAGCGGGAGATGAGGGTGTTACCACCCCTTCATCCTGCCCATCTGCCCTGCTAGCGACTCAGAAAGCTGGTCCAGCCATCACAGATGTTCCCTGGTCCCTGAGCACAGCCTGGCTCATGCTCTGTTTCCCCATGCATGTGGCTCTGCATCAACATTTGCACTGAGCATCCCCCAGGCCAGGGACAGGGGCCTGGCACAGCGATGCCATGGGGCACATCCAGCACCTTGAGAGCTCCACATCTGTTAAATACATTTTGGTCCTGCTGGGTTGCACATCCTGGTCACGTTTGTTGGCAATCCTGGCCCAGGGGAAGCCCTGCCTATGGTGGGCAGGGGGAGAAGTGACCTGCCCTGCCGGATTGCAGTGCTGGGTGTGTTTGCTCTGCTGACCATTTGCATGAGAAATGTTGGCATTGGGATAGCAGGACAGTTGAAATTGAGAATGACAATGTTGTTAGGAAACCTCCAATGTTGCTCCAGCTACGTTACTCTGGTATGGGAGGAGAGATGAGGTCAAGAAGCTCCTGCTTGGCTTTGTGCTCTGTGGCTCATGCCGGGTTTGGCTTCTCCTGCCTGCCCTTTCCTCACACACAGGCACACACAAAGCCTGCTGCTGTTTTTCCAGTTGTGCCCTGCTGCCTGCATGGCTTTCCCTGCTTTCCCTGCCTGACTCCACACCAGGGTGCAAGGACAAGAGCCCAGGCAGCTGGTCTGGGTTAACAGGGGCCAAACTGGCAGCACTGGGGTGCACAGGGTGATACTGAAACAGCTTTTGGGCAGGGCTTGGTGTTGCTTGGGCAGCTCTTGCAGTTCTTCCTCAGACCCCATTTTCTGCATCTGTTTTCATGTGGTTTATGAGCTCTTGCAATACCCCCAAACCAGGAACCCCCCTCAGGGCTCAGCAGGGTACCCAAGCCTGTGCCTCTCTGGGGTGGCAGGAACCTTGTGTCTCCTGGGCAGTCCTGGTGCTTGGGGCTCTCTGTGCTGGGGGCCGGGGTTGCAGCCTGAGGGCTCCATCAGCCATGGACAGCTCATACACAATTCTGCCACTTGGTGTCACCTGCCATAAAAAAGTCCCAGCTGAGATGTTCCCAGAAGAATAAACCTGGTGTGCCCCAGGCCAGACAGAGGTATGGTGCGGTTCAGAAACTCCTGAGTCCTGCTTGGACCTTTAATTACCTGGGAATATGCAAGAAATTAAAGGATTCAAGGAATGCTTCAAGGAATAAGAGCTATTACTGGGTTCTAATGCACTTTCTCTCTCCATTTCTCCTTCAAGACTCAACAGTCGGTGGTGGGAAGAGTGTAGGAAGGGTCCATCCCTCCCTGCAGAGGGGCCAGCAGCTCTTCCAGGTGCTCAGCCCAGCACTTTTGTGTTCCAGCTTTCTCACAGTGCTGGGTGACCAAACTCATGGTTCTCTGTCCCACACCCCATGTCCCTTGCTTCCTTGACTGCCCCCAGCACCAGAACCACTCTGGGGGGCTCAGCCTTTGCATCATTCCTCCGGGGATGTCCCACAGCTCCCAACCAGTCACTGAAGGAGGAGATCATCCCTTCCATCACTCTGGGAATGTTTTTATCATGCTAGCTGCACCCCCTGATTTGGCACCTTGGGCAGAGCAGGGCCAATGCTGAGCTCTGTGCCTGGGGGTCTCCTTTCCTGGCACAGGCCACCTGAGCTGTCCTGTCAGAACAGCTGCTCAGAGCAGCCTGTCCTGCCCTGTGCCATGTGGAGCCCAGAACCTGAGGAAGAAACATCATGGAGGGGGAGCAGGACACTGGTGGGTGCTGCTCTGGCTGGTGACAGGGACCTGGGCTCCTCCTGCTTGGGTTCTGGGTCCCGATGTTCCAGGGGAGGGGCAGTGACAGAGACCCAAGCACTGGCAGCATGTGGAAAAGGGCAGGGGTGGCACTGCTGTGGTACAGGACCACATGTGTCCCCAACCTGCCATTGCAGCGGGGTACAGCCAGTGGATGGAGAATAGGAGTGGGGCCAGGCAGGAGCATGGGATGATGTCTGGGCATATCCCTGGCAGGGATGTCTTCCCTGCCATGTGCCATCAGGGTGACAGCAAGGGGCTGCCAGAGGAGCTGAGTTTTCAGGTATTTCAGCCTCCTGGGCTCTTTGTGCACAAAAGCTGGAAATTACCTTGCTTTTAATAGTGGTTTGGGTTATTTTTGGCACGAATCTTGCACTTCTTACCTGATTCCAGATGGATGCAGGCAGTGAATGCAAGTCCTGGGGAGGAAGAGCATTTTGGGACAGGACTCCCTCAAAATCCAGGTCTCCATATAGCCTGTGGCTGTGCATGGGATGAGCTGGGGCTGCAGTTCCACATGGCAGAGGGTTTGTGCCCTTGCCTTGGGGTTGGGCTGGAGGATTCCTCTGAATTATTTCCAGATGGGGATTAATGCAGCAAAGCGAGTTTGCTGCAGGATAGATAAACAAACCAAAGCTTCTCGGGATGCTATTAATAAACCCTCTGCCTGCTGCTTCTGTCCCAGATTTGGGAACGTCCTGGTCTTGGTCTGGGGTGCAACTGTGCCCTGCCTTGCTGCTCACCAGCCTCTTGGCCGTGGGGCAGAGGTACAGGAATTCCTTTGGAACCATGGGCACTGGGGTTCTGATGTATGTGAGTGGGGACAGCTTCCCTGCTCCAGGCCCCTACTCTGGCTGTAAGTGGGATGAGGTGCTGCCAGCTGTGTCCCCTGGTGCCCCAGTCCCCACTGAGCTCTGTCAAGGGCAGTGGCACTGGGAGGTGACACCTCTCCTCCCTCAGCCTTCAGCAGCTGGGCTTTGGGTGGCTTTGAAGCAGAGTAGATGTAAACAGGGTGGAGGCAGACTTTGAGCCCTATAGAACTGGCATTGCCATGCCAGGGGGAGGGCAAACCAGTTTTGGGTGGCTGCAGCCCAGCGAGCTCACCTTTGCCATGCTTCTCATTGGGGGGCAACTGGGTCACCCTCCATGTAGACACATGTGTCCCCCTTCTGGGAAGGAGGAAGGTGGCCCATGGGATCTACTCCCAGCTCTCCTCATTCTGGCATGGCTGGTGGTCTCCTGCCAGGGGCAACCAGGGCTTGGGCAAGAGCTGGGTTCAGCAGGTCCCCACTGAGGACCCCGGGCGTGATAGGACAGCACGTAAGATGGGGTAGGCAAATGATACGATACTGTCCCAGTTAGTTTTTTTCCCAGTAACCCAGCCACTTATGCGGGGCTTGGGCCCATACACCCCTCTGTACCTGGCTGTTGAGGCAGCATGGAGAGGATGGAGGCTTAGAGATGGATCTGGATTTCCAGCTCTCCAGCCTGCAGCACACACAAGCAGTTAATCCCAGGCCATGCAGAGCTGGCTGCTCACCTGGCTGGAGTGGTGCCTAGTGGAGGGAGGGACGTGGGCACGGTTCCACACCTTGCAGGGCAAACATCATTGTAAAAATATTTGCTGGAAAAAGTGCAGCTCCACCCCAAGGAAAACTGTGTCCGGGAGCAGAGCCCCATCCAGTTTTGCAGCCGGGTGAGCAGAGGAATGAATGCGAGTGGCTGCAGGGAGCTGAGCACTGCCCAGCACCTCCAGCCAGCACCGCTGGGCTCAGCCGAGGGCACTGGGCAGGGCGGGGGGGCTGCACAAGGCAGAGGGCTCTAGGGAACCTGTCTGTGGGGGTATCCCAGCACAGCAGGTCAGGGAGCCTCAGGGGGCAGCCATGGGCTACTGGAGGGTCCCCAGCCCCGTGCTGGCCTTGCTGCTGCTGCTGTGCCCACCGCCCTCACCAGCCTGCCCAGCCACCTGCCGCTGCTCCCCAGGAGAGGTGGACTGCAGCGAGCGGGGCCTCCGTGAGGTGCCCTGGAGCCTCTCGACCAACACCAGCTCCCTGTGGCTCAGCTACAACTTCATCACCGTACTGGGGCCGCGTTCCTTCCCTCCGCTGCCGGGGCTGCTGCTGCTCAGCCTAGCCCACAACCGCCTGGAGCTGATCCACAGCCAGGCGCTGCTGGGGCTCGGGGCACTGCAGGAGCTGGACCTCAGCCACAACCACCTCACCGTGCTGACCCCAGAGACCTTTCTGCCCCTCACCAGCCTGGCCACACTCAACCTGGGCAGCAACAGGCTGGGGGAGCTGGAGCCCAGGGTGCTGGGCACCTTACCCCAGCTCCAAGCACTTCTCCTACAGGATAACCCCTGGGTGTGCAGCTGCGGCATCCTGCCCCTCTGGCGCTGGCTCAGCCACAACAGGGAAAAAGTGCAAGGTGAGTGCCCAGAGGGCTGTGTCCCCATGCCCCCTGCCCACTCCTTGCTAGCTGGTCACCCTGCCAGGGCTGAGGTGGGACCCAGCACCCTTGCTGCCAGCTGGCTGAGGGCTTGGGAGGGTAGCACCCTTGGGGTGAGGTTCCCCAGAACCTGTCCTTAGGTGACACCAGCTCCTGTGTCCGCTTGGGTAGATACACCCCTGGGTCTCAGTTGGTATCCACATTTTGATTCTGGTTACCAGCAGGGATTGCCTGGAAAGGAGGGCTGGGCAATGTCCCAGTGACAGGCACCCAGCGCTGTCCCCAGCAGTGACACCAGTCCTGCCACACGACACCTGAGGAAGCAAGTGGAGCCTGTGTGTCAGGGTGCTCATCACTGCTGGCCCATCCAGGATGCAGTGCTTTCAGCCCTTCCCCAAGATCTTCATGAACCTGGTTCTGATCCTGCATTTCTTGCCCATGAGCCCCAGAGAAAGACAGCTCTGCCAGCAAAGTCTCTCCCACCACTGCTGCCCTCTCCTGCTTGCTTCCAGTGCAGATGTGTGATTGGACTTCTTGTGACATCTCCAGGCTGGCTGCTTACTGCTCCCCATATCTGTCTTCTGGGAGCGCTCCCTTGCCTGCCCCACCTGCCATCCTGTCCCAAACCCATCTTCCTGTGCCCCCTCCAGCACTGTGCCAACATCCCATCCCATCCCATCCCATCCCATCCCATCCCATCCCATCCCATCCCATCCCATCCCATCCCATCCCATCCCATCCCATCCCATCCCATTCCATCCCACACTGGTGCATCCTGAACCTCATTGTTCCCTTCTTTGTAGCCTGACATGGGTGATGTTGGTGACCCTGGCCCCTGTCCTCTTGCCCTGGTGCCATCTGTCCTATGCAGGCCTGCCATTGCCCCTGTCCTTGGCCCCTGCCTTTCCCAGCTGCCCAGTATGCCCTCCAGCACCGCTTTTCTCTTCCAGACAAGAGTTTGCTCCTCTGCAGAGTTCCGGAGCAGCTGAACATGTATCCGATCATGGCCTTTGGGGATGAGTCCTTCAGGCAGTGCCAGGAGACCTCGCTGTCCCCCCAGCACTACATAGCCTTCTTCATCATTGGACCCTTCTCCTTCATCGCCAGCATCTTCTTCTGCACCTTCATGGGCTCCCTCGTAGTGTTCTACCACAGCCTGCGCCGGGAATCCCACTGCTGGGGGAGACCCCGAGTCTGCAGGGTGCACTGAGGGGGCTCAGCCAGGCTCTGACAGGCTGTCAGTGCTGGACAGGCTGTGCTCCACTCTCCAGTTTCCTGCACCCACCTTTTGCAAACTCAACCCTGTGGACCAGCAAGAGGAAGTTCTGTTCCTGGAATCATTTTCTCGAGTCCCCCAGGATGGTGCCAAGCTGCCTCTGCCAGGAGGGAGCAGCCTCCAGCTCAGCTCCCTGCAGGGCATGGGCTGACCACAAATGCTCTCAGTGTTCTGGGAGGCTCCCCAAGGCCACCCTCAGATTTGCATATTCCCTTCCTTGGGGCATCCAGGTGGTCCTTCTCCCCTTGTCCTGCCCCCTCTGCTGCCCAGTCCCCTCAGTGTGCACTTAGGATGCCCCATATGTCTCACTGTGCCTTTAGGTGCTGCCTGGGAGTCCTTGTGTGCATCCCAGGACACACCACATTACTCTTGGTGCCTTTCAGGCCACCCCAGGAGTCACCATTTGCCTTTTGGTGCAGCCCATGAGCTTCTGTGTACCTTTCAGTTTACTTCTTGGTCCTTTTGGTTCCCCTTGCACCTTCTAACTGCCTTTAGTGATCCCAGCAGCCTCAGCGTTATTTCTGTGCCCTCAGAACTCTTTGGCTTGGCATTTCCTGCACCCAAATGCCATGTTTGACTTCTGTGTCCTGGCAGTCATTGTTTTCCTTTCAGTATACCCCAGAGCTCTCTGTGAGCCTTTTGGTGTGCCTGAAGATCTTTGGGTGGTTTGGAGCATTCCAAAGACTTCATTGGTCTGTGACTCATCCCTGGCCTTTCAGTGTGCTGCCCAAGGACAGGGATGGCTGCAAAAAGCTCCTTTTGATATTTTTTTTCCTTTGAGACAGGAATGCTGGTGCTGAGAAGGCTCAGCCAACAGCCAAGGTCTAGGGTGAGGCTGAAGTTTAGGATGAGGGCCAGGAAGAGCCTTGAGCTGCCATTGATGTGGCTCAGCAGAGGAGCTGCCAAAGGATGGGTGAGGCTACAGTGGTTTCTCCCTCAATAGCTTTTCCCTAGGCTACAGCTCATCCCAAGCCAAGGAATAGGGTTAGCTCAGTGTTGGGAATGGGGGCAAACAAGCCCTTTACAGGGGCCCTTTACAGCAGCCCTGGCTGCTGCCTCACCTCCCATCAACCACAAATTTGGGCTGGGGCTGCCCCTGTACATCCCTGCCCTGCTCTCTGCTTCCCTTTCCTGTGGAAATGCTGCTGGAAATACTTAGTGAGCATGCTGGGAGATGGCTTGGAAGGATCTGGAGCTGTGCTCCTGGAGAAAGCCACAAGCTGGGGTCTACCTGGGGTGAAAAAAACCTCTTTCAAGGAGAAACAACAGCCCGTTTTTGCCTGATCTCTTACATATTGCAAAATGATCAGAGCCAAAAGGAGATGCTGTGACCACCAGTCTTGTTCACTCCATCTCCTGCCCATGCAAGAGCTGGGACCTGCCAGGAATGTGGCAGGAGTCAGTGCATCCTTCACCAGGCACTTGGCAAGGGTTCAGTAAACCACACATAAATAAACCAAGAGTCACCTCAGTGGTGGTTTGCTCCCATTTTTATTTTCAAGAGAGAAACCAGCCCTGTGTGCTGCCACATGGCCAGATTCCTACTTCCTCCTCTGTTGTGGGGCAGAGGGAACTGCTGGAGGTCTGCAGGGAACTGCTGGAGGCACCATCAGCTCCAGTGCTGCCAGCCCTGCACCTGGGAGGGCTGCAGGACCTCTGCCAGGATCGTCATCTTGCCTTTCCCAGGAGCAATCCCAGTTCTCCTAGGCCTCTTTAGAGACTGTTCAGTTATTCCCAAGAAGGCCTGGGCTCCCCATTTGGAGCTAAGACCTTTTTTGTCATCCTGCATGGCCACCTTAACCCTGAGGCTCCTTCCCTCAGACCACCCTGAGGCTGGGCCCCCATGGAAGCTGGGCTGGAGGTCTCAGCACATAGGGAAGATGCTGTGAGTGGGCAATGTTCCTTCAGTTCAGCATTGGGGGATCTTCCTATTTTGGAGATCCTATTTTGATAGTCCTCTCTATGGATGGGCTGATGTGTGGGGACTTGCCCAGTGCCTTTGTCCCTGTAGTCCATCCCCTATTCCCAAAGGCTGGTCCCAATGGCCAGGCCCCACACTGGCTCCCTGGAGGTGGGGAGCCCAGCAGTGGCAGGGGACTGTTTTCCCCAGGATGGAGGTGGGACAGGGCCAGCTGTCATGGTGCTGGTGTTTGGACAGCTCCAGACTGTCCCCATCCCCTCGCTGCAGGGCCTGTGTCCCACCCTGGCTTTCCAGGCTCTCTGTCACCTGAGTATCCCAGAATGGGGATGCCCTTTTCCTCCCAGTCTGTAGACAGCCCCTGGCCTTTCTCCCTGCTGGTTTCTCCATCCCTTCCTGTCCCTCCACTGTTTGCAGACCCTGCCACAGGGTAGGGTGGGGCTCTGATTCACTACAGGGCTCCTCGCCAGCTTTGCCAGAAGTCAGAGACAGAAAGAGGCACACAGCTCTGGAATAAACCACTTCATGATCCAGTCTAGACTTTACTGAGCTCTTGCAAAAACTTGGTATTAATGTAACATTGACGTATAAAGTAGAATGGGTCCGATTTCTCAGCTGGAGCTAGATGAACTTGATGGAGCCACAGCAGTCAGTGGGACGATGCTCACAGACCTCAGCTGCCATGTGAAAATCCTGCCTGCGGGGCTGCTGCCCGCGGGCAAAGTCTGGGGCAGGGGGAGGGCAGTTCGTACCGCTGGGGCTGGGTACCACATTGCAGGTGGGTTTTGGCAGGAGACGGGATGTGATGCTGCCCGTGCACTGCTGTCACTGCTCATCCCCGGGGCCGCTGCCTCCACCCCCGTGCCCACGGGGAGGATGCTCCGGGTGGGCGTGTGGGCTCGACGAGGGGAAGGTTCGGAGAGGGACGGCGTCAGCCTGGGCCGTTCGGTTCCCTTCTCCAGAACTGGCATCTGCTTTCCACGTCTCCAGGTTCACGCAGATGGAGCGCCGTGAGCTGGGGCTTCGGGCTGCCGCGGGAGCTGCTGGCAAGCTGGAACTGCAGGTGAGGGTGGCAGGGGAGCCGCCAGTGCTGGCCGTGGGGCCCCGACAGTGCAGCCAGGCTGAGTGGCCGCTGCAGCACCGCAGCGAGCCGCGACCAGCCAGCAGCATCTCTCCTTGCATTGCTGGTGCTGAGGCAGTGTGGAGCTGGGGTAGAGGTCAGTGCAACCATCCAGAGCCATTTCCGTGGACAATTCCTGGCCAGGAGAGCTGCTGTGTGAGTGCTACATGCTGGCCGTGGCCAGGTCTTGGGGATGTCTTCTGTGCAGAAGAGGTGGGAGCTGGGATCTTGGCTGACGGCACTCCTTGGGCTCTGGAGTACCGCGATTAGCACAGGGGCGTGGGCTGCAGGGAGCTCTCCTGCTGCGGCCAGACCACGGATGGGAACCGAGTCACAGCCACGGGCCGATGGGAGGAAAGGGAAGAGGGTCCATCCCCTGCAAGGAGCAGAGCACACATCTTCCAGCCCCTGCAGCAGCCATGAGGGTCACTCAGCAAAGCAGGAACGTGCCCAACCTGCCGCACCAGCAGCTGGCTGCTCCAGCTGCTCAGGACCGTGGGCACGTCTCTGGAGCCCTCCAGGTGGTGGGAGACATGGAGCACACGTCTGAGGGGCTGTGTGTGCTCAGAAGGCTGCAGCCTGTGAGGTTAAGCACATGTTTGTGCTCCCTGCTGCCATGGGAGAGCAGGCATCGTGTGCCTTCTGCAGTCCTTTCCCCTTGCACGGAGCCAGTCAGTGGCAATTCTGATTATCGTGACACTGTTTGGAAGCAATTATCTCTGTACAGTGAAGTCCAAACCTTGTCCTGGTCCTGCCGTGCTTCCTGGGGCATGAATATGGCAGCAGGCCTAGGAAGGTAGGGAGATATACAATGGAGTCACTGTGTATGGATGAAGGATGCTTTCCTCCCATCTCACCCGGAAGAACCCATCAGTGTCCCTTGAAAGGCAGTCCTGGCTGTGCCTTCCTACTGTGTTGGGCAAGGACTGATGGCCCTCAGGGAGAAGGTCACACCACAGTGCTGACTGAGGGGTCGGAGAGGTTGAGCTGGCCAGTGATGTCAGTGGGGTGATACTGCTGCAACACACAAATAGACAGACAAGGAAAAAGAAGTGTTAGGCAGTTCTGGCACTTGTCCCCGCTGCAACTTCTATCCTATGAGTCCCTACAGGATATCTCTTGGGGGTGAAGCAATGCCCCAAAAGCTGCAGCTGGCTGAGGTCCCCTTCCCAGTGCCATCCAAGCTTGTGCAGAGGTCATTGGAGACGCTCTCCAAGCACCCTGGAGCTGGGCAGAGGGGACACCCAGGAGCGTGGTGCAGCTTCTGCAGAGCGTGGCTGCCACGTCACCTGCTGAGCCAGGCCCCCTCTGCACTGGGAGGGCTACTAAACAAAGCCTGTGACTCATCAGCCCAGCCCACGCCTGAACCTGTGTTTGGAGGGTCTGGCTGGGTTTTGGCACCTCTCTGGTGCCAGATCAAGCTGTGCTTTGAGGCCAGGGCATTTCACCTCCTTGCTTGAATGACCCTGCCATGACTATCCTTTCATGCAGGTGAGATGTGTGGTGTGGCTGACTTGTGATAGTGTGGCGTTGATTGCTAATGTGAAAATATGGCCTGTGTTGGGGATGTGGCCTATATTTAGGGTCCTGAGCTCCTTTCAGGTGGGGGGGCTTGGCATGGGAGAGGCCATGGGAGAGTGCTCCCTGCTGCAATCCCATCAGCAAGTAGGGGGGAGAGCAAAAATACCCATCAATGGGCAAGAAACAAAAGTCCTTCCTCTTCAGACAGGAATTTACAGCTGGGCAGATATTTCCTCCCTTCCTCCTTGCATACTCCCTTCCTCTCCCAGCTCCACTCTCCTAACTCCAAGCCCTGATCTGGAAGCCCTGACCAGCCCTGCTGTGGGTGCGGGTGGCCTGGAGCATACTGCGCTGCCCTCTGGGGTCCTAATCCAGTACCAGGGGCAGAAAGGGTCTCTGTGCACCCCATGTACTGCAGCACAGACCCTCTCCAGTGACATTTTCCCAGCCCTTGCACCACCCTGTCCAGGAGGGCTGATGTTTTGAGGGGCTGTGTGGGGGCACCTCAGTGACAGATTTCACCTGCCCTGCTTTGGTCAATGGTGGCCGTGGCCTTCGTGGCGCTGCTGGAAGCTCTGGCACTGTGGCTACCCTGTGTGCTGCACACTCTGCCTCCTGCCACCCCCGGAGCCTTGCATGGGGTCCTTGGGGCTGTCCTTCCCAGCCCAGCTTTGTGCTTCCCCAAACTCCCTCAGTGGGAGCTGCTGGGACAGCCCAGGAGCCAGCGCGCTCCGGTCTCTCCGGTACCATGCTGGGGACGCGCTGACACCTGGAGAGCCTCTCACAGGATCACCCTGCCACTTAGGGCACTGGCTAAGATTCCAATGGAGCCTCTGGGAATTCCTGGCCATGGCCTTGCCTTGCTAAGGGGCAGCAGCTAGGCCATCACCCGTCGGCACAGAGAGAGGACAAGGCCATCCTGATGTCACTCTGATGCCTTGAGGGGAGCTTTTTGTGGCTATTCATCAGCTCACCAAAAAACACCCCCTCTCCCAAAATCGGGGGCAGCCACCCCCTCCTCATGAAAAATTTCAGTTCCAGCTAAATGCAGTGTTTCCATGGCAGAGCTGCTGGGAGGTGTGCGCTCATGGGATGGGGCTTGACTCCTGCAGGGAGGAGAGGTGACTGGGAAAGGGGTGAGGCTGGTGACTCACTGGTGGAGGAGAAGGAGGAACTGGAGATACAAAAATGAATGGGTAGAAGAAAGGTCCTTTGTTAACCATCCTGCCTGATGTGAGGGGGGTGGAGAAGCGGAGTGTGCCTGTGTGAGTGTGTGTGCCTTGGTGCACGTGTGTGTGTGGCTGCTGTGGTGGTGTAGCAGGGCAGGCTGGGGCCTTCTGGCCTCTCTGCACAGCTCTGGGAGCGGGAAACGCTAAAACAACCAAGTGAAATGGGCAGTCTGGCCAGAAAAATTAAAATACAAGAGCATGGCTTTTGATTTGAAAGCATATCTCCTCCAATCACAGAGTTATCACAGGGTAACATTCTCATTTACTTCTTTTTTTTCTGTGTAAAGTTCATGCATGCAATTTTTAATAATAAAAATTAAAATTAAAAGAAAAAAAGGAAAAGAAAAAAAAGCAAGAAAACGGTCATATCAAAACTATGTTAAAGTAGGACTAATGCTAGAAGCACATACCAGTAATTTAGGGCAAATTATGTTACAGGGATGGTGCAATAATCCCCAAACCAAACATTATAAAGCCAAGAAATTAATCAATATTAACCGTAGAAGAGACTCAAACATGTTAAGGTATGGAAGTGAAGTGAAGGCACCAAAAACTTTAAATGACAACCAGGAAGAAAATATAGACAAGAACTTAATGTCTTTAAAAATGACTTCAACCTAACTGGGCTCATATGGTAGTCCCTGGCTGGTGGAAGATTTTCTGGAAGAATTTTGGTTTGTTGTGGGCTTTTTCAATTAAAAATTAGGATTCCAGCTAAATGCAATCTTGCTGTAGAAAAATATTAACTTCCCTTAAGGAGGAAAAAAAAAAAAAAAAAAAAAAAAAAGTCTGTGACCTACATTTGGTTCTTTTGGGCCAAAAACTAGGCTCTTTCTCAGCCAAGAAGCATTTGGCTTTGGGACAGATGATCCTTCAGTGAAAAGGTAACCTTTTCCAGGAAGCCCCTCAGTTTCTCGCCCAGCTCTGGCGACATCCCCACAGCCGCGGGGCTCCAGCGCTGCCAGCGCCGGCCCTGGCGGGGTGGTGCCGTGGGACGTGTGTCAGCTGTGCCTGGGGCTGGCAGTGTGGCTCTGCACGGGGGGCTGGCGATGCCAGGGGGGGGCTAAGGGACCTGTGCACCTCAATATGTGTCTGTACGCAATGTGCCGGCTCGGAGGTGTCTGTGTGGTTTATGCGTCTCACATGGCGTCTGTGGGGTTGCAGTATCGTGGGTGGCTGCGATGGATGGCAACGTCAGCTCTGCCAGTGCTACTCGAGTTGCAGGAGCTGCCTATGGGGAACACATGCATCTCCTCCAGGGGCGGTGGGGATGATGTGCCGCGGAGAGGCTGTGCAGCTCGGGTGATGGTGGGCGCTAGGACGTTCAGAGTGGGGTGGAAGCTTCCCAGGGCTGTCTTGGCTCCATGGTGCCAGCCTGTCTCTCTGGCACTCCTGAGGGACCATTCTGCAGGGCTGCAGAGCAGAATCCATTTTTAAAACTCCCGACAACGGAAAGGAAAGAAGCAAGGCCACCAGGTCTGCGTCTTTCGCTCGCTAGCCAGGAGAGCCTGTGGGGCTGGGGTCAGCCTGGCCTTCCAGCCCCATGGGCTCTCCAGCCTTGCCCATCTAAGACCTGGTGTGGGCCCACAGCTCTGCTGAGCATCATGAAACAGAGCACCTCGCTGCTTTCTCGTCTTTACAAGGACCCCAGGCAATGTGCCCCAGCATGCTATGGACTCATGGGGCCTTCCAGCAGGAGGGCATTGGGGTCTCTGAGCCAGGGCTGCTGCACGGAAGTGGAGGTCACCAAGCACAGGCAGTGACATGAGCTGGTGGCAGCACCCCGCTCCTGTTGGCTGCTCACCCCATAGAGCAACCAGCAGGTCTGCCCAACATCACCACAAAGCTCGCTCCACCACGGACCTCCTGCAATAGCTGTTAGCCTCCAAGTTGGCCATATTGACTTGGATGTTCACCCCATTGGTGTGTCCTTAACCCAGTTAGCCCAGTTCCCTGGGAAATGTGTCCTGGGACCCTGGCCATGGCAGGCCATTGTGACAGGCTTCTGAGCAGTGGGGAATAATTGACCATGCAGCTGCCCCTAAAGTGGGGACCATCTTCTGGGGTGAGTGGGGTCATATCCCTCCACAATTTGCCCATGAACAATGTGCCAGGAAGAGCATGATCAAGACCCAAACATGGGGAGCCCTGTGTTGTGCTGGACCCCAGCAGGTGTGGGAGGGGGAGAGAACAGTTCCATTGCCCATCCATGAGACCTGTGGTGCAGGTGGGCCCTGGGCCTGATCAACTCAGGGCATTGGGGTGCTCCTGGCATGGGGCAGAGAGGGCTGTGGAGTGCTTGGTGAAGGGTGGATGCCAGACCATGGAGCAGGATCAGGACCAGGATGCTTCCCTGAAGAAGGAGCAATGTGGGAGGTACCAGGGGTGTCACACACCAGCTGCCCCATTTTTCCTGGGTTCTCCCCCTCTCCTCTGCTCACTGTGGCAATGGTTCCTCCAGGTGCCCAGGGCACCATCGTGGTGCTGCTCTCCTAGAACAGTACCCCTTGGTTTCCTAATCATGGAGTAGTTCAAACACAACAGAACATGGGGGTCTACTCAACACATGCAGATCTTTCTGCCAATTTTTCTCGCCTTTTTCACTTGTCTCTCCTCCTCCTTCTCCTCACTCTTGCACCACCCCCTGCACCACCCACCCCATCTCTGTCTCATCTGCCCCAGTCATGGCTCAGGCCACAAAGACGCAACCTGTGACCTTCCTGCAGAGCTGCTCAGGGTGTGCAGCAGTGGGGAGAGGGAACCCCAGACATGAGGACATTACTGGGACAAGGTGCCACCCAGGGAGCACAGAAGCAGCACAGGAGATGACAGGGATGTCCATCTTCCCTGTGGGGTACAGAGAATAAGTGGGAAGAGTGTGGGTGTTCCCCCATGACTTCCAGGCTTCGAGGTGACAGTGAGAGGAGCACTTTGTGTGAGATGGTGGCAGTCGAGCCCGGTCACAGGCTCAGCTGTCCCCAGGGCTGCGTTCCAGGGGTGCTCCAGGAGCTTCTTGGCATGGAGCCTGCGTTGGTGTCAAAGGCAGCCTCCTCCATTTCTCATACAGAGCCGTGGCCCTGAGACCCCCTGCGATACCACATGCTGTCCCCGAGGCGCCCAAGCCTGTGGCTGGGGACGGGCCACCCCGTCATGGGGGCCACATCTCCCCGCGCTGCCAACGTCCCCCCATCCCCGCTGTGCCTTGGCCAGCCTGGCGGGGACCTGCTCTGAGCAACCCTGGGCACAAACCCGCCGGTCGCCCCGGGGAGGGGATTTTGGCAAGCCCATCGCGCCAGGAGGTCGGGCAGCAAAACGCAGCGGGTGCTGCCACACGAGACAACAGAGTAGCCACAGTGCAGAGTGTCATACAACAGACGGCGACATGCAGAGGGACACGGCTCAGTCCGACAGACCAACAGCCCAACCTGACGCTGAAGTGTCTGAAGCTCCAGCATGAGCAGACACATTGGCACATTTGGAAACAGCTGGCTTTAGAGGAAGCAATTTGAAAGTTTTCTCTGGTTATGTGAGAGCAGCGGAAAACACGAGTTTGAACCAAGGCTGGGTCTTTAACAACCTCCTCTTTGGAGCCTTTTCATCACTTTTCTAGAGCTGCATTACTGCTGACGATAACCAGAGACAGCTGTCGCTCCTGTGCGAGGACTATTCCGAATGCTAATTGTCACAAACAAAAATCACATGTAGAGAGTGTGACACGCATGGCTCTTGGTGAGGTGACACGGTGCCCAAATTAAATTGGGGTGATTGTTTTTTAGGCATACAATGACAAACAGGTACAGGAACACTTAGAAACAGAAAAGAAAAAAAAAAAAAGAAAAAGAAAAAATGTCATCAGTTTCAAGAGGGCAGCACCGGTAAGGTGAGCAAAGCACAGAGAGGAACATCAGAAATCACCCAGGCAAAAAGAAAACAAGAAAACAAAACAAAAACTTGGTTGCATCTCCCAACTCATCACAGGACTCCAAGCCACCTCCTGCCTGCCCTCCAGGATCCCAGCATCCTTTCAGGTACACCAGATGACTGACTCACTGACTGACTGACTGACTGGTGACGAACATGAGCTATGCATGTACACTGGCAGCTTCGGGATGGGTGTGTGGCAGTCAATGGGATGGCAGAAGAGAGAAAGAGAGAGAAAGAGAGAGGGCAGAATTGTTCTTCTTCCTCTTACCGTATCCTTGGAGGACCTACGTCTCTTGAAGCTGGAGGCCAGGGTGGAGGTGATGGACCTAAAAGTGGCTTTCTTTTTAGGGTCAGGTTCTGCTCTACCACTTTTTCTATCCTAAAATGAATATGTATAAGTAATTAGATCTCTAGTGTGTTGTTGGAAACTCTAAATCTATTTGAATACTGCCCCATGTCATGGCCTTCATTTAGATGAGAAAGCTACTGGAGGTGTTCTGCCACTCCCAGTCCTCCAAGGGCTTCCATGACCCATGGCTATGGCACAGCCACCACACTGCTACAGCTACGGGGGACCAGCCTTGCATCTGGAGTGCTGGGAACCCCTCTGGGAAGTAGCCCTGCTCTCCTGGTGTCTGCAGCCAGGCTGGCACAGCTGACCTCGCTTCCTGGGGATGCTCTGCCTGGTGCCCTGCCCCTCGCTTCCACCGTTAGCCTGGCTGGACCGAAACGTGAGATGCTGCACCTACCACTAAAAAAAAAGTGCTCAGGGCCTTTTCTGAGGCTGAATCCTAGTGCCACAAGAGAGAGAGAGGACTGCATTGAAAGAGAAGTCATTGTATGAATATTCTGTAAAAAAAATGTGTTCAAAAATTCAAATGATGCAGTTGTGCAAAGCCGAACGTGGTTGTTGGTGGTGGTTTGGTTTGTTTTTCCAAAGTAAAACAGGCTAAAAACCAAAACGGAAACTGGAAGAAAAAGAAAAGTAAAAACTAAAATACAAAGGAAAAGAAAGGGAGGAAGCAAAGCATTAGTGCCATGATGTCGTCGGGTCGGGATGAACTCAAAGAGAAACAGAACTGAAAAATGTAGGCGTTGGAGTTAGCGAGTCGGACCTGGTTGGCGCAGGCTGGGAGCACCAGCCGCCATGGTGCGGGGGCCGCGGGCCGGGGGGCCCGGCCGCGCTCGGCGCCGGGCGCTGGCAACGAGTCCTCCCCAATTGCTTTCGTGCCAATGAGTGTGACCTTTCCGACGGGGGACGGAGTGACCAGGTCTGGCTCTGCTACCGCACGGGGGTAACCAAAATGTATCCCGCTGGTGCGTAGAGCATGCTCGGGGATACATTTGCTCCTCCTTCTCAGTTCTCTCTTTTGCGGACATGCACAAACGGAAAGGAAAGCAAGATGAATGGAATGAAATGTCTTTTTCTTCCATGGCATCTCAGGAAATAGCCATGGCAAAACTGTGATCCCAAAAACCATTATTTTTGTTTGTTTGTTTTAACAAATAAATCTTTCCACTTGCCTACCTTCTAGCAATGTACCAGATACTAGTGCTCTGACGTTTCCTCCTGTGGAAAAGTCTTACAATGTCAAACGGCTCTTTACCATGAGGCTGTTTACCCCCACAGGGCAGCATGCTTTGCTCACAGTCCCACAGACTCTGCCCAAGGACCCAGTGCAGTATTTTCTAGAAGGTTGGCAAGTGAAAAATGGCAGTGCGACTAGTGTGCTCTGTCCCAGCAGCCTTAACCCCCTCGGTGCTGCTGCTTTTTGGAAGCAAAGGAAAAAAAAGGAAAAAAAGGAGAAAAAAATTGAGAAATGGCTTTTCCGAGACTCTTTCCGGTGAACTGAACCCAGCGAGCTCTCAGGATGCAGCAGCCCAGCCTTGTGCTCCCCTCGCTGCTCTCAGGCAGTCGCTTCCACCCGGGCAGCCCCCCCCCGTAGCCCCAGCCAGTGCTGCTCCCTGGGGCCCCGGCCGGGCTCCTCACGAGGTCCCCGAGCCTCCTTCTCTCTCTTTGCTTTGCTGGCTCTGCTCTGCACAGAGTCCTTTAGTCACCTAAAGGAGCTCTTGCTCTTTGAACACCGCTGTGCTTCCCTAAGGGAAAAACCAGCCTGGGCAACTCAGACAGAGCCTCCAGCTGCCCTACACTGGGGTCAGGGGCACTGTGGGGCTCTGCCCCAAAAGCAGCAGGGGAAAGGAAATGTGAGGCTAGTGGCCCACGGATGTGCTCAGTATCACTGCCAGGCACCTCTGACCCTCCCGGGCTTCCCTGCCTGAGCAGCACAGAGATGTTCCAGGCATGGGAGAAGCCTGGGAGAGCAACAGCCCCATAAGAGGAGACCAAGGGAGCCTCAGCACTGACAGGAACCAATACTGCTGGCTCTTGTGTGGGGAAATGTCCTTGTCTCCAAAGGACAAGAGCACGCACCACCTCTTTTTGGAGTTGGTCCTGGGTATGGCAAGGGCTACCACGCTGCTGTGGAGCAGGCAGGGAAGGGGAGGTGATGGAAACTATCCCTGGAGCGTTCGTCCACCTGAGCACCGGGCAGGGATGGTCAGTGGTAGTGGGCTGACCCTCCCATCTGCTGGTGAGCACAGCCGGAGCTAGGCAGCAGGGCAGAACCTGCAAAGGAGCTGTGCTGGCACTGCCTGCTCAGCCAGGGTAAGGTGTGGCTCTGGCACATGGTCCCCAGCAGAGCAAAGTCCCCCTCCCGAGCTCCACTGGGGTTGTTTGGGCCATGCCACTGTCCTGTTGGAGCTTTGCTGGGAGAGACATCACAGGGCAAGGGCAGCTCCCAGGGAAAAGGCAGGGACAATACCCTACAGCTTAACAGGCACCCAGTAACGCCCAGCTGGAGCTACTGGAGTTGGGGTGGGGGACAGAGGGCCCCATGCTAATCCACAGCTCTGCATTCACTGATTTGGTGAAGGAATGGAAAACACACCTGGTGGAGATTTGCTCTAAAAACGATTTGTCCTACCTGCAGGTTTTTCCTCCACACATTAACGGCCGCAAACGCCAGCTGCATCTGCTTCCTCCGCGCGTCCTTATGTCTTTTGTAAGCTATCTCTATGAATATTAAAAATATCCCGGCAACAATACCTCCAGCCACCAGCATAAACACACCTGAAATAAGCAGGAAAGTTACAGGGGGCAGTGGAAATTGCAACATGACCCCTCATTCCTTCTGCATCATGCTCCATGACAGGAGCATCTGCCACCTTGAGGTCCCCCCGCCATCTCCCCACACTCCTGGAGGGCTGGGAGGTGAACACAGCCTGGGCACCTGAGGGATGTCAGTGCCAGCTCTGGGGGGGCACAATGACCTGCAGTGATGCTGGAGACAGGCATGGCAAGCCCCAGGGCAGACCCCATTCCATCCTGTGGGGCTGTTTGCACCAGCACCCAGTACTGGTGCCCCAGTTTGGCTTGTCAGGAAGCACAGTCATGCACAGAGTTCTGTGCTGTCCTTGGAGGCCTGCAAGCCTCAGGGCTGACATTTCTGGAGTAGTGTCTGAGGAGATGGAGTACATCTGTACTCATCTCTACTCACTGGAGTAGTGTCTGAGGAGATGGAGTACATCAGTTACATTGCCTGTAACCAGGCCAGCAATGCTGGTGAGGACGGGGTCCCTTCTGACAACCCTCATCCCTCATCACTGAGGGATGCTGCCCAGCAGCACCACCTCAGTGCAAAGGAAGAGCCTGTGTTGGGCTTCTCACAGTCTTTGCAAGATGACAACCCCTCTGTATCAATTTTCCTTGTCCTGGCCTTGCCTAGGGCTCCTCAGGACTGGGGGGCTGCCTCTCACCTCCAGCCCCCTCCTGCAGCAGGGTTCTCATTTGCTTCCCCTGAGGTGCTGTTCTTTCTGCATTGGTGACAGCCCTGATTACACTGTGACAACCAGTTTGGCCAGGGCAGAGGGAGAGGAGCCATGCTCACACCACAGTAGCCCCACTGGCAAAGAAGGGCAGCTAGAGAAAGTGGGGGAAGGTTTGTGGAACTGTTCTGAACAAGGTGGGAATGGGGCCCACCTCAGCAGCCTCCCAGCACAAACCCAGAAGCAGCAGAGATTTGGCCTGAGAGGAGAGCCCCAGAGAGGAGAATGTCTGGAGCAAAAGTAGGCTACCCAGCAAAGGGGGAGAAAGAGGTTTGCAGAACAAACCTGCCATATTTTCAAAGGTGAGTGTTGCTGGGGCATTGCTACGGGAATCACACTCTTGATACCTCACCCAAGTCTTGTCCAAATCCTCCATGAAGCCGTTCTCGTGGGACCTGGAAGCACAAGGAGACAGGACAGGGTAGTCACCGGGGACCTGCCACAGGCATCTGGGGCACACTGTGCCTTCGTGCCCCCCATCCTAGGGCTCTGTGCTCGCCTGCAGCCTGCTAGTACAGGAGCCAAGGATGTGCTGGCTGTGTGTGCACACCTGTGCACATGTGGCCTTTGCACAAAGTGTATGTGGGCTGTCTGCAGGGGCTGCCAGCCCCGTGGTCACACACACAGAGCCCAGGCACAGTGAGGTGCTGTGAGAAGGCACCCACAGCTCCTCACTGCCACTGTTCCAGCAGCAGCTCTGGGGCAGTGCCTGCCAGAGCCATCTGTAAGGGGAAGGTGTGTTCCCAAGGAAGGATGGAGCTGGCAGTGCTCCAAGAGCTCTTGGAGAAGGCTGCAGGGAGTGGAAATGAACCACATCTCCCAGTTCCCTTCTGCACAGCTCCTCTGCCTGCCAGGGCCACTTGAAGCTCAGGCAATGATGGACCCCAGTCCTTTCTGGTGATCCTCAGCACCCTCTAGGTCAGAGCACTGCTGCCTGGCAGCTCCCTGTGGTGCAGGGCTGGGACACCCCAGGAGCTTGGTGTCACGACTTGGTGTCACAGCTTGGGAGGACACAAGCCGTGTCCTCACAGTGCCCATTTCTGCCTGAACAGCTCGTCGGGATGGAGTGAGCACAGAGCACACATCCCACCACAGGCTCACTGAACTTTTCCTTCCTCTTGTTCCTGGTACACCCCCACCACCTTTCTGGGCCATCTGTAGCCAGGAGGACACTAAAGACTCCTGTGGCCTCTTCAGGCTTCTTGTGTGGTTGTCCCAAATCCTATTTGTCCTTCTGCCACCCATCACCATGTTAAGACCGTTGTTGTCTGTGGGATCACAGACAGGGCCCATGGCCCCCTACATCACCCTGGGTCTTGCCCATCTTCCACATCCTGCCCCTTCTCTCTCAGGCCTTTCACCTCTGCATCTTGGGCAGGACCCTGGTGGTGCCTGACCATGTCTCTCCTAAAATGAATCTCCCTTCACTTGCTTCTTCCCAGCTGCCTGTTCCTCCATCATGATGTTTCTCTGTCTGCAATGAGTGTGGCATTTCCAACGTAATACAAGGAAATCTCTTTTCACTCATAATTATCAGTCTGACTTGTGACACCCCACACTGCAGGTTAGTGCTGGTGTAAAAGCCTTGGACTCAGAGGGGGTCCTGACATATCTCTGTGTAACAGGAGTAGCCACAGTTGAAAGAAAAAAACCCTGGATGACCAAGCCAGGGCAGTGCAATGCTGTTGGACAGGCTGAGCCCTGAAGGAGGAGTGGGGAAATGGCAGCACCCACACCCTCTTCACAGAGACCTGTGCTGGATGGCCCTCGCTGCTCTCTGTCAGCTTTGCCTACACCTCTGGCTGATCATGACTCTGCTCCCTGCTCTGCCCTCACTCCAGTTTTCTGGGAACTGCTGCTGCTTCCCCAGCTCTGCAAGCCAGAACTGAGCTCTGGGTGCCCACCCCACTCAATGTCCCCTTTGTCCAGATGGAATGGCAGCCCCCAGTGCCCCTGTCCCTGTAGAGATCTGGAGGGCAGCTGGCAGTGCCTGGCACAAGGCTACTTGCGTGCCAACACATGCAGCATTCCCCTGCCAAGAGCCGTGTACGGACTTGAGGATGGCCAGGGAGACGTTCTGTTTCCAGGGGCTGTCCTTGCGCATCCCGATCCCGAAGCCGGAGCGGAAGAAGAGCTCCCCCGTCGTCACCAGGTCACATTTCTGGGACGCCTCGAACTCCAACACCGCCGAGTCCCAGATGAAGGCGTGGAGCTTGCTGGACACAGAGGGAAGGTGGATGGGTCAGGCTGGGCAGCCTAGCTTGTCTGCAGCCTCCGTGGGAGCAGTGAGGGTGCTCCCAGCCCTAATTTAAACACTGAAGCCACCCAGCCTTGCACTGAAAGAAGAAAAGAGGACAGAAAGGGAGGCCATGGCCAGGGCTCTCATTGTGCCATCCTCCACACAGACCTTGTGTTTCCCCACCCAGAGAACTGGGACGGAGCTGCCTCAGCTGGGAGGTCCCATCTAGCCATGCTTTGACCACAGCTCCCTCCAGCTTTGCCCTGCTTGCTCTACCACCCAGCCCTCCCCAGCGTGGCCATGCAAGGAGATGGCCCTACTCACTTGTCCCTCACTGCCTGGATGGCTTCGGCAGCGCTCTCGTAGTTGTGCTTCTCCATGTGCCTGTACATGGTGCTCAGCTCCACCTGCCGTCGGAAGTAGATGTCCACGGAGCTCTGCTTCACCGTGGCATAGATGAACTTATCCGAGGGGTTGCGCAGCTGAAAGGCAAGGGCAGGGCTCCTATTTTTTCTGTTTTTCATCAGCAAAACTTTCTCACCCCAAATCTGTTTCCCAATTTCCCATCTCCTTCAGGGACCTATTCCCTAGAGAAGACCTTGACCTCCTGAGGGGATGCTACGGGACAGTGAGTGCTCTGGGACCATGGTGCTGGGGCAGGGGATGTTATGGGACAGGGACAGGCACTGAGGGTGCAGGAGGCCTGGGGATGCCATGGGGCTGGCAGTGCCATGGGTAGGGCACACAGCAGGGTGTGGGATACTGTGGGTCAGTGCTGCTGCAGGGCACATTCCTGTGTGCCTGGGCTGATGAGCTGTGGCTGTGTCCTTGCCAGAGCAGGAAATGGATTTGAGGCATGTGGAGAGTATTGACTGCACCACAGGGACGATTTCATTAGTTATAACTCATCCATAATGAATCGTTTCCTCATTGGTTAGAGGAGGCTCTCCAGGAACTGGCAGGCAGTTTGACTGCAGACAGGCTATTTCTGGACAGGTTGTTTTCCTGCTGATCCCTGCCCACGTCTGTCCGTTCCCACCCAGGGCAGGGGCTCATATTCATCAGCACCTGCCCAGGCAGAGCTCCCTGGGTCTGGACCCCCAGCACAGATCACAGCCATGGAGAATCAGGGCTCTGGGAACCAAAAGCCATGTTATATGCCCCAGGCAAGGGGAAAGCAAGTGAGGGGTCATTACCCGGGGGTCGTTTATGCCTGTGATCCTCTCCTCAGGTCGGTCTAACACCAGGAAGGCTGCCAGGTTGGCAGTGTATGAAGCCACAATGATCATAGCAAAGCCAGCCCACACCATGCCAAGGATACGGGCAGAGAAACTCCGGGGAGCACCTGCAGGGAGAGAGGAGAGATCAGAGCGGCTCCGTGAGGGCTTGGCTTGGTTGCTAAAGCTGTGTCAATCCACATGAGCCCAATGGCAGCTGCATACGTGCACCATCTATCTGCTCTGACAGCATCTCTACAAGGAGCTTCTGCACTGCCCAAACAAAAAAAAAAACCTCCAGCTCTTTCCAGGGCATGCCCTGGATAACCCTGGATAGGGGATCTAGCCCGAGTTTCCCTGCCCTGGTTCCCATCATCAGCGCTGGAGATGGCAGCTCTGACAACTGCCACAAATGTGCAACACAGCATCACCAAATCTCCTATCATCCTGCTCCAGGGAGGGCTCAGGGAATCAGGTCTCACACGGACCATGTGAGAGGGGGGTCTCTGGAAGAGGGCAGGGGCTTCCCCCCAGCCTGCTCAGCTTAAAGCCTGAGCTGCAGGACAGAGCAGTCCTGCTGTGAGCTGTGACTCACCTTCTCCAATGCCAGAGTTCAGCAGGACTCCCCAGGAGAACCACATGGCTGAGGAGAGAGTCAGGGCATCTTCCTCCTCCTCCTCACTGTTTACTTTGAACCGGCCAAATGGACTAGAAAACAAGATGAAGAATCCTTTTCATTCCCCTTACGCTGGTTCCCAGGGCTCTCCACTGTGTCCTACCTGGTGCAGCCCTGTGTCACTCATTCCTACAAACTGTGCCTCATCCCAAGCAGCTCTTCCCTGTTTTGTCCCACTGCCTTGCACATCCCCTGTGTTGACCTGCAACCCTGTCTAGCTCACACTGGTACTGGTCCCATCCCACTCTCTCCAGACCAGAAAGATCATTTGACCCTGGCCAGCTCAAGCTTCTCCCACTGCAGCACAGAGGGCTTCCTGCAGATTAGCCATCAAAGCCTCTGGGCACAGGGCTGAGGCAGGGACGGGTTCTCTTGTCCTCAGAGGAGCTGCAATGTGGCCAATGAAGGTCAAGCGGAAATTCTCTCAGAGCCCAGAATCTGACAGTCCCCTTGGTCAGGTAGCTGTACAGCACCTGGTCTGACAGGTGTGTTCCCACATCCCCACATGCTGCGTACCCCACATATCCATATCCCTTAGCTCAGGCAGCCAGAGGGGTGAGGAGCCTCAGCCCAGGGCTGGTGGGGCAGAGCAGGTGGGTTAAGTCCCTCTGAGAGCCCCCAAAGGGCTGCAGAACTGTGCCCAAGAAAGGGACAGTTCCCAGGAGCACTTCCCTGTCCCCTCCAGATCTCAACTGGCCCAAAGTGCACTCACCTGAATCGGTCTAAGAGGTACAACATCACTGCCACCACGTGCACAGACAGCCCCACCAGCAGCCAGAGAGTGCTCTGGAAGGGCTGCATGAACGAGTCCAGGGTGCTGCGGGGGATTTCCTGTGCACAGGAGAGAGGGGAACAGTGCTGGCACCCCCACTGCCTGCACCCTGCCCAGCTGGAGAGACCCACAGGGGCCCTACCCTGCCCCAAGCTCCTGCTGCTCAGCTACTCAGGACAGATCAGGTTGGTGCAGACAAGAGCCTGCATTAAAACTTGGAGCTTGGAATTTGCAGGGGTTGCACTGGGCACGGTGTAATCTGGGGAATGAGCACCTCCTGTGTTCTACAAAACCTCCCACCCAGACCATACCTTCTTCACGAGAATGGTGAGGCCCTGGTACTTGAAGGGCTTGGAGAACTCAATGTACTGAGCCCGCTCGTTGTTGATGGTGAGGGGAGCCACAATCATGTCTGCTTGGCCACTCAGCAGCTCCCCCATCATCCCATTCCACTCCTTCTTGTTGCTGTTGTTCACCTGCCAGGAAGCCAGGGCTGGGTCAGACCTCTGCCCTGACACACATCCCCCACCAGCCAGGACTCTGCACTTTTTTAAAATCCTGCATTGCCCTTCCACCCCACCCTGCTCAGGAGGAGGGCATGGGGGTGTCTCAACACACAATACAGGCAAAGAAAGATCACAGGCTGCCCAAACTCACCCGCTCTTGGGTACCAAATTTACCATCAGCCACCAGGTGAACCTCATAGGTGAAGTTCATCACCCCTGCCAGGCGGATGAGCAGGTCGATGCAGAAGCCGTAGCAGCACAGTGCCACGGTGGGACGGCCTGGGGAAGGGACAGAACAGAGAAGAGTGGGGACAGCCCTTGGAAAGGGATCCCACACAGGATCCATGCCTGTCCTCAGTGAGAGCAGGCACCCTGTGGCTCTGGCTCCATGTGGGATCTAACCATGTTATCCTTCAGGACCATATGCCTGACCACACTCTCTCACTGCCATCACCTGTGGGCGTTGGCAGGCTCAGGACAAAGGGGTCCCATCCCTTTGCCATGTCCCAGTGAAGTGGGCTGAGAGGGGGTGCTACCCACCCACTGCAGGGCAAGGAGAGGGCTTGGTGCATGTGCTGGAGGAGTCCTGACATGAGCCCAGCAGGCTGAACACAGCCCAGAACACAATTCTGGGGGGATGTTGTGCATAGGAAGGTGTGATGAGCCAAGGGGATGCCCTTCAGGTGGATTTGGACAAGAGTAGCATTGCTGAGCAGCTCCCACCCCACACCAGCTGCTCACTCCTGATCCTGAAATGGGTTTCTGTGACAGTTTGAAACTGGTGCTGTGTCAGTGCAGCATGTGCTAACGTGCCTCGGGGTCCTTGCTGCTGCTGGAGATCAAGGCAGAGAGAATTGGAACATGTCAGGAGACAGAAACTTGGGATGCAATCTCTCAAAGCAGCCCATCCAGAAGAAAGACAGTGGGAAATAATCTGTTGGGCTCAAACTCCTGGGTCCCAGAGCCCTACTCCTACACAGCACTGCTGTGAGGCTGAGCTGCTGGGGGAATGTCTGGGGACCAGCTGTGCTGTCACCTCTCTGTGCCTCATCCTCTTGGCTTCCTGTGTGACTGAGCACCCCCCTGGGACCCCTTCTTGGAGTGGGACCGAGTTACCTGGGATGGTCTCATTGGGTCCAGTGCAGAAGACCTTTTTGACAGGATCTCCATTGATGGTGAATTCCTCCCTGCATGTCCCATCTGCCTGAGTGGGCTTCACATAAACGAAGGGCTCTTGGTGGATGGTCACAATCTGTGAGGTGAAGCACAAACACCCTTTGGTCTGTGTTTCTTTCCAGAGCTACATTTCCTGGAGGGAACTGGGCTGCCCTCCTCATGGTACCCTCCCCAGCTGCCATCTAGGCCCAACAGCAGGACCTGTCTTTGGCATAGGGAATCAGAGAATCAAAGAATCCTCTAGTCTGGAAAAGACCTTTAAGATCATGAAACCCAACTGCTAACAGAATTGCGAAGAAGAACACTAAGAACATTTGCCTTCCCTGCTCCCAAGGTGAAGAGTGTCCTCCTTTGTGTGGCACATTCAGCACATTTCCCTAAGAGGAGACTGATGGGAGACACCACAAAGCCAGGACTAGTTCCTGGAAAGGGGCTCTAGACACTGTCACACTGCCTTAAGTTAATGCAGGTGTTTCAGTCCTCCCCTGGACCTTTCAGTAAAGCAGCAATTGCATTGAATCCATAGCTCCTCTGTGGGGCCAAGGGCTCACTGCCAGTGGGATTTCCCTTGCTGGACAAATGAACGGAATGACAAATGAATGGCCATACTGGTAAGCCTGGACAGGATTCAGTCACTAAAGTGGGATGCAGTCACTAAAGGGGTTGCTGAGCGACACTTAAAGGAAGAGCATGAAAAGCAAAGCAAGACTGGAGGGACCTTCTGCCAGTGTTACGTCCAGCTTCTGGCCATCAGCTCCTCAGGGATTTCCTGATTTCAGCCTTGCAGTCACCAATCCACCCACCCTGCACAAGAGGGTTTAATCTCCTTTTGAATCTGTTTCCACCTGATCTCTGCACTGGCTGACAGAGCTGAACCATGCCTTGGCCAAAGGAGCCCATCCTTGTATTTCTCACAAATCTGTGACAGGTGTCCTCTGGCTCCCATGAGAAATGGTGAACACCTTTTTGTGCCGTTTTCTCTCATATCCACTTCCCACTTTTCTCTTTCCAAACCCAGGGATGCCTACCACCCTATCTAGATTGACTCCAGCTGAAAGCTGTGCTCTGAACAGCCTCCAGTACCTTCTCTATTTGTCTCCCATATCCTCTCCTGGCCTAGCAAACGCTGCTGCCAGCTGCAGAGCAGCCGTGGAGGTGAGAGGTAGATGAAGTCACTGTCCAGCATGCAAAGAGCTGAGAAGCCCTGTCCCTAATGCCATTTGCTCTTACCTTTAACTTGGTGGACATCTGATAGCCTTGAGGTTTCTCCGTTTCCCCCCCTGGCCAGATGATCTTCCTGTCGTTGGTCAGGACCTTTGATGGATCCCAGAAGAAGCAGATGGACATGAAGCCAAGTGCCCAACCCAGTGCCCAACCCCTCCTTACCCACTCCAGGCCTGCACATACATTGCTGCCGTTGTAAATCCCAACCTGGACCAGTTTCCGATTCTGCAGGTTCATGATGCTGTAGTTGGCAAACTTCCTGTCCCCGTCCTCGTTGAACTCCACACGGCCGGTTACACCCTCTGAGTACTTGGAGGACATCAACACCCTATAGAGAGAAACACAGCTGGGATAACCTAGAACACTGCTGTGCTATTGAGATGCCTCACAAGGCATCAGAAAGGCAAATGCTTCCTCTCAGCTACCCACCATAAGCTCACTACCCTGAGCTTATGTGTGGAAGTCCAGCCAAAGACACCTATAGTCTGTTCATAGAGCTGTGGTCATCCTCTCCTGGTGGATGGAATGAGTTTCCTGAATGTTCCCTACCATATCTTCTGTCATTGTCCCTTGTCTTCCACTGGATCAGTCCCACTCCCTTCCAGAATGATCTGTCCCACAGCACCCAAGGACACTTTCCTCTGGGGGTACCTTGAAAGGTGTGCCCATGCTACAGCTTTGGTGCTGTGCCCATCCCAGCCTGGCTAGTGGCCCAGGCACAAACAAACACCACCAAGGAGAGAACCAGCTCCCAAACCCTGGAAAGGTGATCATGGAGACACACAAAGATTGCCTGAGCCACTTGTGGACAATAGCTTTGATTCGCTCCTGCCAAAGACTGCCACTGTAGGGGATGCCAGAAATGCCTCTGAAACAACCTCCAGGCTTTACAGATCTCATGCTCAACAGAACCCAGGTCTGCAGGGAGTGTCTGCTGCACCAAGGCCCAGCCGCTGTGGCCCCAGCACCTGCAGTGATGCAGGGATTGGGGTCTGGAAGCACATGCAGGACCTCTTGATCCCCCTGCCCTGGCAGCAGGACCCCACAGGCACATGCTCACATCTGTGGCACCCCAGCCTCCAAATCCACAGCACAAGGGTTTGATGCAGCCAAGGGAAGCCTGTCCCATGCATGGACATCTCTTGCCACCAAGCCCTGCTTGCAGCACTGCACCCATGCCACAGCCCTTGGAATGTTCAGAAGGAAACATGTCCACAGCACTGAGATAAAATGGGACAGAAATATTCCCCCACCTTGACTTGGCAGAAGCCACCCTCTCTCCCACTTCCACTCATGGAATTAAGCTTCAGACTGGAGGACACCATGGTCCCAAATCTTTTCCCCCTAGAGTCATTCCCTGCCCACACACCCCAGCTGTCTATGCATTGCTCAGGGTAGCATGGATTGACGTGGACTGAATTGGTGCCAGGCACTAGGATGATGCCTAAACAGCCAGGAAAAACTGGGTGCCATTGCCTGAGCCTGTGTCTGGGAGAGTTTTCCAGGAGAGATGTAGCCCTCATATCCAAATCATGCAGCAGGATCCAGGCAGCCCTGTGCCTCATGCCACAAAGCTTTAGCAACAGATACCCTGAACAAAGCCACCATGTCCTCCTGCACCTTTTCCTCATGCTCCCACCTTTTCCAGCTCTCCCCCACCAGGTCCTCTGCTCCCTCCAGCAGGACCCTTTCCCCAGTACCTCTTAAAAAGGGGTCCTGTCTTCCAGATGTTGGTGTTGCCCACGCAGCCCCGTGGTGGGTCTGTGATATTTTCCTTCTCAAACAAGTCGTGCACAGCCTGGGCCACCACGGCAACAGCGTCACTGATGTGGGCTGACTCGTTCTTGCCATTGATGAGCTGCAAACCGATCACTCCTGCCGCGGGCAGAGGGGGAAGAGGGTCAGCACCCCTGGGATCACTGGCTGCTCCAGCGTTACTCCCATGCCCAGCTCTTGGGACAGCGAACACATGGCTACGGGCTGATGGATGCAGTGGGAAGTTGCCTGAACTTCAGGCAGGAGCAGGCAGGGGCAGCGGGGCTGGGCTGGCGCCATGTGGCTGGGCTCCGTGCAGCACTGACACCCTGAGTTCCATCCCCACGGCCCTGCCCGAGCCTTTCCCTGGGTGACAGGCAACCTGCAAAGCCGCAGTGACACGGATTTGGGGCGCGGTAGCGTGGCCAAGGCTGTCCCCACGCAGGCGAAGGGAGTGGAGAGAGGAGTGTGGGACCCTCCACTCAGGACCACCACAGCACCACATTCTCCCAGCCCAAAGGGTCCCGGTGAGGGCAGGGGCCACTCATCCCAGCTCCTCGAGCTCCTCTGAGCCTGGCTACAGCGGGATGGAGCTCGGGAGGTGCCTACCGTCCGGGGCGTAGCGCAGGGCATTGCCCGAGATCTCCCGCTCCCCCACCAGCCACACGTAGCCTGAGCCCGTCATGTTGAGCATGGCTGCTGATCTGTACACCGTGGCCGCGTCATCCTCGCTGCAATGACAGGAAGGGAACGGCAATGTGGCCCCAGCTGCCAGGCGGCCCCCACTGTCAGATCCCAAGGGTATGGCAGTGTGATGAACAAAATTCCCTGCTTGTTCTTGTTCAGTAAGAGTTTTTAATGTTGTGGTTGCCCGTTAGCAATCAGTGTTAAATGTTAACTCCCCAGTTGTTCCTCTGGTCTGTGTTTGCCAGTTTCATGTTGGTATCCCCATGTTCCCACAATCCTCCCAGTCGGAAGCTACATTTGTTGAGCCCCACCTGCTGCTCCCAGAGGTCCTTGTGCATGGACTGTATGCAAATAAGGGGCATTTGGCCTAAGTCAGACTCCCAAAACCACAAACCAACATGTGATAGAAGAGTAAAAACAGCAGCATCAATCTGAGAAAACCTCAAGGAAGCATACACCAACTAGAACTGAGTTTGGCCATGTCGCCCTAACTGCTAGTACTCAGTCAGAGGGACACCCTAGACCAACGAGCCATCTTTTTCTTCCCGTGGTCCTGTGAGGACAGAAGCCCCAGCTCTGCCTGCATTCTTGTGGGCAAAGCTGCCTTCCTCCTTCTCTTCCTCACCTCTGGGAGCAGCGGCGGTGTGTGCACGACCCGTCGGGCCTCCACCCTGAGCTGATCAGTAATAAAGCCATTAAAAGGAGAATAACGCTCCTGCTCTTTTTCTTCAGCAGTGCCAGGGAAGACACCACTCCAGGTGACTGACTACGGTTAAACCCTTGATGCAATGGGAACCTTGTTCTCAGCTTCACCTGATCCCACAGCTCCCAGTGCCTCTGAGCACCTGCACATCTGCACATTGTGGTGTAGACATGGGGCCATCCAGATCCCTTCCTGCCCAGCTGGACCAGGACACATCATCAGTGCAGCACAGCCAGACATGTCAGCCACGCTCGGGATTGCCACTGCCTGGCCAGCAGCACATCCAGCACCCTCAGCACCCTCCACCTGCCCGGGACAGGGGGCTCTGTGTGTGTGGGTTCTCTCAGGCTGCTTCAAAGGTTGTCAAACCCCAAATCCACACTGACTATGGCACTGGGCAGTGTTGGGAGAGAGGAAATCAGAGGAGGGAGGGGAAGGGGCAGTATGGCCTCACCTGGCAGAGAGGATGATGACCCTGGCCTCCAGCTCCTTCGCCTCCAGCAGCAACGATGTCACATTTTTGGTTCCAGGGTCAAACTGAAGCACTTTCTCAGCCTGTGATTAGTGTGAGCAAAGCTGGTTAGTGAGTGAGCCCCAGGACTTGTGGTGAGAGCCATGCTATCTAGAAAAGGGTCAAGAGAATTCATTAAACTGCACAAAAGTCTGCTAAATAAGGTTGGTTATAGTTATTTTTTTCTTTTTCTTTCCTTTCTTTCTTTTCTTTCTTTCCTTCCTTCCTTTCTCTTCTAAGGTTTTGACTTTTTGGTTGTTTTATTTCTTTAATTTTTTTTTTTGCACTGTGCATGCAAACTGAAGTCAATCAAGACCCAAAAAGAGGCGTGCATTGTACAGGAAAGAGAAAAAGGCTTTGAAATGCAATTGAAAACTCAAACGAGTGTTGTTTTTCAAAAACATGGGAAATGAAAAAAACATATTGCACAGGGTTAACCTTTGGGAATCAAAGTGAGCAACTTACACCAAGGAACCGTTTCCTTTGGGGAGGAAAGGGGGTTGGTTCAACTTTTCAAAAAAAAAAAAAAAATAGAACTTGCAAGTTAATTACTGGTTCACATGCATGTTTCAAAAAGAAATCCTTCCAGGGTCAGCTGGCTAAGTTTCCATTCTCAAGTCCAAACCAAACTATCTCAACATAAAAACGTGCTACCAAGAAACATAGTCATGGATTTTTTTTTCTTTCTTTTTTTTTCTTTTTTATTTTTCTGTTGGCTGTGGCTATTTTTCATTTGCTAGTTAGGTTGGTGGGCGGCGTGCATTTCCATGCATATATACCTTGGGTCCTCGCTTGTTGTCATAGGAAAGTTGGTCGAGGTTTTCATAGTTCCTTTTTTTACTCTGATGAATAATGTGCACAGAGAAAATATGTAGACACAGAAGAATATTATAAACAGTTGAAAATGACGTGTAGTAAAGCAATCCAACATCCACCTCCTCCTCCACTGTTTGCTAAAGGGTCTCTATAACGCTGGAGCTCGCAAAAACCACTATCAGGAGAGATTGTGCCTCAGCTCTCACGGGAACATCACGGAGCAATCTGAGAGCAAAGCCTGAGTGTCACAGCTGGTGCGATGCAGTTGCAATTTCCCTTGAGGGACTGGGGAATTCTTCAGCAAGGAATTTTTATCTTAAGCTCAGAAACAATCTAAGGGCCTAAGTGGTGGGGTTTCCATGGATTTACTGTGGAAGTAAAGGACAAAATGTTGTGTATGGAAAGTGCTGGATAAAGGCAAACTGTTACAGTTAAGAGTATTAACGTTACTAGCGTCACTATGAGCATTACAATCCTGTCCACCCTCAGAGAGTCCACACAAAGTGAGGTGTCTCAGCTGAACCTCTCACCCCCTGAAAGGAGGGAGCAGCTTTGTGAGCTCTGTTGACATCCAAAAGAGAAAGTTCTCTACATCCCGTGTTGGCTCAAAGCGTGGCGATATGAAGCAATGGTGAACATGGGATGACATTGCAGCTTTTACCTTGTCCCTGGGAAGGGCCCAGGGCACCTCATGGCTCTGTAGCACATGGGTGGCCCTGGGAGGTGCAGCTATCTGAGACCAGGGTGCCCATAACCTGGCCCTAAGTGTGGCTAGTGGGGCTCACTGGTTGATAGTCTCCATGCTGCTGACTGGAGCATGCCAGTGACCCTGGAGAAATCAGACTGGAGCAGAGATCCTGCTCCACCCCTGCTCTGCTGCCTCAGCCACTGGTGCTGCTTGGCCCCAGAGGAGCCATGGGCAGGGCACCCACTGCTGGAGGTTTCCTCTCAAGCAGGCAGTGTGCTGAGGGCCCACTGCCTCTGCTCAGAGCCCTGAGCCTGCAGCAGCAGCAACAGAGCCCTGAGACCTTCCTGGGAGCAGCCCCTGTGGCCAGGCCAGTAGCAGCAACCTGATGGTGCCTTCAGAATGGGCTTGGCAGGTTTTGGTGGGACATAGTCTGACATCTTCTCCTTGACATCTCCCCACCCTCACATGGAGTGTGGGACACAGCTCTACTCTCATCTCCATTTTTCCAGAGCCTGATGGCAATGGATCCCTGCCAGGAACCCAACCCTTTGCACCCCCGGCACACAGGGGTCCATGTTCCCAGGTTGTTCCTCAGACAGACAGATTTCTCTTCATCTTGCTTTCCAAACTAAGTAGCTTGCTTTTTCCTGAGCATTCAGGCCACTTGTTGGCAGAACATCTTGCCAGGTCTCCTTTCCATGCAGTCGTGTGATCTTTCCTTTCTTCCCCTTGGATGTAGCCCAACATGTTTTTCATTGCTCAAAGAAATTGGGTCCTGGCAAGGAAAAGTATCTGAAGAGGCAAAATCTGCTTGGAGCCCAGGTCTGCCTTCATTTCTGATTACTCCCACAGCAAGGATTTCTGCAGTGTCTTCTTAATGGTTTCTGCTGGGCCTGCAGTGAGCCCTGGCGTAATCACTGCTGCAAGGAGACCAGAGATGCAGCAGGACAGCAGGAATGTTCTCCAGACAGGCAATACTGGTCACTTCTCCCCAGGCACTGTCAACATATGTCAACATATGTCAACTATGTCAACATAGCTAAAAACCTGGTCATCCATGCTGCAGCCTCCAACCAGAAATGCCTGGGATGTGCTGGCACCTCAGACCAGACTGGCCAGCAGAGTCTTGGGTGTAACAAGGCTGGCCTCCAATCACTTCTCCCTGTCACTAGCCCTGTTTCCAGAACTACACTAGTAATCCTCTTTCCCCATTTTTCTGTGTGGTCTTGCAGCCCTTCTCTGATCTTCATATTTCACACAGACACTGACAAATCAGAAATTCCCTTTCCACTGTGTGCTCCTGCATTCACTCAAAAATTTGCCACTTTGATAAATACCGCTGTCCCAGATAATGGCAAGCAGCACAGCAAGAACCTGCCACCTCTGACCTGGAGAAGCTCTGGTTTCACAGTGTCCAGCACTCCCTTCCAATCCCAGCAGCCCCATGAATGAGCAGAGCTGTGCCAGGTGGAGCAGCTCCAGGCTGAGAGTTGCTGCAGAGAGCCCCAGGACAAGGACAGCACTCTAGGGTTGACCAGCATGGCCTGAGTGCTGTGCTCAGGGTGCTGCTGGAGGTGCAGACCCATGCAGTGGTGCCTGGATGGCACACAGGGCTCTGGGGGCAAAGCCATGCCCCAAACCAAGGCTCAGACAGGTAGGTGAGTCTCTGACCCTGAGCAGGTTCTCCATGTCCTCAGGGACTGTGATCTAAGCCTTGAGGAGGTTGAGATCAGGTGTCCTGCCTCCCCAGGGCCCAGGCTGCCCTTGGAGAGGCTGGGGAGAGAGCACCCATGTACATGGGTACAGCCATATACCCATGGTACAACTTCATGGCATGAAAAGAGTCAGCACATCAGTAATCAGAAGAGAGACGGGAGAGAACAGGTGGAGGAAGACAGAATAGCTCCAACAAGGTATCTGGCACCTGCAAGACCAGTCAGACCAGTCTGTCTGACCTTGTCTCAAAGGAAAAAGAAACAAGATGCAGTGGCACACCCCAAAGAGAAGACAAGGTTATCTACTGGCACAGAGTAGGTGTCCCAGGCTGGAGAGTGGCCTGAGCACCTGCAGCAGCCCAGGGGCTGCCAGAGGACACCAAGTCATGTGGTAGATACAGTGAAAATATGGGGAAGGTCTGGACAGACCCTCCCTCCTCATCAAGCTCCAGATCTCAAAGGCTTTCCCGTGGGGTGAACAGGCTGAAGAAGAAATGTACCCCATGCCTGGGAGCACCACATGGGGAAAACATGAGTGGAGGCATGAGAGGGAACATCAAAATAGGGTGCACGAGAACTACAGGAAAACAGAAAGTGGAATTCAAAAGATGCAAGAGGAGAGATAAGAGACTGACAATGACTCTCCCTGTATGAAGGGCATTGTGCTGGGAAGAGGCTTTGGAGAAAAACACTGTCTTATTGTCACCCAGTGGGAAACTGCCTTTGGAGGCAGGAGGATCCCTCTGTGGCTGGTGGAACATCAGTGCCTTGTGACAGCCTGGGATGCAACAAGGATGGAACTTCTTGAAAATCACCACCAAAATCAGGAGTCTGTTGGTCATTGTGGCTTGTGCCAACCTGCACCTTGCATCAGTTATTCCTCCAGGGAGGTGACGATGAGCAGCCACAGGGTCCAATCTTTCAGCTCAGCCACCAGCTCCAATCACAAGAAGCATCTATGGCCACATCTCCTCAACAGCTGCGTGACTGCCAAAGGTCCAGCAGCCACAGGTGGGACTGGAAAGAGCAGGTTGGGGTCCCTGCCTGTGACCCAGGAGGGAACATCCCCAAATGGGTGCCTGCCCTGATGCTGCTGGAGACTTGGATGAATTCAGGCTCTGTCCATCCAAAGGGGACCTCACCCTGCCCCAGGAGAAAGGACATGCTGGGACTCCACCCTGTAGGACAGGAGGTGGTTCCTTGCCTTCCAGATTGCAGCCAAACAGCTTCCTGTGCTCTCCTTCTCTGCTTGTCTTGAACACTTGTTCAGTCCTTTCCCTCCATGCCACAGGTCTGTGCTTTGTCCCACACCTCGGGGCCCTCCCCTGCCTCCCTCCCTGCCCCTACCTGAGAGCAGGTGCAAGGTCCCACACCCGTCCCTGTGACAGCATGGGGTGTCAGGAAAGCAGCGTTTGGCATGTGCTTCGATGGAGATGGGAACGGGCTGACAGCTCTACTGAGAGAGAGTCATCACAGCCCTGGCTGCCCTGCCCCTCCTAAGCACTAAGCTGAGCCCCCGATGGCCAATTCAGAAGCTGCTTTTAGGGGTGGGTTTGGCACTGCTGGGTCTGCCTGGCCCCAGGGTGGCTGCAGTGGGGCAGGTGCTTCCCTAAGCTGAGCGACTGGTCCTCTCCTTGGGTGGGAAACTTGGGCAAGGCATTTGCAGAGCTCCAGGTTATCCTTCCCTTCATTTTGTAGTCGATTTACATGTAGGAGATTTTGACCATGGCAAAGCAAGTGAAATGAATAAAGTACAAAGTTCTGTCAGGTACTAGTCAGACACTGTTGATGCTTTAAGCATGTTAGCCATGTTACAATGGAAAGAAAAGGTGTTTTACATACAGAAATCTACATACATACAACAGCCCAAGACTTCTAGTTTTGTTGTTGTTGCTTAAACAAAGCTACAAGACAATGTTCAGGAACTGACCTTGGACTCTTTCTCCTCCAGGAGGGTCTCCAGCTTCTTTTGTGCAGCACGACCCTCGTGGTCGTCGCTGACTATCAGAATGACGTGGTTCCAGTTGAAGACTCTCATCATCTCAAACCAGACGTTGGCCTGGTGAGAGTAAGGTGGGACCGTGCGCAAAAAGGACAGGTGGATGCTCTGCAAGGAAGAACAAGAGCTCAACACAGACTGTGGGGGTGTCAACCATGTCTGCAGGGACAGGGCTGGGATCACAAAGCCATTTTGGGATGCACACCTTGACCTAACCTCTGGGACCTGCATCCTTCCTTCTGGCTGGGAAGCAAACCCCGGATATGACTTTGTACCCCTCTGTGGTTAAGAGGGGGTTTCTGCTTTGTGGGCCATAAATGCACAGAGAAGAAAAACCTATCCAGCCATGAATGACCAGCAGTGTTCAGTGCAAATATAGCCTTGCCTCTTGACCTTTTAGAAAATTACCAGACAATGGACATCAAAAAGCAAAAGAATTCCCTTCAGAAGGCAAGAGCAGGTACAGGCAGCTGTGTATTTGTCATTTGGCATGGGAGAAGTTCAGAAAGGCAGTTTCATAACATGGTCGCTGGCTGTTTCTAGGTCAGCCTGTTCTGCAGCAGCAGGCAGAGGAGGCAGCTCTGGACCCGTGCCCCAGCAAACCTCTCTGATTCAGTTAAAGCCATCATTATGGTTGGATGATTGTGCAATAGCAATTCCAGCCTAATTAAGTACAGCACTCTTAGGGGAGCAATCAGACCAAAAGCTGGAGCTGACAGAGAGCTTTCAAACAAATGCAGCTTGTCCAAAAAGCCCTAGAGTCAAATATTAGGAAGTGAAAGTGCTCATGCTCAGCAAGGACCCTACTTGATAGCCCTGCTATGTACTGGAGGGAGGCAGGAGCCAGTACTGGAGAGGATAAAAATAAAGCACCATAATATTTCTTTCTCTAAGGCTGAAATGGTCTCATCCAGAGACCAGACCCAGAATGGGTCATAAATGTCCTGGATGGGCCAAAAAAAAAAAGTAATACAGACTGGAGAGGAAAAGGCATTATGTCCTCCATGGACACACACAGGAGGGACAAACACACCAAATAAATCCTCTTCCTCACATTCAACATGGTGATAATGTCAAACTGGACCATGAAATGGGTAGAAAAGGATATAAACTCCCTGCTGTGCTCTGGGGTCCCTGCACAGGATCAGCAGGTCCCTGCTCCTGCCCCAGCCCAACACATGGGAACGGGGGAGCAATAAAGCCACCACAGCACTGGGAACATTTTCCGGATGTGAGAAGGGTGGATGTTTAATCAGAGGAGGAAACAAACCAGGAGACCCCCAGCGAGACTCTCAGAGTACGACAAATACAAATATTACAGTTACAGGAAGAGCAGGTCACCCCACAAAACCAGCACTAACCCATGGGATTGGGAGAAAGCCCAACAATGGAAAACAATGGAAAATAAACCATGGTGCCCACACTAACACGGTGTTCAAGATATCTTTGTAGTCAGCAGAGAATTTCCAGGTCCAGCTTCACAGCCTGGGCCAGGGGCACACCAGCTGAGCCTAAGCATTTTAAATTTTTAACCCCTGAGCATTTCTAATGGCTTTAAGGAAATCCAGGGTAAGTGAAACTGGAAATGAGACAGAAATCAGAAGAGAGAAAAGAGCCTAAAAAAATAACTGAAAAGCCAAAATTAAAAAAATAAATTAGAAAAACACAGGTTAAAACATGCAAATTCTATCAAACTTCTTTCAATCCCTTTTTGAAATGAAAAAATATTTGAAACATATTTCCATATGTTGCACCAAATCACTTTCTAGTTTCCGAACCAGCTTGCAAAAATGGTGTTGAAACTGATCATGGCTTCCTTAAATACTGCAAATACATATCACTGGGTACAGAGGAAAGAATTACTGCAAGGCTCTTGGGGGGTAACGTGGTTTAACAGTCCAAGCAAATTTGTTTTCTGAGGTGGTATCAAAAGGGTCATGGACAGACTCTGGTGATACCTCAGCTCCTGGAGCCCTGAACTGTGGTTTTCAAATAGGATAATGAAAAAAATTCATGTCAAGTGCTGAGCTGGGATCTCAGGATGAGCACTCACAGTCTGTGCACAGCTTTTGCAGCACCTGTGACTCCTGAGCATCTCTGCAAGGGCCAAAGATTTGCAGAAAAATTAATGTAGAGTCCCCCAGAGGTTCACATGTCCAGCTCATTCTGTGCAGAAGCAGGTGAGAATCCAGCTTGGTGTGATTTGATACCCCCCATCACAGCACATGCAGTGACATCTCACAGGTCCCTGTCACATGCCTCTGAAACCCAGCATAAAGCTCTCCTGGGCATGGGCACATGGGCTGCACTGCAGAGGATGGGGATGTAGTGATTTATGCACTTTAATTAGCTCATTTTTTTTGCAAATAACTGTTAAAAAAAGACCTGTGGTTTTTAGCACAGCCTCTGTGAGACAACCAGCACAGCGTGTGGGCTCACTGCACCAGCTCTGCCCCTCATGTGCTGCTCCAGGCATCTGAACGTGGGGCTATCGGGGGTCATCACTCCCTCCCTTCAGATCAGGCACACAGCAAAAATTGCTCCTCATTACAACTTCACATTGGCCTTATAGGATGTTTTGTAGCATCCTCACCCCTTGCTCTCCTCTGAGTATGCCTGGTGCTGGCCACAGCACTGGAGTGGGACCATGGGAATGGCTCACACCAACCCCAGCCTGCTGCAAACCTTCCTACAGCCCACCCATAACTGAATGCTCAGCCCTCTGCTCCCTATCTTCATTCTAGTTCTACAAAAAAGGCAGCAAATATAGGCTGGAGTGAAATCTAGGTGCCCAAGCTTGGCAGGAACCCAGGGGGATGGAGCCAAAAAGCACCAGAGTGAGCATGGTTGGGAGGTTGGAGATAATTTCTGTGAGGGTGGAGAGGCCCTGGCACAGGTGCTCAGAGCAGCTGTGGCTGCCCCTGGATCCCTGGCAGTGTCCCAGGCCAGGCTGGACATTGGGGCTGGGAGCAGCCTGGGACAGTGGGAGGTGTCCCTGCCAAGCAGGGGTGGGACAGGATGGGCTTTGAGGTCCCTTCTAACCCAAACCAGTCTGGGATTCTGGGATGATTCTGCGTGAGGTCAGGACTTGAGCACTGCAAATATTTGATGCAAGTCCATAGAAAGAGGAGCTGTTCAAGTAGATCATGTGTGTGTGGGTGAAAGCACAGCCTGTGCACGCATGGCTGTGAGCCTGTACCTGCAGAAAGCATGGGAGTGCATCCACCCCTGCAGGGAATGTGCCTGGGTGCTGGAACCCTGTGCACAGTGCCTACACCAGGCCATGCCATGCCTGGGGGAAAGCACTGGGGGTGCCTCTGCATGGAGACTTTATCCATAAGGGACAGGGCATGGCTGGGGGCCACCAGGCAGTGCCTACGTGTCACATCAGGGCCTTGTACAGCACCACGAGTGAAGGGCTTGTTACCTTTTTCACTTCTGTCTGCCCAGGAGCTCACTCCAGATCAGAGCCCATGGCTGGGGATTTTTCCTACAGGTTGCAGGAAGCAATGTGCTTTTTGCTTCATTACCTATGGCAGTGGGATCAGTCCCCCTTCTAGCAATGCACTCCCCAACTGAGCTGCCCGGGAAATTTCAAAGAGATTGACAGAGATCCCAATCTGTAAATCTACTGAACATTTGGCAAAATTCATCAACTGGGCATGAGAAAGACATGTTGGACAATGTCTCCATGGAAGGAGCCTGTCCACTGCCCTACATAAGAGTTGTGGATGTGGGAGTGAGCTGAGATAACTCTGAGATAGCTCAGACGTGTGCAAGGAGGGATTTTAGGGACAGAGGGATGGGGAGCTCAGACTAAAGTGCACTCTCTGCTTTTCCCTGCAGTGCACAGAGGAGGGATGGGGTAGCCTCTGAGGCAGGGCCACTGTGGGGCTGTGGGGCTGCTCTGTCCTGCTCCCAGCTGGAATCTGAGAGCCTGTGCAGATCTGCTAGGATGTGGGGGCTCCATCAGGCCATCTCTCCACTGCCCCGGTCTGCTCTTGCACATTCCAGGCTGCCCAGCTGAGGGCTGTCCAGCCCTCCTAAGGGTTCTCCTGCCCTGTTTAGTGTTTTCCTGCTCTGCTGAGGGCTGTACTCCCTACTCCCAGGGCAAACATCTCTGCGCTGCACCAAGCAGCCTCTCCAGTCATCACTGATTGAAGGAATACTGACCCTGACCTGGGTCAACAAGGGCCACTTTTCTGCCCATTTGCACCTTCCCAATCTGACTAACAGGGCTCCTGCTGAGCATTGACTGCCAATGAGACCAGTAACAGAGAAGAAAACCTTTTTCAGTGAACAAGCCCCATGAGGGCCTGCAGTGGTTCCACTGAGAGCAGGAACCAGAGGGAAAAGCCATCCCCTGACTGGAGAGAGAGAGACAGTCCTCACTTCAGCTACCAGGGTAAGTTGCTGGAACTGAAAAAGCTCTCCAGTTTCAGCATGTCTAAACTCTGTTTTCCAACTCTTCCAGCAGCAGAGCAGGTCTCTTTTAATTTATTAATCTCCCTGATCCTCTGCTGCAATAATCTGCTGCAGGGTGGTGAGTAGCTCAGGACCTCTAGGCACCCAGGGTGTCTTTCCAGCCCCACATGTAGGAGAGGTCCTACATGGTGGTGCTGGACAGCACAGACCTTCCTGTCTCCTGAGCTGTGCAATGCCCCAGGCTCTGCTCTCACACTCTGTGACATCTCACATTTTTCATGGTGCCAAGATGTCAATGTCATCTCGTTTTTTTCAGCTGAGATGCAGAGGAGATATAAACACCCCCAATGACCCGTGGGGGACAGGAGCACTAAGGGACCCAGCATGGGAAAGTCAGAGGGGGATTTTTTGCAATGCTCAGTCCATTAGATCTCCCTGGAGGGCTCACCATAGCAATGGACATCACAGTGATGGGAACCACTCTGCTGCCTTTACCTTGAGACTCCTTCTCTGCTCCAGTTCCCTGCTGACCTCACTCACAGGTGGCTGGGATTCCAGAGACCCCCTCCCCAAGCAGGCAGGACTGTGCTGGGTGGTGTGAGGGTCTCAGCAAAGGAACAGCTTTGGATGTAACAAAAGATGTACAAGGAGACCAAGAGTGCTCTGCCTGATAACTGCAATATTATTTCTAGAACAAACAATTGGTTGGATACTGTGAACAGTAAAACCTCCCTTGGGTATCTTCGCTGAAAGACTGGCTACAGCTCATAGACTGCTGTGCTTGACAGATACTCTGAGAGCATCCAAAGGTACTGGGCAAACCTGTCCATGTTGAGGTCCACACCTTTCCTCCTCCTGGAAGCCTTGAGAGGACCATAACTAACCCAACTTCAGCCCCCTGTGAAATTCAGCTAAAATTGTCTGATGCTTCCAAAACCAATTAGGGGCGTACATAGAAAGTGATCCTACAAGCTTGTTTCCATAGAAACTAAGCTGAAAGATATAATTTCCTGAATTAAAACAAAAAAAAGAAAGCAAGCTAATCATTGGAAGCCAAAAAAGGAACAGCTGAATGTCCCTGTGTCAGGAGCCAGTGTGTCCTGCATGGGGTGTGCAGAACCTTCCACTGTCCTATCCCATGGCTCCACACCCCTCTGGCCCCACTCTGCTCCCACTTTTGCTGTCCCCTCCACTGTCCAAACATCCTTTGCTCCTCTACCCAGTCCCTGCCTTTGCTTCCTCTCCTGCCTGCAGCTCCCTGTTCTTCAGAGAGCTCCAAGCCCTGGTGGGCAAGAGGTTGAGCATGATGCCATGCTAGGCAGGAGTGCTCGGAGGGGTGGGCAGCCTGGGCTCCCTGCCCAGTCTCTGCCAGGCAAGTGTACTCCACAGCCCTGAACTTGCTCAACACCCCAAATATTTCCCTGCCAGGAGTTACTGGGTCACCACTGTAGCACCATGGGTCTCTCCTCCAGCCCTGAAGTGAGCCAGGTGGGGTTTATGAGGCTGCTTTGCAGAAAACATGTTTTAAAAAGAAAAAGACTGGCAGAAGCAGAGGATGGAGCCAGCCCCTCAGGGTAAGCACTCCAGGCCAGCAGGAGGCTGGACAGCACAGGTGCTGTGGGCAGCAGCTGCTTTGCTGGGCACTGCACTGCAGAGATGGAACAGAGATGAGGGGCAGGGTCCCCTCTCCCTGCTGTCGTGGGCCCTGCGACAAGGACATGCTCAGTAACATTTCTGTCTGATTTATCTCCTCCCCAGAGCAGCAAGAAGCAAATCCTCTGTGAACACTTCCTTCCTGCTCTGTTGCCATCCCTTTCCATCTAACCATGCCTGGTGGGGACCCTGCCAGGATGTGCAGGTCCCCAGCCCTGCCAGCCACCATCACCATCACTGGTCTTGGCTTGCTGACCACCCTGCCATGGCTTCCCTGGTGGGAGATGCCAAAACCCTGCTGCTGCTCCAGCCAAGCAGTGCTGCTGATGCCTCTCTGGGAGCTTCTGCTCTTCCTTCTGAAATTTGACTTTATTTAGCATGTAGGTGGAGTGACTATTTTTGCACTGAACATTTACATTTGTGAATATTCACATTTTCCAAGCAAAGACTGATTCGTGCTTTGAAGCAGGCTCAATCTCACCCACTGAGCTCGTGTGCCTGGATGAAATCCTGTAATGGCATTTGGAAGGCCTGGCTTTGCTCAGCTCTTCCTTTTGCCTTCACTAAAGCTTTATGTGTTTGCCAAATGAGCTGTGAGCTGAGGGCCAGGGCAGCACCTCGTTGCCCAGGCCCTGCCTGCACATGGCAGGAACTCATCCAGCCTAGAAGTCTCTGTGTTCCCACAGGGACAGCTGAGACACTGGAATCTGAACCTGGTCTGGCCAGACTGAATGTCATGTGAAGTCTCAGGATATTCTGTTTTCTTCCCTACCAAGTTCACACAAACCCAAAGAAGTGAATGCAACCAAACAACCTCCAAGCCCTAGAGAGATCCTGCCCAACGTACAGGCTCTAACAGGACCCTCTGCCCCTCCCCAGGCCCCCAGAGCCCTCAGGACCCCCTGGCTGTCAGCAGTGAGCAGGGCAGGAGCCAGCTCGTGCTTTTGCTGTGGCTGGAGAACAGCGAGCCCAGCAGCCTGGCAGAGCAGCACTGCAGAAATCATCCGGCACTATGTAGGTCAACAGTGACAGCTGCAAAAAAATTATGTACCCTGGAATGCAGGAGAGAGAGAGAGAGAGAGGGAGCTGCAGGCTGGGCTGGAGAGGGTGGATGGACAGACAGAGAGTGTAGACATCATTAACCCTCCTGACGGGCACTCTTGATTTACAGCACATGTATGAGGTACTAAAGCAGAAGCATGCATCAGTTACCTTATCAGAATATATAGACATGCGTGTTGTCAGACCAATGACAGGGATCCTGTAGAAGCCAGCTGTGTATGATACAGGTGTTGGTGTTAGGTGATCGTTGGGAGCAGGAGGGTGACTAACTAATATTGCATAGACCTGTAGGACAGGATACATGATACAAACATTATTTCACGGGAGCGCATCGACCATCGAGCATGATTTTTTTTTTCTCTTTTCTTTTCTTCAATGCTTAAAACACCCCATGTTAACATGATAATGGCACTGAAATGACTGGGAACGGGGAAGCAAGGGCTGTGCTGGGAGCCAGGGGTGCTGTGCCATGGCTGGAGGTGAGGGCTCTGCTCAGGGTTATGTCCTAATGGAATGCCGTGCCCAACTGCTCCGCTCGCTAAACTAATAACTTCCATGGATTACAGACTAAAGGGAAGCATCTCCCTTCCAGTCACACTGTGTAATGCGATTTCTTTAACCACACATTTAATACTCGGTTGTAATTCCCCTCTGAGGACTATTACGAGCAAAGTGGTCAGCTGGGACTGTGGCGGGAGCGGGAGCGCAGAGCCAGGGAGCGAATCAGCCATCTGGCTCTGGGCACACGGGAATGGCAGAGCCCGGAGGGAGGGGGCAGGAGCCGGGATCTGCCCTCAGCCAAGGATCTGGCCTATACCAAAATGGGGAAGGAGGATCTCGGCAAAATTCTGTTTTTACGGCAGAGCTGGGATTTTGGTCTCCAGCGAGATCCTACTTTGTGTCATAGGGAGAGGAAGGAGCTGGGTAATCCCTGGGGATCCTTTATTACACCAATGCCCTTTCACAGCACAAGAAATGTCCCCAGCTGGTGACAGGTATCCAGCTAGGGCGAATCAGTGCAAAGACTTTGATGTCTGGAGGAAATAACTCTTCCTTCTCAAAGCACCTGCCCAAGCCCCAGGACCCCAGGACATGTTCAGAGCCGGGGCTGGAGGCACAGATTGCCAGGATAGGAGAGGAGGATGAAGCCTCCCTGGGGAAGGGACGCTGGGGTCTGGAGGGAAGAGGAAGGCTCCTGCTTGGCATTGGGAGGGAGTAAATCGAGGGTGCAGAGGGACCTGAGGCAGAGACTGGGGACCCTACGTGGGAGTAGGAAGAAATTGCTAGAGAAGAGGTTGGGAAGTCCTGGGGATGCAGGAGGAGGGGATGCCCTAGGCAGAAGTGCCTGGTGCTGACACAGGGAGTGAGACAGGGCTGGGGCAGGACCCTGGGACAGGAGCAGGCTCGGGGGGCAGCGGCCGGGCTGTGCGGGGCTCGGGCTGTGCTGTGGCGCACGGCAGCCACCGGCAGGAGCCATTTTGCGTGCGAGGGCTGCCAGCCCCTCCTCTGCCTCGCAGCCCCCTGCAGGGGCACAGCGACAGCCAGCGGGGACCGAGGCACCGGTGCCCCGCTCTGGGCACAAGGGCCGGGACAGCCCCAGCGTGTTGGCACAGAGCGGCCACCCCGAGTCCAGCACCCCCAGCACTCGCAGCCCCTGTGCGGAGTGCCCCGGCTCCGCTGCCTCCCGCTCACGCAGGGCACCAGCCCGGTGCCCCGCGGGGACAAGGCGTGGAAGTGGCACGGCCACGGGCATCCATCAGCCGGGAGCGGCGAGTGGAGCCTCGACTCAGTGCGGGACCCGGCGGAGCATTCTCTGCTCTCAGGGGACAGCGGGGACAGGGACAGCCCGCGCTGCCCGGCCTGGCCACCACCCCAGGGATGTCCCCAGCTATCCTCCGCCTCCACACCGGGAAGCTGAGCTGCGAAGGCGTCAGCTCTGCTCCACGCGGCCGCTCCAGCCCCCTGCCCTCGCTGGCTGTGTGTGCCTGGGTGCGTACACGCATTTCTCTGCGCCTTGGGGTGGGTGAGGCTCTGTGCTGGGGGCGTTCATGCAATTAGGGTGCGCCTTTGCACCCGCGCGGACCCTCCGCGTGTGCAGGGGTCAGCCTCCTGTTTGTCACCCCGATGGCCCCGGGTGACGGCCTGGCGGTGGTTAGCAGGGCTCTGCACCCAGAACACGGGATGAAAAATGGAGAGGCCAGGCCACGGGCTGCGCAGGGCACCCTAGGCTGCGGCCACCAGCACTGAGGGTTCAGACTGCACCCTCAGGTGCGCTGAGAGTGACCCGTGGACGCAGGAGGGAGGATCATTCTGTGCTCATATGCACAATCATAAACAGCACACACCGCGTCTGTGTGCGTGTGCACACTGTATGTGTCTGTGTGTCTGTGCAGATGTGCACCCTATGTCTGTGTGGCTGTGTGGCTGTGTGTGTCTGTACACGCTGTGCCTGCGTGGCTGCAACCCCAGCCACACGTGCCAGTATCCCGGGTGTGCGTGTGGCAGTGGGTGTGCCAGGTCCCACACACAGATGTGGGTGTCCGTGTGTCACAGCAGCTGTGGACGCTGGCACAAGTGCAGATGTGTGTTCTGTGTGAGCCCGTGTTTGCACGGCAGTGCACATAGACACATGGTGTGTGTGTGTGCACCTGGAATGAGTGTGTGCACATGGAGTGTGTGTGAACCTGGAGTGTGTGCACATGGAATGTGTTGCACATGGAATGTGTGTGCACATTGAGTGTGTGCACATGAATTTGTGTGCACAGGAGTGTTGTGCACATGAAGTGTGTGCCATGGATTGTTGCGTGAATGTTGTGCCCATGGAGTGTGTGTGCACATGAATTGTGTGCACATGAATGTAGTGTGTCATGGTAATGTGTGTGCACATGGAGTGTGTGTGGAACCTGGGTTTGTGTGCAGGAATGTGTGTGAACAGGGAGTGTGGCGCACATGGAGTGTGTGTGCACTGTAGTGTGTGTGCACATGGAGTGTTTGGTGTGCACA
>CM031872.1:6839425-6922420 GCA_018697195.1 Certhia americana
GCCCCGCCCCGCCCGCCCCGCGCTGCCGCAGCGCCCGCCCCGCTCCCGCCCCCGGGACCCCCGCCCGCCCCGGGCGCTGCGGCAGAGCCCCCCCTTCCTCGAGAGTGCCGCGGGGTCGGTGCGGGGTCTGTGGGACCGCTTGCAGGGCGCGGGTCCCGGTGCCGGGCTGAGGGGTGCGGGTGAGTCCCGCACCTCCTGCGGGTGTCATTGGTGCGGGGGATGCACGGCTGGTCCGGGGGTGAGCTCTGGGGGTCTCGCTCCGCCCTTTTCACCTGCAGTGCCCTTTCGGGATCAGGGCACTCCCGGTGCCTCGGAAGGTGCAGACGCGCCAGGCATTCAGTAAACCAGGGACTGGATGTAAAACACGGTCAGTGGGTTTGTTCTCCACACCAATAATCCCAGTTATGCAGCACCTCTGAATAGCACACTTCTGCAGCTCTGTCTAGGGACAGCTGTGTGTGACATGGACTCTGGCATTGTCTGTGTGCACTCCAGTGCTGGAGAACCCACCATTGACCAGCACAGCTCCTGGGCAGAGATATTCAGCAGACACTCAGCCTGGTTCCTTGGCTTTGGTATGTCCCTCCAGACAGAGCCACCACTCTTCCAGACATTAGCTCACAGGGCAACCAGCCATATCCTTCCATTAAATTCACCAAATCACTCTGGGATATGACCTTAAGATTTCTCTGCTGAGATTTCTTGGGGTTCTCGTCATCCACCTGTTACCATTAGCCTCCCTTAAGGAAATGAAGGCACAGCAGCCAGTGGCCAACATCTGGAGGGCAGTCCAGCTCCATAGCAGAAAGCGACTGAGTTTCGCTCCTGGACTGAGTCTGTCCAGGACCAGAGGGGTGAGGTGGCCAGAAAACAGCACATTGCTCCCCAGAGTTGCCCCTTTGGCCTTTTTGGAGAAAACCAACGGCGCTGCAGGTAATGAGAGGGTGTTGCTTTGTCACTGCACAGGACAAATACCACTGCCAGCCCGGGCAGGGAATAGACTGAGCACTGCAGAACCAAAACCACCAGAGATATTTTTACACCACCATTTCTGGGGTGCTACTGCAGTCCACCTCTGTCCTTCCTTTGCAATATGAGTTGAAGCAGAATATTTTCCCCCAACGCAAATTTTCTCACTGGCATCTCTGAAGTGCGAGTTGCCATGGAAACCATTTTGCCTGTGTCCCACATTGCCCACATGCACTCTGAAGGAGCTGCAGGAGCAAAATGGCCGTTGTGTAACGCTGCGGGGCTCAGTGTGCCAGGGCTCTGGGGGTGTGCAACCTCTTCCAGCTGTGAGACCCTCTCAGGAGGCTGCAGACCACGGCTTGGGGAAGCAATGAAATGGAGGTGGTGATGTGCTCCATGAGAGAAGGAAAATGGCCCCACCTCGCCTTAACTCTTGCAGTGCTTGGCATGGAGCTCCACACCAACCCTGCTGTGTTCTTGGAACAGACTTCCAGGAAAGCTTAACCCTTTTCAGTGTCACTGTGTCATTCCTGCTCCTCCACACATGGAGCTGAGGGCTTGCTGGATTCACACGGTGTGGTTTGTCTTGAAGGGACGAAGGGTGAAAGCCAAGGAGAGTTGCATCCCTACCATCAGTCTGCACAGAGCTGACTTCATTCCTTCCTCTGCCTACCAGGTGCACCTGCAGTAGGTTCTGTGGGAAGAAACTGTTCTGGAGTGGGCTGTACAGACCTGGATCCTGGTGGGTGTGATGGCAGTTGAATAACCAAGTCAAGACCTGGCCACAGCAGGTGGCTTGGCAGACAAGACAAAGAAAAAAGGCAGGCTTTGAAACATTATTTGGAGTGCCAGAGCTCTTTCCCTCTTATTACCTGGAGTTCCCTGCCGGGAGAAGGAGTGCAGCTGTTGCATCCCTCCTGTGTTGCCCAGTAGTCTGGGATGACCATGCTTAGGAGGCAGGCTCTTCCCTCTGTGCCTCTATTCATTTTTGTCTCCAGAGACTCTTGTTTCTGGCACAGTTGCAGAGACCTGAAAAATGCCTGCTTCTCTCTCAGGTCATGCCCCCCCCATCCATGTTGTCCTGGCACCAGGTGCAGCCAGGATGACAATTCCCTGCAGCCAGGCTCAGCCAGCACAGATGTTGTCACCACATGAGTCTCCCTCTTGATGTGTCCTCAGGCTCTTTGGTCCTCTGAAGGCATGGGGAGTGTGCAGAGCTTTCCCAGGTGGGAGCTGTGTATGTGGGGAGCAGCAACATCCACCAGCTGATCCTGGCAGCCAGGGATGCTCTCTGCTTCCCTGTCCTGCCTCCTGGCACATTGTGGCAACCTCTTTTAGCCATGATTGAGGGCAAGAACTGACCTTGGTTGCCTGTTAGCAATTAGTGCGGTGTGATCCTGCTCTTCATGTGGCACCTTCTGGATGCAGGGGTTGGACACGAGCATGGGAAGGGGTGTTGCTGAGGTGTCCCCTCAACAGTGAGTGCTGTAATTCCTCCCATGGCCAGAGCAACTCAGTGTAAAACCTGGAGACCTCAGAGGAGCAGCACTGAACCAAGCTATAAACTTCACCTGCCTGGGGGTAAGGCATCAGTCCCTGTGGTAGAAAAAGCAAGAGGGAATTTCATAGAAGTCAAAATTAAGTATTAGGAATATGCAATTTGTGCCACTCCTTGTGGAGCTATCAAACAATTCTTCTTTTGAGAAAATTGAAATGGAATTGAGAGCAGTAACTGCAACACAGGCTGTGGAAATGCTTCCTCTGTGCAGCTGCAAGGTTAATCTGAGGTGTAAAACAGAGCAAAGCACATGCTGAGTGCCCATGGCAAGGCTCCAAGGCCTGGTACTGAAGAGCTGCTGTGGGACGTGGGTGTTCCTACAGGGATGAAAGGATTTGCAATGTGGTTGCCACTTCAGTACTCCTGCCTTTGCTCTGGAAGCAATCACTGGTGATAAAATCTGTGAGACAGCAAATAATGATGCCAAATCACTTGGATTCTTTGATAAGCACAGAACTGGAATGTATTTTAGGACAAGCGGTGTAGAGCCATGAAAGCAGAAGCAAGTACTGTTGGTCCTGCTCTTTGGACAGGACTGCAGATCCAGGGGAGACATTTATTGTAAACATGGTCTCCAATACTGACCTGGGGGTCAGAGATCATGAATTTCCAAACAAAAAGGTGGCAGTGTCATCCTTGTATTCACCCTGAGGAGTCAGAGCAGCAGCTGGCAATGACTTGAACCTCTGTAGGAAGCACTGGGGAACCCTGCACAGGAAGGCTGTCTGCAGATCTGGGGTCACATTCTTTACGTAGGCTGAGAAAACAGAGAAACTATCCTTCAGATTATTCAGAGGAAATATTCCCCAGGAGCTGCTCCAGCAGAGGTGAGAGTGGATGCAGTCAGAGTATGCTGCCTTCCAGGACATGGACAGAGAACAGCACCAAATCCCAACCCGAGGCCTAGGAAGGGACAAGGGAGGGGGTGCAGGGCCCCAGCAGTTCCTCACAACCCTCCTGGAGGCTGGCACAGTGTGTCCCCACTGCCAGTGCTCTGGGGACTGTGTGAGCAGCTGGGACACAGCAGGACATCCTTGTCACAGGATCAGCCACCCAGACAGACAGGCAGTGACTGGAGTCTGCAGAGGAAGGTGCCCAAGGGCTCTGTTCCTGTAGTGGGGAAGCTGCAGGGAGCAATGGGGTGGAAACAAAGGCAGGAGTGTCTGAGCAGCCCCTTGGTTGCTTATGTGTGTTCAAGCCCTGTCTGCAGCTCTTTTCCAGACAACATCCAGGATGGACTGCAGTGCTCTTCCTGAATGCTTTCCCAGGTGAGAGGGACTGAGCCCAGCCTACTCTGCAATTCAGAAGTGGCTTCTGGAGTTCCCAGGCAGCACAGATCCCTTCTCTAGGTATCCGTGGGCATCAGCATTGCCTTTACCCAGCTCTCCCATAGGAAGGAGCTCCAGGCCCCCAAGGCCTTTGCCACCTTCCTGAGCACAGTGTTTGGCATACCTAGAATGCCTGCTGTCACAGAAAGGAGCTGAAGCATCATCCTACAGCAGGTGATGAGAATGGAGGTGTCTCTCCCCCTGCACTGTCAGGTTACTGCATTTCTGCATCACCCACGTGCAGAAGCATTCCCAGCACCCAGCAGAGCTCTGCCTTCATCCAGGGAGCTGGGCACCCACAGGCGTGGGGGAGTTCAAACAAGATGCAAGCAGTCTGGCCTCTGGACACCAAGGTGTTCCTGAGCAGGCAGGGGGATATCGGGTGAGTGGTAAGAGGATGGGACATGGAACATCAACGGCTGGAGGCAAAGATGGTGAGAAACCCCAAATCACCTCCTGTGCAATCAGAGGGAGCTGAATGTGCAGAAACACCATCAGATGTGCAGTAGGAGGGGTGGGAAGTTCAACTGCGAACATTTTCCAAGGGAAAACCAGCATTTGCATGTTTGAAACGCACTGTAGGGAAGAATTTAATTTTGATAACATTCCAATTTTCTGCTGGAAAACCAGTCAGAAGCTGAGCTTCAGCTTCCTGCACATTGTGTCTCAGGAGATTGGACAGTCTATCTTCAGGGACTTCCAGTCCTCTGGGACTGCCACATAGCCCTGCTGGAAAGCACCTCAGAGAGACTGGTCACTGCTTGGGGATTTCCTGCACTTCTTCACCTCAGAGGAGGCTGGAGCCTGGGCCAGGTGATGTGGTGAGGGAGTCACAGAGATGGAACACATGGGGGAACATCAGCCCCCCACCATGACCTGGGAAAGCTCCCCAGTGGGATGGGGCTGCCTGCCTTCCCACAGCAGGGCTGACACCAGGAATGTCACCCTCACTCTCCAGGGATTCTCTGGGAACCCTGGGACACAGCAACAATCTTCATCCAGTCCACTGCAAGGAGTTGTGGTTGGTGCCTGTGCAGCACCTGCTCAAGCAGAAACCATCCCACCATTTGGAAGGGTTGGAGGGGCTCCAAACTCCTTGGGAAAGGGGCCAAGGAACTTCTCCAAATGTCTGTCTGTCCCCAGCAGAGCCCAGGCGGTGACAAGAACCACTGTTGGGCAGAGGTGCCACAGCTGTGCCCTGTCAAGGGGAGAGTGAGATCTCTGGGCATTTCCAACTTCTTCGAGCTGCAATGAAGCTGAAAAAGGGAAGAAAAAAGGGATCAGTGACAAATGGGGTGCTCTGGAACTTGCAACCCTTCCAGAGACAAAACCAGGACATTGTTTTCACAGTGGTGGGTGCAGAAACACACAGGAGTTCCCATCTGTGTAACCCACCTCTGGAAGGAGGCAACAGACATCCCTTTTGGGTGTGTGACCCAGCCTCCTGTCCCCACACAAAGCCACCGTGGCACCCAAAACATCCCTGGTATCCAGGCCCTGCACTGACGGGAATCTGTCCCCTTGCAGGGGATGATCCTGGGGCATCTCAATGCTCAGCACGTCATCCTGCTGCTGGGAGATGTTCAAGTCTTCACAAAATTTCAGGAGCTCTAGGGGCTCTCCAGTTTGTGCAGCTCCCCCAAGAATACTCCTGACCTTGGGAGGACAGAAAACGAAGAGTGGTTTTCCAATCTGCCAGATGTGGCTTTCAAAGACACCAAACATGATAAATGAGATGTGCACAGCCTTGGGAAACACTGAGCAAGAGAGACAAAGCCCAGGCTGGCCCAGTGGTGACAATGTGGCATTTAGGGGCAGGAGCTGAGTGGCACCACACTTGGTGCTGCACTGGATGCCCTCACCCCAGGAGGCCAGACAGGGGAGCCTGGCTGGGCTCCAGCATCACTAGAACAGATCATTGGTGGGTGATAGCTCAAAAACACCCAAAACACAGGAATGTGGTGACAAACCTGCCCCTTGAGAGCTGTGCCCTCCTGTCATGTGTGACTGATGTTTGATAGGAGATCAAAATCTTGTTGCTGAGGACAGAAAGGAAGATTGATTACACAAGTTCTATTATGAAACCAGCCTAAAAAAACCCAAGTAAAAACATGATGAGACAGCACCAGTTCTGGAGAAAACACTGCTTTTATCTCATCTCCTTCCCTGAAGGTTCCTGCAATGTACTTACAAATCAGCACTTCTGGAAAGCACAGTCTCACAGGGGGCTTCCTAGAAAGGCAAATGCACAGGTGGGGCTGCTTGGTGTAAAGTGTCATGGAATCAGAGAATCACAGCATCCCCTGAGCTGGAAGGGACCCACAAGGACCAAGGAGTCCAGCCCCTGTCCCTGCACAGCCCCCCCAACACTCCCAGCCTGTGCATCCCTGGGATGTCCAAAGGCTCCTGGAGCTCTGGCAGCCTCGGGGCCGTGCCCATTCCCTGGGCAGTGCCCAGCACCTTCTGGGGGAAGAACCTTGCCCTGAGCTGCAGCCTGAGCCTGCCCTGGCCCAGCTCCAGCCATTCCCTGGGTGCTGTCCCTGTCCCAGGCAGCAGAGATTGGAGCTGCCCCTGTGCTGCTCGTTGTGAGGATGATGAAGATTCCAATGAGGTCTGACCTCAGTCTCCCCTTGTCCTGGCTGAGCAAACCAAGTGACCTCAGCCACTCCTCCTTCATCAGACTTCTCCTGCCCCTTCCCCATCCTCAAGACCCTCCTTTGGATGCTCTCTCTAGCTTAATGTCTTTTTCATATTGTGGTCCTTGTGTCCAACAACCCAGCCCTTCAAGGCTTCATCCTCCTCCTGCCATCCTGGGAATTGTTCTTCACTTCCCATTTCAGTCCCCACGTCATGTCCCAGCCCTGATCTAATGCAGATGTGTGCTGGAAAATCCCAGACATTTTAAGTATTTCTAACATCAGTGAAACACATTTCTCCTTTACTTGTTTTTCTATAGATTCACAATGTTTTCAACACTTTGAAATGAAGGTGAATTCTCTCTGCCATGACCACTGCTCCTGTGTGTGCTAGACTTGGAGGGGGAGCATTTCAGCCTCAGGTGCTCAGTTCTGCTAACTCAGAAGTGTTTTGTGGCTAGGAGTTTGTACCTGGTGAGAGGTGATTGGCATGTGTCACCAAAGGCACTATTCCCAACTCCATCCAGATGCTTTTGTGTCACTGAGGTTGCTGTGTGCTTCTCTAAAGACTCTCAGTATCTCTCAAAAATAGACACAGAGAGAATCACCTGCAGGAGCCACAGCTGCCTCACCAGCACCTCACTATGCTCAGTTTACATAATTTACAGAAACATTTATGTCCCAGATTCCTCCTACACTGTTTCCCAGCTGCCTTGGGACAGTCCCCTGCTCGTCATTGCCCAGCACTCCTGGGAAGTTTTGGAATGAGAAGGAAATTTCTGCATTGTACTTGATTTTCCCTATTTGCATGGGATGAGATGGGAATTCATCCCAACATCCTCATCTGCAGGCCACCCCAGAGAGAGGGCACAGCCACATCCCTGCATGTCTGGGGAGGTCCTGCCTTGCTCAACAAGGTCATCACCACTCTTGGGAACCCTCAGCACCCTGTCCTGGCTACGTTATATCCATCTGTGTCTCCCTCTGTCTTGGACACTCAGGGCTTCTGGGCAGCCTCCATACACACCAGGGGCTGTTTGAGTCCTGTTCCCTGCTCTAACCCAGCCCTAGGGAAGCAGAGGTGTTCACAGACCCCACCAGTCATGACCTGAATAACCTTTGATGCTTCCCTGGTTCTGGTGGGTGCTTCACCAGGAGATGCACTCCTGTGGGTCCCACCAGGGAGGCTGAGGGTGCCCTGGCCCCTCCTGCTTGCACCTGTAAACGTACAAGAGGTGTGCAAGATATTATAAACATCCTAGGAGAAAGATGTTGAAGATATCTCTGGGAAAAGGGTGGAACAAAGACAGTGAGTGCTCATCCTCTGGCAACCAGTTCTTGGACTCCATGCCATGGAAGCTGCAGTTGCTGGGTTTATGCTGCAACATCTTGGGGCTCCCCTTGTCTCCCATTAGTCCTTGTGTCTTCCCCCCTGCCTGACTGAGCTCTACCCACTCATAAACTCCTTGAAACTTGGAAAAGGAGACAGATAGGAGCTTAAAAGCAGTGTTAGACTAAGACACAGCCTGGCCAGGTGGTGGCTAAGTTACCAGCAATGGATGGGTAAAGTCACCTCCTGAATGTCAGCACTTCAGGTCTGCTCTGTTTGTGCCACTCCTGGATTCTGATCCCCCTGCCACTGCCCTTTGTGTCCCCTTTGTGTCCCCTCTCTGCTCCCTGCAGGGTGAGGGGGTCACCATCACCTTGCATGGACAGAGTGTGAAGGTCAGATGGGACATGGCTCTGAGCTAGCTGAAACTGCTCCTGCTCCTGGCAGGAGGGTTGGACTAGATGGGCTTTAAAACTCCTTCCCAACCCCAACTATTCTATGATTCTGTGTTTTTCTGCTGTTCCAAATTACATTCCTAATTATTCTTGAAGGAGGGTTATTATACCTGAAAGCTCATCCACTTTTTTTCCGGCTGTATCAGCTCATTTAATAGAAATTACTATTGTTCTCTATGTGCCTTGCTTTTTTTATCCACTTGGATCATGCCTATGAAAGCATTAATGCTAATTATTCTTAACATGCATTTTTCTGGTGGAACAGTGAGCAGATGCAGCCACAGAGCAAGTGGAGGAAGGCTCAGACCTCTTTCCAATTAACAGCCAACGCTCTCCTGCAGGTCTGTGCCATGTGCAGACACTGAGAGGTTTGCAAAGCTTCTTCTGCAGGGGTTCACAGACTGCTTCCAGCAAGTGCCCAGAACTGCCCAGTGGCCTTGGGGCTCTTCAAGTCCCCTGTGCTATTCTTGCTACCATTTGTTTTCCACAAAAGAAATAAATAAATTAAATGGAAAAAATTATAAATAAAATGAGAAAAATCTGTGGCTGTTAGTGCTCACCTGCAGCATTTCTCAGTATATTCCAGGGCAGAATACTGTCCTCCCAAGTGGAGAGGCATCAGATTTGATGCACAAGCCAGAGCAAAGACCAGCTTCTCCTCTGCCTCTGGTGGCTCCAGAGGGTGCAAAGGCTGAAGGTAAAAGCAGCACTCAGGAGTCTTGGGTGAGTTGTTTTTTGGCAGCCCAGCACAGGTTTGGCCATGGGCACCACTTCCAATCTTCAAGACAGAAGAGAAGCTCTAGAGGTGGGACCTTCTTGGAGTAAAATTGTCTTAAACTGTCAGTGCTGCTCCTGAAAGACACGACTGGGACACCCCAGGCTCCAAGGGCTCTGCTCTGACCTATCCAAGGCTGCTCCTCTCTGTTCCTACACTACTGCTGTTCCTGCTAAGCCCACAACACCTCACACAGGCAGAAACACTTTCCCTGCCTTCTCCCTTTTGTCCTGAAACTCAGCTCAGATGCAGAGGTGGGTTAGAGAAAGAAGAAAGATGGTTCAGAGTGAATCCCTGTCACCTGGGGCAGGGGAAGGTGATCCCTGGTGCCTCCACTGCCCTGGGCTTGTTGCCAGCAGATGTGGGAGAGTCTTCCAGAATGGCTGAGGGACACCAGTGCCAGAGTTCTGGGAAAGGAAGGATCTTCAGGCACTGGGGTACCACAGCTCATTTCTGCCGACATCAGAAATAATCCTTCAGAAATAAACCCATCTTGAAAGCTGGGAAGGTTTCCAAGGGTTCCTCTTCTTGGCCCAGACCACTCCAATCAAGGAAAGTGGTTTTGGGAGGGAGAGTTCACACTGTGTCACTTGTCATCAGGATGGCTGCCTGGAAAATGTGTGTTGAGCTCAGCACCCAAAGTTTAGTGTCCCCTCATTTCTCACTACCTGAGCTTCAGGTGACAGCAGCCACTGTAACAATCAGAGCTCACAAGGAATGAACTCTGAATGCAAATCTGCATCACCTGAAGCATGGAAGGGAAGACCTGGCCTTTGACTCAGTGGCCACACCTGTGAACAGTCCTCAGGAGCTCCTGTGCACCTGGCACCAATGCAGTCCCTCAGGAGGAGCATTGATTGATGTAAGGATGTGGCAGCCATCCAGATGTGGCAGGAGCACAGCTGGCTGAAGCAGAGCTGTGCACTCTCATGGCTGTAGCCCAGTTGCTGCCTGTCTCTGTTTTATCAGGTCAGTGCTCAGCTAACGTGGTGCTGAGCTGGTGCTGGGGAGGAAGAGGTGGATCCAGAACCGAGCAGGGCAAGCCTCACATTCCTCCAGGGAGCACCAGGAGTCAGGCCCAGCAATGGAGAAAAGCGACCCAGTCTGGAGCTGGGAGCTTCATTTCACCTCACCAGAAAATTCCTTTTGGCCCAGGAGTGTCACTGCTCTGGCTCCCAGCCCCTGGCTGGCCCTGCTGAATTACAGCCTGAATGGCTCTTGGGGCTCAAGAGCAACAGGATAAAGAGCTTCTCCTTCTGCCTCCCCTTCCCAGAGATTCCTGGGCTGTAGGAGCCCGTGGCTCTCTTCTGCCCCTCCAGACTTGGGGAAGGAATGGGGATTTCTCTAAATGCTCTTCTCTGAGTCCCTCTCCCTAAGCAGGGGAAGCATCCTAAACCTTGGAACATTTTTGTGACAGTGCCTTTTATCCTACAGCCAAAACAGGATCCAGGAGCTCAAAAACCCGGTCTGAGGGTCAAAACCATAATGGTTTGGAGATGACCGTGAGAAATTATTCTCCCCCTGCCTGGACCGAGGTGGTGCCTCACATCACGGATGTTTCTGTGCTCCCGCAGCCTTCTGTGGGACACTTCCATGTGCCCCAGAGTGACACTCGGGGTGTGCTCTGCTCCGGGATGATTCGGTGACCAGCACAGCCCGGGCATCTGCTTCAGCAGTGCCAGCCCAGTTCTGTGTGGTCCTTCCTGCAGTCAGTGAACACCTCCTGCCCACAGCCTGCCAAGGAACTGCTGCCCGCTGTCCCTGCTGTCCCTGCTGTCCCTGCTGTCCCCGCTGTCCCTGCTGTCCCTGCTGTCCTTGCTGTCCCCGCTGTCCCTGCCCGGCTCTGGCAGCTGCCTGGTGCCATCTCGTGGTTAAATCACTTCTCCGGAGCATCCTTGTTTCAGTCCTGCCTCCCATCTTCCTCTAGAGACGAAGGAAACTCTCCGGGATTGATTTTTAGCGGATTTTCCCGTGTCTTTCCCAGGCTGTGGCAGGGGGAGAGGTCGGTGCTGCCCCTTCAGAAGGGGCCGAGCTCTGAGTGCCCTTCCCGACCCTCCTTTTACACCTCCACCACCTTCCTTTCCCACAGGAGAACTTCTTGCTGTATTTTGCTCCCAGGATGGCCAGGCTGGACCCTCCTGCCCTCACCCCGGGCCAACCCTGCCTTCCAGGGCAGCTCTGAGGAGAGGGTGGAAAATGCAGCAGCATTTCATGTACTGGAGAAGGTGAACATCCCCCAAATCAACGGAGAGCATCCACAAAAAGGGGAGATCCCCTTGTGTCCCCACTGAAAATCATTTCATTAAGGGAAAGTTGTCCTAAAATAATTCCCCCTCCACCCCCTTCCTTGTTTCATTCAGAACCCTGATTTTCCTCCTGGTTGTCCAGGTCCAAGTGCTCCACAGGAACTGGAACACAGGGTTCCAATGCCTTTTGCTGAATCAGATGGTAGCTGGGACTGTAGTAATCCAAATAGTGGGTGTATGTGAGGAGCTTTCCAGAATCTGAACCAAAAGTTCCCTTCAAGCCTTTAAAGGATAAAAAAAAAAAAATCCCACTGAGAACCTGCTCCATTGTGTTAATACCCCCTCTCAATTCTGACAGTCCAACCCCTCCTGCACTCTGCAGGGTTACAAAAGCAGATTTTTAACTCTGAGCAATCCCTTGCATCCCTTGCTGTTGGGCTCCAGAAATGAATCTGTGCTATGCAGTGACAGCTGACACCACATCAATGCTGAAATGTGTCTTATGGACAGAACAGTTTCTCAATGGGAATTTTTTTCTACTTTTAAGGCTGGAAGAGAACTTCTGGTTGGAATTCAGGAAGGCTCCTCACACCTCCCTGCTGTTTTAGAGAGGGTTTGCCTTGACTGTGTAGGAATAACATCCTAAAGTTCACATGGAGCAATTATTTGATCTTGCTGTGTTAATCAGCTTAAATCACTAACCTATTTACCTTGAGTTTTGTTTTCTTGTGTTCCTTAGTTATTGTCCTGGGAAATTCAACTCCAATGGATTTGGATCAATGGGACAGCAATGAAACATTCATTGATTGACAGCACAAGTCAATCTTCGTACTGAACAATATGAATTTCTCAGAAAGTGAAAGAAAATTCCATCTTTATGGGTAAGAAAAACAATTTATAGATCTCACCAAACAGCAATTTCTTTTTCTCTCTCTGTGTTATTTTCAGAAAAAATATTATTGCTGTATTTTTCCCCATAGTCAGGTGCTGCATTCAAATGAAAATTTGGTTCCAAGTACTCAGCAGTGATGTGTTTCACCAGAAAATGAGAGAATATTCTGGACATATGCAAGCACTTGCCAAGATGTGTGATTTCATCTGAAATAGCTGAATTCAGAGTCCTTGCTAAACCAGAGGTGTTAAAAGAACAAAACTGCAGCCACCTGCCCTGCTCCCACCCACCCAAAGGGCTCAGGGTGATTTAAAAACCCTCTGTGCTCTTTGTTGGAGAGGGGTTTTGGGGCAGCCAGGATGAGCAGCACCTCCAGCATGAGGTTTGCAGGAACCCCAAGCTGGACAGAACCCCAGAGCCCAGTGTGGGGCTGGAGGGAACTGGGGAAGGGTCTGGAGCCCCAGGAGGGGCTGAGGGAGCTGGGAAGGGGCTCAGCCTGGAGCAAAGGAGGCTGAGGGGGGCCCTTGTGGCTCTACACAACTCCCTGCCAGGAGGGGACAGCCGGGGGGGTCAGGCTGTGCTCCCAGGGAACAGGGACAGGAGCAGAGGGAACAGCCTCAGGATGGGCCAGGGGAAGCTTAGGGTGGACATCATCGAAAAGTTTCTTCACTGAGAGGGTGATCAGGGCCCGGCACAGCTGCTCAGGACAGGGGTGGAGTCCCTGTCCCCGGAGGAATTCAAAGGCCAGGTGGATGCAGCTCCTGGGGACGTGGGGCAGTGGTGCCTTGGCAGTGCTGGTCGGACTCGATGGCATCAAAGGTCTGTTCCTCCATGACTGATTCTGACATTCCCTGTCTGTGTGGGGGCACAGGAAGCCCTCTTTAAGATTCAGTGAGATTCATCCCACCCAAAGCCCCAAGTTCTGTCACTCAGGGATCGCAGTGATGGGCTCCTCCTGCCCCCTCTGATGTTCATTGACTGAAGGAGAAATTTCACTGCTCCCATCTTCCACCTCCCACACATCAGCGTGAGGCTGAGCAAGAACAAATCTCTCTCCTTGGAGCTCGTTTCCACATTGGGAAAAAAAAAAAGTAACGAAGGCAACAGCCTTCCAATCCTGTAGGCGCTGCATTTTCTGACACTGGGAAAACATAAATGCCAAAATTAATTTCTCTGGAAAGAATGAGCAACACATGATCCTACAATATTTCAACAGAGAATAACTTGAACTTGAGAGACAGTGATGGCTCTTACTCTCTCATCTAGAACTTAAAGCAGCTCCTTTTAACTCACTGAGGAGGATCCATTGATGCAGCAGCCATTCAGTTGTTTGAAGGTTAAAGAGGCAGTAGAGCAGCCAACGCACACAAAACTCCTGCAAAACACCCGAGTGAAATAAATCTGATTTAGAAAAAACTCTCTGCTGTGCCCTTTGTAGCTGTTGTCCTTCTTCAGCACTCTGAAAGCTGGAAAAGTGCCACCACGGGTCTGTGCCGCAGGAATCTCTCCCACAAAGACGGTTCAGGACGAGGTGACCCTTCCTGACAGCGTCAGCCTTTGGAGTCGCCTCTTTTAACCCATTCCCTCCTGCCCTCGAGTGGCTGGGGATGAACGGGATGCTCTTCTCTGGTTCCACTGCATGGGGGGGTGTCCATCCCCACTTCGGCACTGCCCAGACAGTGCCAGACCACCAGGAGTGGGTGTTGAACGGGCAAACAGAGCTCTGAAGGAGCAAGTTGAGAGCTTCCTCCCCACTGGGGCACATCCATGCCTGGGTACTCTCCTGCAGCCCAGTTCAGGGGTTAACTGTTAACCCACAGTTAACTCGTTCAGGAACATCTTCCCCCAGTTTACCAAGTCTGGGGCAGTGTCCCCAGTGCTGCTGGCACAGCTCTGACCCAGGAACAGCCCCTGTGCCTCACACCAAGCTCCTCGAGTGGAGAACAGATGTTCTGGGTACTTAAAAAGAATCTGTTAATTTGCTGTGACTTACAACCAGTGTAATTTAAAAAAAGATTCTCCCAGAACTGCAGCACTCAGTGTCGGGAGGCGTCTCAGCTCATCGATCACCTAAATGGAAACGTGCAGTTTTTTTGCTGTTAATCTTCATAATCACCATCACAGGCTGACAAATGTGCCATGGAGAGCGAACAGCTGCTGCCTCCATCACCTCTCTGGAAATGAATCTGGGACCTGTTTTGTGGCATGAGACAGGAGGGACCTTGGCCATGGCCCTGAGCGGAGCAGGGGCAGCCACAGTCCGGGCCTCATCCAGGAGAGCCATGGGAGGCAGCAGCAGGTTTGGAAGTGGGTTGTTCTGGAGATCCTTGGGAGATTTGTGTGTGCTTGGTGCTGAGCAGACACTTCTGGTTGCAAATTTCCCAGACAAAAAAGACCCTTAATCCAAATCCAAAGGTACCACCTGCCTGACTGCATCCTGACAGAGGAGAGGGGAGGAGGGAGGAATGGAATTATTAGAAGGCACAAAAGCACAGGAGATGCATCTCTGGGAGTGTGCAGAGGGGCTGTGAGAATCTGGGGGATTGATGGTTTAGTAATTTTTATTTCCTGTCTGTTTTCCAGTGCAAACCACTTCACACTGGTTTGTTCTATCAATATTTCACTGTTAAATGTCTTTTAAAACTAGCCTCGTTCATTGTTTGTTCTTCTTCACTTTTTTGTGGGGTGTTCTTGTCAGGAGAAGGGATCGTGGAACTGGTCCATGCTCTTCTACTTGCTAAGGGGAACCTTCAGACAGGAACTTCATGAGGGAGCAGGAGCTTGCAGCAGGCGCATTGCCCAGCTCAGGGACCCAAGAGCTTTGACGGATGTTGATGGCCCTGACCATCCTCACCTGGGGCACTCTCCCAATCCTGCAGCCCCATTTCAACTCAGCTCTGGCCCTTCAGCCCCTGTGCTGAGTGATGCTGTTCCCCTGGCTGCTCTGGCTGTGCCTACAGCTGAACCTCCCCCTGCCCCATCCCCACAGAACTGCCCAACAGCTGCTGGGCTGTGTCTTACCCTGGATATGCTCTCCAAATCCAGGCTCTGAGCTCCAGATTGCTTCCCTCAGGACCTCAACCCTGCCCTATCTCCATGAGCTTTGCCCAGGGATCTGCCTCCTGGCTGAGCCTGGCCATGCCCCTGGGCCTGCCCAATCTGTCCCACTCAGGAGCACTGGGACCTCCTCAGCTCCCAGCACACTCCTTAGGGAAGAGCAGTGCTGGCAGAGATGGGTGATGGAGAGACAGCAAGAGGCAGCTCCGGGGCAGAGCTGTTACCTGGTGTGGGTGGGCACTGCTGACCCAAATTCAGGGGGCACAGGGGCCACCCCCACCACACAGCCACAAACACACACAGGGGCCTTGCCACACACTTGGGCTGCTGCTCCCTGCTTCCCACTCTAGTCCCACACACAGGATCTCAGGATGGACAAACATCAGTCCTTCTGAGAGGAAACTCTGGATACCTTGAGCAGAGTCTGTATTCGGAGCTACCAGTTCTTTTATTGCTAAAGCTAAAGGAGTTTTGTCCTCTTAGGGCAGAAATCAGAGAATCAGGAAGCAGCAGGATTAGCTTAAGCCTCTTCCATTCCCATTAGCAATCTCATTTATCCTTTTAAATGGCTCCAGCAAAAGGGACAATTGAGTGCTGGGAGCTGCTGGCATGCCATGGATCCCATCATCTGATCTTCTGGGCCTGTTGGCTTTAAATTATCCACTTTACACATTTAGATTTAAAAAAAAAATCCCAACTCTTACCTACTGTTACCTGAGGGTATCTGATCTGTTTACTGAAACCTCTTCTACAGCAAATCTCCTAAAAAGTCTCAGCCATTCTCACCACTAGATACTGATAGCTGTGTTTATTATTTTGGTTTATCTTTACACTTGGCCACTAGCCAAGGATTTATCCAATGGCCAGACCCATTGTCATTCCATGTGTTTGGCTTTTGCTTTTTCCCAAGTCACAAATTCACTACAAATTTACCAACTCTCTAGCAGAACTTTTTTTGCCTGTTTTTTTTGGTGAGGGATGGGTGCAAGGTTAAAAAACCCCAAAGGACATCAAAGCAGGTCAAAGAAAAGGATACATGGAGGGTGATGGACAACAGCACTTTCCAACATAAGGCCTGGCCTCATTCTTAGGACTCTGGTCTTCATATTTGTTTCCCTTGGGACAATTCCTGGTGGTCTCTGGTTTCTTGGAAGGTGGGTCTTGGAGCTCCAGAGAGCATCAGCAAGTCCCAGTCCCAGCTGTCAATACCCCCTCACCAGCACATCCCTGTGACCCCCAGTCCCTGGTGCAGTCAGGCCTCTGAGCCCAGATCTCCATGCCCCTTTGGGCTGTCACCATGAGCAGCTGCCAAGGGCTTGTCCTGGGAGGAATCCACTGCCCACCCAGCACCCCAAAGCCCCCTGGGTGAAATCAGTTCCAGCTGGATCTGCTGGTACGGCTGGAATCCCTGAGCAGAACCTGGCGTTGAGGCTGCCCAGCACAAACACCCTGAGCTAGGCTGAACCTCCTGGTGGGGGCAACCCCAACCCCAAGGGACAGCCCCAAACCGAGGGGCTCAGGGCCTTCTTGCTGCACACAAACATCTCTCCAGAGTGACAGGAGCAGATTATGGCCTTGGCAGCTGAGTGTGGGACACAGGATGCTCTGGGAAATGCTCCGGGGGGCTCTGAGCACCCCTGGATGTGGAGCTCTCCTGCTGCTGAGTTCATATGGCTGTGAACTGCCAGAGAGCAGGGTTAGATGGGATATTGGGAAGGAATTGTTCCCTGGGAGTGGGGAGGCCCTGGCACAGGGTGCCCAGAGCAGCTGTGGCTACCCCGTGACCTCTGGCAGTGCCCAATAACAGGGTGGATGGGGCTTGGAGCAGCCTGGGACAGTGGGAGGGACCCATGGCAGGGGCAGGACTGGATCTCCCTTCCAACACAAACCATTCCATGATTCTGTGAGATCCATCAGAGCCAGTGCTGGGATCCAGGTCACTTCCATGGGTGTCTTCCCTCCTCACAACAGCACATCAGCACTGGGAATGTCCCAGTCACAAGCTTGAGATATAGAAAATATAGAAAACCCCAGACACTTTTTTTTTCCCTAAAGGTTGTTTTATTGTAAAACCATAAATACAACACTGACATGAAAATCCTCAAGCAACGGATGCTTTCTTACAGTTACAGTTTGTCTTCTGCCTTGGCATCAATTCTGAAAAGAATGTTGCAGAAACATGTCTCTAAGGTATTTCCAAATAACCGAGCTCTGGCTTGGAGTGCTCGGCCCCTTTGGAAGCTAAGTGGAACTATTCCTCCTCTCTTGTGGAATATTTCCATTCAGACAGCAACAGACTTGTAAAAACAGCAACATTTAAACACCTTGATTTTTTTTCTTTAATAATCCTTTTCATTTGACGTCAGTCTAAGTTTCAAACAGCACTGAATTTATTTAGCTGAAAAAAAAAACCCAAAACAAAACAAAACCGAAACAAAATCCTAAAAAGAAAAGAAAAAACCTCAGAACTTGAGTTGGCCTCAAGTGTTCGCGTATCACAATGAAAATCAGCAACTCAACCCCGTGCAATATTGCTCTCTAGTGAGTCATTTGATCCACACCAACAATACATGAGACTTCAAACAGGTTTTGTTTTGTTTATTAACACAGCAAGTGTGACATTAGATAACCTTTTAAATACAGTACATGGTACAGTGCGGGGCCAGCTGCCCGCACGTTTCCCGTTATGAAGACAAAGCCAGCGGTGGCGGTTTATAAAAATATTGTGTTGCTACAAAAGTATAAATTAATGCTACCGGTATTAAGAAATATTAAACACATAAAACTTATAAGGATTAAGAAAAATATTCATTAATACCTGTAGAAAACTCTGGCCTAAAAAAGATATTTTTTGTATATTTTTTGTATATTTTTTTTGTATTTTTTAAGATGACATGGTTGCACTCGCAGCGCGGGTGCTCTGTGGTATTGCCTAGAACATCTGCATCTACAGAAAGGAAGGAAATGCACACGAGTTACTGAGGGCAGGGAGGGCCAGGAGGGCCAGGAGAACATTAAATCCTTTGCTTGATGAAACAAGAATTCAGTTCCCAGGAGGAGGTTTGGGAAATAGAACTTACTAGCAAGGAACAGCTTCTCTTTTCAGACTGGCTGCAAACAAGGCTCTCCTGATGTTTGGTTGTCACCACGACACTGTCTGGCTACGGCGTGGACCACAATCCTCACGGCCTGGGCAGAGTGTTCCCCCCACAGACAGCCTGGGCTGTCACCACTGTGCAGGTCATCTACTACCAGCTTTCCTTCAAAGAATTCAAAGAAAGGAGGATTAAAGTATCAGTAAGTTTCAAGGGACCATGGAAAACAGCTCCTAAAACTGTTGCTCCTTCCAGAACACGTCTCCTTCCTTGAGAGGGAAGGCTACACAGCAAGGGGAAAAGTCATCCCTTCTCCCACTCCCAAGCCCATTCAAAAAACCAATCCCAGCCTATCCACAGACACTGCAGAGACTGCCATGAGAACCCCCAGGAGGTGAGAACAAGGATTCAAGGCCAGTGAGGCTGGAAGTGTCTTTTTAAGGAACTTTGGTTGTAAAAAGCAAAGGTTGGACATGTCTGTGCTCATCAACTCCATCCTACAGTATTCCCATCATTAAGGCTGAGCTGCTCATCTGGATCCCACTGTCAGGGATGCTACACAAAATCCTGCCAGTCATCATTCCTTTTTTAGGAGCCAAAAATTCCAACTCAGCTGCCTATGGATAAGGAACCCGTCAAGGTCTGTGGATACACCATTGTCTATGTGAGCAAAAGTCTCCCGTCAAGTTACAAGCAAAGGATTCTTCACAGGAAAAAAACCTTAACTAAGCAGCCAAACTAAACCCGAAATTAAACATAAATCCCACAAACATTCAATAGATAAAATTAAATTTCAGGGCAACCCACTTTCATTGGTTCACCATTTCTGGTCTAGTGTAAGCAGACTGTCCCCAGTCCTATCCCACATGGAGCTCAGCTGGGTCTCAGTGTTTGCTCAGGGAAACTTCCAGAAGCCCTAGGGAGGTGACAGAGCCATGAGGAGACACGTCTCACACACAGGAAAAGGGAGTTCTTATTGCTACAGAGTGACAGTGTTAGGTCTGACATGGGGCATGGGGCTCAGCTGATGGTTCTGGGCATTCCCAAGGGATCCCATGGATCCAAGATCACGGTGTAGCAGAAGCAGCAAGACACTGAACACTGTCCCCCACATCAATCTGACAGGACATTTGCTCCTCGACTGGCAGCTTCCCCTCTGCCACCCTCCTCCTTGATGGAACCCAGCTGATGGATGTACTGAGAGCTGGGAAGGGCTTGGTGCTGGTGATGAGTGGGAGGGTGGGGAGGAAAAGGCTCTGTGAACCCTCCTGGAGGGGTCTGGGCAGGAACCTGGCACTTCCCACCCCTGCACCCAGTTCCTTTTCTCTTGGCAAGGTCCAGCCTCATGACTCATGGAGTGAGCTCCACTTTGCAGCCTTGTCTTCAATGACAGGGCTCCAAACACAGACTCCTTCCAGAGGAACAGAGTTCTCCTCCCTGAAGAGGTTTCCCAGAAACTGCCTTTAGTACCTTTTTTATTTTTCTCCCATTACTCCTAATTACTCCATAGGGAACAGCTTGTCCCTTCCTATGTGAATGCTCACAGGAGCTCCTGTGTCTCCCTTAGCCAAGAGGTGCAAGCAGAGATCCAAGCCTTTCCTCAGCACAAAGCAGCAGTCCCAACCTTGGAGCATCTTCCTGGATGCTCTTTTTATGTCTTGATTCACCAGTAACATGGTGCTGCCTAAAAATGCCCAGGGCACTGTGGGAGCAGCAGGGGGATCCAGTCTCCAGTTCTGTGCTCACCACAGCCAGAATGAACTGCCCCCTCTGAGCAGACTCAGCCACCAATACAAACATTTTTTGTAATTCCTTCCCATGCAAACATTCTGGATTATTGCAGAGAGTTGGAGGAAACCCACCCAATCCACCTGAGCCATCTCACTGAACACTCCAAAGCCACCATTTAGAGCTCAAGTAATTTCCAGAAGTGTTTCACCTCTATTTTCAGTCATTCCCAAGTTTTGAGAGCATCTGCTGAAAATTCATTTGCAAAATTCACATAAGGGTCATGACTCCCTGAGCTGCTTCTGGACATCATCTCTGCCCAGCAAGCACAGATAAACCAGTGCAGGTGGTTTGTGTGGATGCTTAAACCAGTTCAGCTCGTTCAACCAGCAATGAACGAACAACCCCAGTTAGACAAAACCTGAGCCCACAGGTTGGCTTTCACAGAATGTTTTGCAGATTGCACCAGTTCAAACCCACCCAAAGCAGTTTCCTTAGCACAGACAGAGAGCTTGGACAGAAAGGGAGGTTCACCTTCACCTCAACCCGACCCAGGTGCAAGACACCAAGTCCATCCTGCAAGCCAAACACCACTGCCTACTGAGAGTCACAGGAGACAACTCCTTCCTGACCCTCCACCTGCTGCATCCACACAGAAAAAAGCTCCTGAAGAGCTCTGCCTCTGTCTAACTCTCTTCAGTAACAAGGATGTTCAGACAGGCCCTTCCTTCTTGAAGTTCACCTGGTGGTGCTTGTTCCCCACCTGAAGGTCAGAACGCTCCCAAAGCAAACTGTGAAGCCAGGAAGAGAAGTCTGCAAGGTCAGGCACAGTCAGCAGCAGCAACAGGTGGATGCCTGGAGGCCACACACCATTCCTGCATCCTGACACATTTCACAAGGGAGATTAAAGGAAACCAGCAAGCAGAAGGCAAATTCCCAACACGAGCCACCACGGGGTGATCCCAGTTCTGAGGACTTTTCCTCCCAGCTCAAAGGGAACAGAACCTCAGGACAGCCCTGGCCAAACTCAGAGCCTCTCCTGTGCAGTCTCCCACCCCAGGACCAGCAGTGCTCCCTACAACACCCCAGCTGCTCTGCACATCCGAGACACCACAGAGCAGGAACAGAAGCAGCTTGGGTTGGAACAACCTGGCAAATAAGAGCTTCCAAATTTCAGACCTTGATAAAGTATTTTTGCTCCCTAAAACGTGAATTCAAGCCTTGAAGAAGGAAGCAGGAAGAGGAGAAAAAAACTTGGCATTTAAGGTAAATGCACGTGCTACAGATGTGCTTCTCTGCTTTTACTGAGGCCTCTGTGACCCAGAGAGAGCCTGGAGCAGACTCAGCACAAACAGCTCCTCTGGACTGAGCACCCTGCAACCATAGAGCTGGAAAAGCTTTACCTTCCTCTACTGAGTCTCTGGAGAAGGGGCTGCCCAAGCAGCCCCTCTCCTCACCATCTCTGAGAATGCTCCATTTCAGGCCTTTAGGTTTATCCTTGCTTTTCCAGCTGTTGAGTTTTTAAGTCTTTGGGAGAATCTCATCTACCTGACATCACTGCTTAACACCCATCACTAGTGCAACTACAACCAAAGTTGCCTCAGAAGGGCAGTTTCTGGGATGGGGGGAGGGCCAGTCCATCCCTCCCTCTGGTCAGCACCACAAGAAAACCCCAGCCCTGGTGCCAAACGCACAGTGTGAGAAGGGAAAAGGGAGGTGGGATGGGAGGTAGGGGTGGCTGTGGCCTTTCTGCCTGCATGCCCTCAGTATGCACCACAGTTCTGCTCACTGCTGGGCACAAATACCTGCAGTTTGCTTCAGTCTCAATTTCAGGGATTTACAGTTGTGCTAACTCTGTCTTGCCCACTTCCCACCCTCGATGCCTCGCACAGACAACATGAGCTCGAGTTTGCAAATTCCACAGAAATTATCTACGTGTCCCTTAGCAAAGGAGGGCTGGAGCTGTCTTTCCAAAGGAATGCAAGGGCTTTGCATGTTTTCCTGAGCATCAAAGAGCTCTCAGGGTCTCAGGTGAACCACACAAAAAGGTGTAATGTGCCATCAGGAGAAGGAGCTGCCAATCCTGATCCCTGTGCCATCAGCTGACCTGTGTGGTACACTCTGTGCCCAGGGCTAATCCTGTCTAGGGACATGCACCAGCCAAGTTTTCCTGCTGTGAGGGACCAGTGGGCCCAGCACACATCTCACTTGGGGTTCATTTTTGTCTGTCACAGGTTTCTCCTGCCCTGCAAACTGCTGTGCTACCATGGGCCCAGCTGGTGGCTGGGCATGCCAGATTTGTACAGGAGAAAACAAAACTAGCAAGGAAAGCTGGTCCTACCAGCAACCCCTCCATCAGCCACTGCCAGGGATATCAGGAGACCTCTGCCATGGCAGCTCCTGCTCACGTGGTAGGCTGTGTGCTTTAGGCAAAAACTTAACATTTTAGGAGACAATAGTTTGGCAGTAACAGTGCTGAGAGGTCAACCCAAACACCAGCCTCAAGGCAATGGAAGGCTGAAAGGGTTGGAAAGGGCAAGACAGCTGGTGCCAAGGTTTGTCCTTGTGAGCCTGGCACGGGGAAGGGGCCAGCATGCAAACTGTGCCCCAGAGTCCTGTGGCAGTGCAGGTGTCAGGGAGTGCCCATGAGGTTCAAGGCATCTGCATACAAAGCCTGAGAGATTGGGTTTGCTATTTCTCATGTCTTGGAACTTGCAACTTCTCTTACAGCCAGAGCAGGGCAGGTGGGATCCTGGTTTAACCTCTGGTCAACAGCAGCACTTCAGAGAGGGCCTCCAGTTTCCTCCTGCACTGCCAGCCAGCAGCAAACTCCCCCTGCTGCTGAAGGGCTGCAGCCTGCTACCAACGGGGCCAGTGCCTCCTCCTGAGCCTCCCAGGCCACCGGGACTGCAGCTCCAGAGCTCCCGGAAGAGGAGACACTGCTAAAAACACAAGAATTTGCTTCAGTTTTCCTCTGGGAGACAAGTCCCAGTGGTGAAAAATCCACAGTTTGGCCCCAGAGGTTGGGAATTTTCCAAGAGGCACCAAACCTGATGGAGCCTGTCCAGCAGCCCAGGAGCTGTGCCTGCAGGAGCTCTGGCCTTGGGGACAGCAGAGTGACCAAGATGGTTTGGGGTTATGGGGATCTCTAATTGCATTTGGGGTGAGCCAGTTACGTGTGAATGTTTCGGGGACCGTGGCCTTCCTGGCCAGAACAGGTCAGCAACAGAACAAGTAGTGTAATGCACTGTAGGTATCAAAAAGACATTCGTGCCACTAGAGGAAACCATTCCAAACAAAAATGGGAAGATATTCTTTGCACTCAATCAGGAGCACTTACATTCAGAAGGATCTTTGAGCCCATGCACTTCTCTAAGCTTCCTTCAAACCCCAGTTTGACAAAACTGGTGAGCTTTGTTCCCCTGAAAAATCATACACCTTGGTTTGTCCTTGGCCTTGGGAAGGGTGGTTTGTGTGTCACTGAGACATTTCTTAACAAAAAACTTTATGTATAAGGGTTCTCTGGCAGATCTGGCAGGCTCACTGGTAGCCCACAGCCACCTGTGCTGTCACCATTTGCTTTTCCTGGTTTCTAGGCTTTGCCACATAAACAACTGCTGTGGTTCCCATAAGAATATTATTTAATTAGAAATGGGCTACTCTAGAATAAGTTTGAGAACACCTGATGTACAAAATTCACAGAAAAGCTAATAACACTGGGAGTTCAGAGAAGAAGTAAAAAAATATAAAGCCAAGAAATATAACAACTGACAGTTTCTGCCATGAACCATTTCTTTTAGTTTGAAATCAAACTTATAATCACTTGCTGCCGTGTTAGAATCAAAACTATGAGTAGAGACAGAGGAATAACTTTTGGGTTTTTGAAAAACAAAAAAAGATATGGAAAGGTTAAAAAATTATAAAAATCAAAAACCTTAAAGCCTCCCTTCCTGATTTCTAAAGATACCGGTGTTGATGGAACACAGCTGCCCTGATTCGTGCACCGTGCAAAGAAGGCTGCAGCCAAGTGCCCTCAAGGTGTACAGTTATTCAAAGGAGCAAAGTCCAGCACAGAACTGGTCTGGTTCAATGGAGACTGATTATCCATGGCAAGATGGCCCAGGGAACAAGAGGAAAGGTGGGGTGGAGGAGAAACAAAAGAAACTTCAAGTCACTTTAGATCTCAGCTGCCTGAAGACTTTAGAACATCAGCCTCCCATTCGTCTGCCCACTTGAAAACATTAGAAAGTCTGTCAAGTCCACACACTATCTATGGAAAGGAGCACGTTCCTGGCAGAGGGCTGTCTCTCTCCCATGCTCAGCTTTCCTTTCAAACTTAATTTTATATATATTTATATTTTTATATATATATAAAAAAGCACTTGGTTTCCAGGGGCATTCATAATGAGGTCCACAGTGTTTAGAACTTAAATTTCTTTTTCTTTGTTTGGAACAGTGTTTTAAAGTTTTGTTTTAATTAAAAGACAGTCTTAAAGCATGTTGGACTTCAAAAACATGAGTTTGTTCATGTCTTCTGGACTGAGTAGCCGCCTCCTTTTGATCAAGAGTGCCTGCTCACACATATTTACACATTCGCTCCTGGCACCCACAGCAGGCACTGCTAAGAGCCAAAAGGCCAGCTTGGCTAGTTTCGTATGCTTTTGGGTAACACACGACCAGTACTGAAACAGGTCAGGGGTGGCCTGGAAGAGAGGTTCTTGCAAATAATCATAGACTTCATTTTTCCCAAACCAATCTTCTTCCTGAGCTGCAGTGGCCTCCCCTGCTGCACGAGGCTTCTTGGTTGAAGGTTCAAATTCTGTTTCTTCTGCCCAGGACTCCTTCACCTCATTGATCAGCTCACACACCTTGCCAATGATCTCTTCGTGCTGGTAGGGTGGGACGGGCCGCAGCTTCTGCTGAGGGTCCAAGATCATGGCTACCTTGTGTGCCGAGTGAACTTTGAAGTTCTCCTTCAGAGCCTCCAAGAAGAGGTGACAGAGTTTGCTGACCACGCCAGCATCGTTGGCTTTGGAAGTGAACAGTTTCTCCAGTTTGACGTAGGTGGGCAGCACCAGCTGCAGCGTGGGCCGGCTCTCGTTGCTCAGCTCGATCACAGCCTGTTTCACTGGTGCCAGGATGGCTGCCAGGTTGCTGAGCAGGTGTTTGTTCAGGTTTTGGATGAGGTTCATCTTCTTGGCCCTGCTGTAGAACTCGCAAATCTGCTCGTAGCGCTCATGGACGAGCAGCAGGGAGTCAGTGACCGAGTTCCAGCAGGGCGGCGGGGAGGTCTCTTCCAGGGAGCCAAAGGTCTCCTTTGAGAGGCCTGTGGACCCCGCCAGGTCTTCACAGACATTTAGGAGCTCGATCACCTCGTGCATGTTGCGAGCCTGTAGTGTTCTCTTGTTGAGCACGCTCTGCACCACCGAGTTCAAGGCACAGGCCGAGCAGCGCAGGCACATGCCCGCCTTGGAGAACGCCGAGGAGTTGACCTTGCAGTCTGTCACGTACACCGTCCTGATCTCCGACATCACAAACTCTGACAGCACGTTCTGCACCCAGTGGTGGATAAAATCACCATTGTCTCGAATGTCTACGCCCTTAATGCCCAGGACGTAGCTCTTGATGTGGTTGCCTTCCACCTGGTAGGCGGTGAGGATGTAGCAGGAGTCGGGGCCGACGCTCTGCGAGTGGCAGGTGACCCCGATGCCGAGGCAGGCATTGCTGCCCAGGGCACAGGTGACTTTCACCTTCACCTGGTTGTACATCCGAGGCAGGTGCTTCAGAGCCAGGGTGTTGAAGTTGCCCAGGATCTCGGTGACGGAGAAGGCACCGTAGCGAGCCCCGCTATCCACCAGCGTCTGTGCCAGCTTGATGAACTCCTTGCCGCTGACTACGCTGAGTGCGCCGAGGTCGGTGCACATCACCCGCAGCAGCCTCTCAGCGATGTTCTGCCGCTCCTTCTCTGGGATCGCACTGTTCCCCACTGAGCCACTCGCCGATGCTGCAGGGAGACACAAGTGGGCACAGGAAGGACCAGATCAGCATCACCGCAGCAGGAGAGAGCAGGGGGCAAGGCACAAAACAATTCTTAGAGACCCCCAAAGAGGTGGAACATGCCCAGATGATGAAAGAGACAACTCCAACCTGGGATTTGTACCCCCAAGGTTTCTGAACAGAGGAACCTCCAGAGACACGCCCCGCTCTTGCTCAGAGCAGCTGGGAGCAGATCTGCATCCAGCCCCTGGTGTGGGGATAGTCACAACTCAGCTCAGATGGTAAGATGGACACCAAATCACAGAATCCCAGACTGGTTTGGGTTGGAAGGGACCTTAAAGCCCATCCAGCGTCACTCCCTGCCATGGGCAGGGACACTTTCCACTATCCCAGGCTGCTCCAAGCCCTGTCCAACCTGGCCTTGGACACTTTAAGGGATTCAGGGGCAGCACAGCTGCTCTGGGCACCCTGTGTCTGTCACATCACGATGACTGGATTAGCTTTTTAACTCCAGGCCAGGAAGTCTGACCTTGGATCAGAAGTTACCTTTTTCCAGGAGTTACCAAGTTACCAAATGCATCTTCCTCACAAACCTTTCCAACCACTCAAGGGCTCTTTGTTGCACTCCTGTAGTGGGAAGGGGTGCTCTGCTCTGCCAGGTAGGACATGAGGACAAGGATGAAATCAAACACAGTTTGATGAGGACAAGGGCCTTGTGCAGTGTCCATCACTGGTGCACCCCTGAGGCACCTGTTGGACAGGGACAAAGTGAGAAGCTGCTACGTACTGTTGTTGGCGTTATTTCTTTGGAGCTGTGGTTTCCACTTTTCTTCTACCACGGGAAGAGGTGACCTGGGCTGGTTGGAGGCAATGTTGTTTTCATTGTCAGCTGGGAGGCAAGAGACAGGGAGGGGTTAAAAGCACAAAACAATGCTGAAAGCACAAAGAAGTGGAAACTACCCAACTGCTCAGCATTTATGTAGGGTTCCTTTAACTAAGGAGATAACAACCTACCACACTGTCTGTGGCTTTTAGGCAGCTTTCAGTGAGCTGGCAAAGCACCCTCAGGGACCTTGAAATTGCCTTTGTAGTCACAACCTATCACTTCCCAAAATGTGGCTGATATGTGCCACATGTCTTTCTGTGCACCAGGGACATTGACCTCATCAGCACCCCTTGAGGAATGTCTCCTGAGGAGCTGAAGCTGCACACTAGGAGGAATGAAAGCTCAGCCATATTTGGGCCATTCAATTGTTTACAAAATGAGGTGGAACAGACATTGATCCTTCTGTTCCCTCCCTGCCTCTTCCTGCACTGCAGGTGGCTGCCCTGTTCCCTCTGGGAAGCACTTTGGTTTTCAACCCGTGCTCAGCTCCTCCAGACCTAAGGGTCTCATTGCAATCTTCAGTTCTGCTTTCTTCCCCATGAAGAGCAAGGACCCATCACCTCTGGGGCTCTCACTGTTCCCTCAGGCTGCAAACACAAAGCCAAAGTTTCTGGAGAGTGGGCCAAAGACCATCCCACCCTGAGGCTGCAAGCCACCAAGTGCCCCCAAAGTCTTTGTGTTCCTGCTCCCATTTCCGCATATGTAACTGGGCTAAACATTTTGGCTGCCAGTCTTGGGGGATCTTACAGGAAAATGCAAGCAAGATCAGTAAAGTCTGTATTGTATCCATGTGTTTTTCTCCTGTGCCCCAAGAATTTCTTCCCACCCTTCAGAGGAAATTTTTTAGTTCTCAGTACGCTTCAGGATGAAATGGTGCTGTGAAACAGGCTGTGAAGGAAGAGTGCACAATCAAGTGGGCTAGAAGAGGAAGCAGAAAGATGGGAGACTGATGACCAGGCTGAGCAGAAGGATGGAAATAAAACCAAGGAAAACAGAACAGGTGATTTGCTCATCACAGCTGGTCTCATCACACCTAATTCTAGACACCTGTCAGACACACCTCTCTTTGAGGTGGCCTGTTAGGACTCCTTTTACACTCAGGGGTGCCACTCATTCACCCAGAATGGATGAGAACTGGATCCTCTCCTAAAGTAAGAACCATTATGGCCTGAACTCACCTGGAGTCACTGACTCTCTAATGATTTTACAGGGAGTGCAGACTGGCCAGCTCAGGTGGCAGCCCCTGCAGCCTGGGGACACTAGCACAAAGCGCAGTGACCATGCCCTGTGTGCTGGGCAGAGGAGCACGAGTTGGAGCAGTGCCCTGAGGCACCCACAGCTCTTCCAGGCTGCTCTGGGGGGCCAGGACAGGGCAGAGCTGATCTCCTCCATGTGTGCCAGCAACCTGTGAGAGCAGGGAGACCAGCAGGGTGTGATGGAGCACCAGTGCTCTCCTTCTTACATTCCTCCTCACGCTGCTCTCCAGGGTGAGCAGCTGTGCCCTTCACTGCCAGGCACCCCAGACCTGCCCATCAACGGGCACAGGTTGCTCAGTCAGCTGTGGGCACTGCACTGGAACAGGCTGGGGCAATACCTCAGAGCAATCCAGGACACAATAGGACATGACCCAGGACAGCCTCTGCACTGCCTGGGGCCTGTGTGTGCCCAGGGAGCTCCCTGCCCATGCTGGGTACCCAGGGAGAGCTGCCATGCTCAGGCTGCAGTCACAGGCTGGTCTTTGCAGGTGTGCAGAGGTGTGAAGAGCACGAGGTGCCTCAGAGAGCACCAGTGATCAGCTGACACATCACCTTTCCCCCAGCATCTGTCAGACTAATTACTCTTGACGTCACCAGTGTCCTCAACTCCAAACATCCTGTGGGTGGGCAAAGGAAAATGCTGGATGTTGCCTACTAACTTTGCTCATGGTTCAGGCTCTCCTTACCTTGGTGAGGGATGGGTGAGGATAGAAACCCTCTGTATTTCCTCACCATAACTCTTTTATCTATTTTCTAATAGCAGGGGATTTATTATATACAAATATCTGGTATTCAGTGTGGCATTAATGAGATTTGTACATTTCAGCCTCATCTTCCTTATCAGGCAGTCTGTGAACTACACAGATCATGGTTCTTAGTTTTTCTTCATGCCTCCAATCCTTTAATCCACATTCAGCCTAGTCCTTCTTTTGTTTTTTTAGGCCTAGAGTGTAGGAAGGACATTATATGGCAGCACTCAACCTGAACGAAGTACTCTAAAGGGAGTCGAAGCCGTATATTGTTCAGTGTAATTACAGAACAAATTCCTCTGCCTGGTGTTCTGCTGTTCTATTTCTGCCTTTCAGCACACAATTTACATTCTAATTGCTTCTTCTCACTGTGTAGCTGCTTTATGAAGCTATAATCTCTTCTTATTACCTTCCAGCCTCTGGGCTCAGCCCTCAAAATGACTCAAGAGCCAGTATGTCCCTGATTTTGCTTCTGGAGGCCAGCAGCACGTTCCCTGGCTTCTGTCTCTCATGAGAAGGGTCCAGGGGAGGCAGCACAGCCACTGGAAGAAATCAGCCCTTTGCATTAGACAGGACAAACCAAACTGGGCTGGTAAACACATGAACTGAGGGAGCATTTGACCCATACAGGCATCTTGGCTCTCTGCATGCCCATAATGAAACGTTCCCTGACTAGGGACAAACCACTGCCACGCCTGCAGTCCTGTGCCACCAGTTCTGCTGACAACTGCAAGATCCCTGCACTCCCAGACTTCAGATATGTTGGGGCAATGCTGTTTCTTGGATATGGAAATCCCAGAATCACAGACTTGTTTAGGTTGGAAAAGACCTCTAAGATCATCCAGTCCAACCATCAGCACAGCCCAGCATCACATTCAACACTAAGTCATGTTCCCAACTGCCACATCCATGTGTTCTTTGAGCACTTCCAGGGATGGTGACTCCACCCATCCACCCCTGCCCTGGGCTCAGGGTGCTTGAGAACCCTTTTAATCTAAACCTCCTCTGGAACAACTTGAGGCCCTCTTGCCCTTATCAGTTGTTCCTTGGGAAAAGATACCGTCCATCATCTCACTCCAACCTCCTGTCAGCCTGAAGGTAACAAAGTGCTGCCAGGGCAACTGCAGGCCCTGTGTGCCTTCAGTGCTGTCTGCTGACACAAAACACCCACAGCCGGACACCCATCAACGCTGGCTGTGGTTTTTCTGCTTCTGGTTTGGTTTTGCCCTCATCCCACAGCAGCAAATGCCACCTGCTCATCCCAGCTGCAGATGGGGAGGAAGGGGAGAGGTGTGAGCACAGGGCTGCCAAACACCACACCTAGAGAGGCCACAGGAGGGGACAGTGGCTTTTCATAGGGCACAGCCTTGGTGGCACCTGCAGAAAGCAGCTAAAGAAGACATGAACACCCTTGCTGTCACTGCACCAGTGAGACTTCAGGAGGAGACAGCCAGGGAGGGGAAGGGACTTGCAAACAGAGCAGGGAGCAATGAGAAAACAGAGTTTACCAAGAGTAATCCTGAGCTGGGCAGAGGGAATTTACCCATTCACAGAGCTCTGACGTGACAGGAGCACAAGCACAGATACTGCTCCCTCCAGCCCTGTTCTGTGACCAAAGGAACCCAGGTGAACAACCACAGGACCACAGACTGGTTAAGGTTGGAAGGGACCTTAAAGCTTATCCAGTTCCATCCCCTGCCATGGGCAGGGACACCTTCCACTGTTCCAGGTTGCTCCAAGCCCCATCCAACCTGGCCTGGAACAGTTCCAGGGATGGGCAATCACAGCTTTTCTGGGCACCCTGTGCCAGGGCCTCCCCACCCTCACAGAGAGCCCTCAGCACCACTCCCATGGGTCAATTGTAAAGAAGAAACAAGGAGGTAGCTGCAGGGAGCACTAGCTTAAAACTTACAACAGCTCAACCCTGCCAGTGAGGTGCCCTTGTCTCCTCAGCTCCTGTACTCAGTGTCACCCAGAACTGTGACTCAAAACGCTGCATTTCAGTACCAGAGTTCAGAGCAAGAACAGACCCAAGGCCAGAGAGTGAGGGCAGCCCTGTCCTGAGCAGAGCTCCACTCCACAGGAACCCCAGTGCTCCAACAGAAACACAAATCCACACCTTCTGCTTAACAAAGTGCTTTCAAAGTCTCTTTGTAACATTACACAGATGATAAATAAAGTAGCTGCTGAACAACACAAAAAGCCTGCACTAGGATTTGCCAACAGGAACTGAAATGGAATAGAGGAACCCCATGGATGAAGAACTCAAGTGACACTATAAAAATTAGGACTAAAACTAAAATAGAGAGCACAACATAAGAACTTTGATTAACATTATTGTTGCAGAAAGGAAAATATGCTTTTCCTCAAGCCTCTTGTACTCCTGTGCCACTTTCCTGCATCTACATCTCAACAGAGCAGCTGTCTGTAGAACACAGGTCTGTCAAAGGGGATTTAATTGTTCTTAAAACTGTGTTAGTTCACTTGAATTTTTATTCAAGAGGAAAAACAAAAGAAAAAATCTGCCAATATAAAATTAATTCTGTTTCTAGATTTTTGAATATGTTGAATGTTGTCTTTGAAACAGGTTTGGCTTTGAAATTTTAAAATCATCTCTTCTGCATCAAGACAGGAAACAAAAACAGTGACTTAGAAACAAAGCACTGGAATGACTCCTAAGAATTCTTATTTGTAGGTAAATGAGAGGGAACTGAACACAGCTGCTGAAATGGCAAATTCTTCTGAGAACACATTTCAGTCCTTTGCAGAACTCCAGGAGACACAGGCACAGGACAGGACTTGTGTGGGCAAAGGCTCTGCTGCCCTGCAAACATTTTTTGTTGGTTTGCTTCCCTGAGAGCCACCCCTTTGGCACAAGGGAGGAATTTAACCTATTGTAGGAGCTTATGCAATGAGGATTCTCTGGACAGCTCTGGATAAAGGCAATGAGCAGTGTGATGGACTCTGAGCTAGCGTGGCACATTCCTTCTCTCCCTACAGAAAGGAGCAATATTTACAGTATACTCTGAGCCTACGTGCTCCAGCCTTTGAGGGATGACTGTGTTTGCTGCAGGTGAAATGACTGGGGCTGTGGGAATGGGGAGCACTGAGAACCCTACGGACATACATCGGGGTCAGCACCAGGCAGCAGCACAGAATTTAATTCTCTGCTTGCGGCAAGTCAAAGTGCCCAGCTTACCTGCATGGGACTGCATGTGCTCCAGGAGATTGTTATAAAACTGGAACTGGATTCCACAAGCTCCACAGGTGTAAGGCTCTGTTTGGGAGAAATCAGTTCAGAAGAATTACAGAGAGTCTGCAGGGAAGCAGCACAGGTGCATACCTCAGTGTGTCCAGCTGCGGGGCACAGCGGCTCCGCAGGGAGCGGGGCAGGGCCTGGGCACAGCTCTGCCTCCTGGGCTGAGCTGGGCACCTCCTCCTGCTGCGCTGCATTGCCAGGGGACAGGCAGAGCACTACAGGGAAGCACCTGCTGCCTTCCCCTGCCGTTAGGGGACATCTTAGGGATCTGCACAAGGGTTTTCTTTGGGAGGCTGCCCACTGGCTGGGGTCTGCTCACCCAGGCTGTTGCAGCCTGCCTTGAGTATAGCCCTACTATTTTTGTGCCTGTAAGTAAAGCCTGGTGGATTCATCTTCCATCCAGTTCTGTCAAATTCCAGTGTCTGCTGCCTTTCCTGAGTAAGACACGGAGCAGTCATGGTTGTGACAACTGCTGTAGTCAGAGGCTGGGGGTGGAGCAGTGCCATGGGGGAACTCAGCTGGGACTTTGTGGCTGTCACTAAGTGCAGTGAGACCAGTGACTGGTGAGTGTCATGGGGCTGGGTGGCAGCAGGATGCCAGGGAAGCAGAGGTGGAGGGCAGGAAGCACAGGAACCAGGGCTGTGCCTGAAGGCTGAGAGCAGAGCAGGAGAGCCATGTGCCAGAGCAATATGGATGAGCTGGAGTGAGGAAAGAGCTGGGTGCAGAGTTCCCTCATGAGCTGAAAGACACATTTAGCCCTGTTCTATGTTGAAAGTGCATTTTTTCCACTGAATTAACCTAACAGCAAATGTTTGCAGTTGCCTGTTTAAACGGTATCAGTAGAGTGCATGGGTTGACAGACATGATCTCGAACTACAGTGCTGAAATTTGGGAACACTACAGTTTGCCTCTGCCCCTGCAGCCACACCAGCATTGCCACCTCTCACTGGGGCATTTTGTCCTGGTGCAGCAGAATGGACAAACACATTTGGCATATGAACAATTTTGGATACAAATGCCTGGCACACACACACGGGGCAGGAGCTATTGCTACAATATTTCAGAAGTCTAGATCTAAGTTCAAAGGGAAAAACATATCCTGTATCAATGAATGAGCAGAAGCACCAGCACCCAGGAAAAAAGAACCAAAACCCAGGGAAGCAAGGCTGCCTATACCCTGTGAGAAGTCTATCTCAGGGAGCAAACCCCAGAATCCACCCAAGGCTACAGGAATCCATGAGGAAAAGCATAAAAGAGTGCATGAGTGAGTCTGTTTAAGCTGTACTTTTATGCTGTGAGGTTAAACCTATTCCATAGAACATATGGCCTCTGAAATGGTGGTGCCAGCTCTGTCTGGAGTTGTGTTCAACGCTTTAACTCACTGTGTCTGCTTGTGATCCTGCTCCTGGCCTTTGCTGCAGCATGGAAGTTTGGAAATTTGGTACTTAAGTAACTGTGCTTGTGAAAAAAAGAGAAGACTTGGACAGCTGAGTGGCACACAGGGATTTTAGTCCTTGAGAATTAACATGGACTGGCTGTATCTGCTGAAATCATCAGTAGTGAGGCAGTTGTGGTTCAGTGCCACAAGAGGTACAATGCAATCTAATTGTTTAGACTTATTTTTAATTGTCAGAGAGGAGAAGGCTCACTGTGGGTACAAACCATCCCTCTTGGGCTTGTATTTCAATGCCAATGCTACAGACACACCTGTGCCTCTGCTGCTCATGGAGCCCAGACTGCTCAGATGGAAATGTCTCAAACTACGGGGCCTGACTGCCCCTTCAAGCGTCAAAATTAACATGCCAATAATCTAATGAAAGCAGCCACACTTCTGAGAGCCTGCTGCTGACAGGCCTCATGGCAGGTCAGAAGAACTGTGTGACCCTCTCTCTCTGCCTGTCTGCTCTGCTGGAGCCCCTGCCCCCTCACCAGAGGGGAGAACAGACCCTGCTGTACCTCTGTGCTGCAGCAAGGCTGCCAGCTGCAGGTGTCACCCCGCAGCAGTCCCCTGGATACCAGCAGCTCTTGTGTGCCATTTACACCTCAGCAGATACCTGCATTCCCTTCTGCCATCTCTGCCTGCAGTACAGAGGAAGAGGCAGTGGTGGAACTCCCGCTCCCCACTGCAGTCTGGAGCCCTTTTCTGCCTCCTACACAAGCCCCCAGCTGCCCTGGGAGCAGGTTTCCAACATGCTCAGTTACAGCCTCAGCAGCAGGCAAACCCCTCACACCAGCCAGCACTCTCCAAGCAGCACATTTCCCACACTCACTTTGCTCTCCTGTTTCACTCACATTTCCTTCTCAGCTCACTTTGTCTCCCTGAGCTGCTTCACCTCCCTCTTACTGTATTCTCAGCTATTTTATCAGCACAAAACTGTGTTATTTTTCTAGCTCTCCCCTTGTCTGGTTCCCATTCACCCATGCCCAATCTCTTCTGGGTTCTCCCATCTGCATCCAGCAGGCTGTGACTACCAAGGTCTCCACAGTTCTTTATCTCAAGCTCCTCCCTTTGGCACCACAAATCTCTGGATGCTCAGTGCACTCAGTGAATTGGTAAAGTCTCTCATTTGTGATTCTTCACAGAAAAACTGTGTTGATTTTCATCTCAATTCCAAAAGATGCCCCTTCTGTTCTACTCCAGAAATGTCTAACTTTGGAAACAAAATCACCACCTACTTTCAAAAGCTAATTTCACATTCAGAAAATGCCAAAGCATTTTCTAAATGATTCTGAAACAAAGACATACAGAAGTCTAAGTTTACCACAAATAAAAATGAGCCATGTTAAAAACCAGCATAAAATTCAAATTCACCCAACAATTCCAAAGTCTTTCCCGGGACCAGGGGAAGGGATGCTTGGGAGGATGTGCAGAATTCCCATGGGAATGAATAAACTCACTTCACTTCCCAGAGCTCTCTCAACCCTCATCCTTCTGAGCTTTCAGCTCCTGAGCCCCTCATGCTCCGGAGTGCAGAGCTGGGAACAGTCAGGCTGGCTGGAAGGAGGGTGGGATGTGCCAGGGCTAGAAGAGGAAGAGGGATCTGGAAGGTGGAGAGAAGAAAGAGGCAATCTGTATCCCAAACCAGGGAAAAGTCACTGCTGGAAAAGAACTGTTCACCTGGGCTGGTAATCCAGTAAATCCTCCTCCCTTAGATTTCTCTTCCAACTTAAACTGGAAAAGTTATCAAAACTGCTCTGCACATCCATCTGAACCACATCTGTGCCCCATTCTCCTTCCTGGAAGCACAGCCACTCACCACCACTGCAGGACCTCTGCTCGTCCTTCCCCCTGAGAATTTCACTCTTTCTTACTCAGGCTTTGGTTTATGCAGGGATCTATTTTCCTTCAGGTGGGCTGAGCTCAGCAAAGGGCCCCCAGGTCTCCTCTTTTGCTCTCTGTCCTGCTCCAAGCTGGTGGTGGTACAAGGGAAGCTTGTGCTTCTGTGCTGCCCACATGAGCCCCCCTGTACTCGAGAAGGTGTTTTCTGTGAGCAGGTTTCAACCAGCAGCTGTTGAAACCTCTTCAATGTCCTGAGCCACAGAGAACTAACGCTCACATCTGGCTGCACAATTTAAAACATCTTTCCCCAAGGCTACAATTAGACACTTTTATTAGTGCTTTACCCAGTGAGCAAGGCCCCAGAGCAAGGCAGCAGCTGTGTGAGCCAAGGCAGAGGAAAACCAGTGCTTGTGCTTAGGTTAAATAAATCACTCTAATTCCCATGTTAACTCTCATTGCCACATCTAAGCCAGGGAAAATAGCAGAGCCTGGTCTGAAGCCAGGAGTGAACAGGAGTTGAGAGCTTTAACTGAAAGTTTCAACAGCAAGCACTCTGAGGTGCTTGTGCAGTGACAGACACCCAGCAGTGTGTCACCATGGCTCAGCAAGGACAGCCCCCCAGGCTGCTCTCTCCTTAGCAGAAAAGACCCACATTTCAATACTTCTGTCCACATCCTGGTGAAAAACCAAATGCAGAATAACTGCAAGGAAAATTTCTCAGCATTTCCTCCAATGTTTCCATTTGCTTTAGCTTTACTAATAGCATAACTGCACCTTCCCTTTGACACAAATCCATGAGATAAGGCAGAAGAACCAGCAGCAGGCTCCTACAAAAACACCAGCACACTCCAAAATCAGTGGAAATTTCTTGTAAGCAGAACTTCTGTCACTTCCAGCCAGCTCAGACAGAAAGAGGTAACAAGGTGCTCTGGACATGTTTGGAAAAGGGGAATCCCAAATTCAGCAACTTTGTCAAACGTCTTGGCATTCATTGGATTTCTCTTCAAGCATAAACTCATGTTCTCAATAAAGCTCTTGCTGCTCTCTCAGTTTTTTAAGAGTAAGAACACCCGTCCCCCTGTTCGTGATCACGCTCAGGGTGGCCTGCCTGCATCACCAGGCTGGGCCAGACAGTATCACCCCAAAATCCCAGGGCCAGGAACCAAACGCACTGCAAGGCAAAGGAAGAAGCTCCACCTGCCAAAAGCATCAAGGCCACAGGGCAGAATCTCCAGCAGAGACCACCTGTCCACCCATCTCAAACCTGCTCTCTCTCTCCTCCTGCTCGCTCCCTGTTTCCAATCTGTGATCCCAGGCCACAGGAAACTGGCTCTGTGCACGTGTTTACTGAGCTGAGCCCTGATCACAAGTTTTTCTGTGTGTAAATGTAACTTAAATACAGTTGAATTTTCAAATCTTGGTCTCAGAACACGCTCACAAAAAAACTCCCTGAAGACTGAATATGAAGTGATTTGGCAGTCCCAGACTGCACGGAAACACCCTGGAGGACTTCTGTTGCATTTAAATCTAACACCAGAGCCACAGAAGTGAGCCATTTTGTTCTTTGACACCTGGACTCATAATAAAAAAGCACTTATTGATGAAAATTGCTCAAAGGGCAGGGCAGCAGGGCTGCAGGAGGGCAGTCCCTGCCTTTTGCACCACAGACATCCATCACACTTACTTTGTAAAAGCGGGAAAGGATTTGAAATCAGGGGACTTGCGGTTTCTGCAAAAAAGAAAGAGATTTAAATATTGATACTGGCAGAGACCTTGCTGCATTCTACACAGCTCTGCCTATCTGCTCCCTGCTCCTTATCCCTACTCCACACTTCCAGAGTTATCCAGGGCAGGGCAGGATGGGAGCTCCTTTTACTACAAAATTCAACATGTCCAATGTGTCCGTTTTCTCTCCCTTACTCAATTTCTCATGGCCAATTTAAAATGTCCAGAGATTTTAACACACACCCAATGCTACAGCAATGGAAATAAGGGAGGAGGCCAGCAAAGAAAAGCCACGGGGCAAGAAACCCTTTACAAAGGCTTTCTTTGGTGCTCCAGATGTAAATTCCCAGCTTCTTTAAACTAAAGCTGGGAGGGAAAACCATGGTGTTCCACTCTCCCTGGATACCAAAGGAGAGAGTTCCTAAGCAGTGCAGTTACTTCAGGCTGAGAATGCACATTTCCTATGCAACACACCTTGCAGGCTGCCTTTCTGTAAGGTGTGACTGAAAAATGGGTGCTGGCTGCCCCTTGGGCAACCAGGAGTTGTATGCATCCAGCCCTCAGTGCCCTGGAGCAGAAGCACTGATCCCAGCACCTCAGACCATGTGGTTTCCTACAGCTCCCAGGTGAGGTCCTTTAGGGTCAGACCCTTGCAGAGGGGCAGAAATCATTAATTATTAATATTAAATATTCAGTCATAGATTCAGAACATTTCCAGAAGGGTCCCAGGTCCAAGGCTGTGAGCTGGCACATTGATGACTGAGGCTCTGAGGGCTCTCTGACAGACTTGGCTTGGTTTCCTTGGAAGGAAAACCACCCTCATGAACTGCATGGGTCAAGCACAGTGAGGCTTCCTGCTAAACATCCCAATGTGCTGAGGACCTGAGCTGCTGAAGAGGGCTCCAGATGGCAGGGCCAGCCCATAAGGAATGGAGATGAAGGCATGGATGATGCTTGGCAAAGACATGACTGGACAGTGCTGTGGAAAGGGGATGCATGGGAGACACCAGCTCACACGGAATGCTGCTGATCACTTCACACATTGTGATCAGCCAGCAGTGCTCCAGGTGCTCCTGCAGCTGCTGAGTTCTGTATCTGAGGCAAGATCTTCACTGAAACAAGTCCCTAACCTGGCCCTGCTGAGCACCTGAACAGGGCAGGCTCCTCCAGGCACCCTTTGCTCTGTGTGCTTGTCCCCTGCTCTGGGAAGTGCCGTGCTCACTCAGGGAACACACGCATGCCCATGGCACCGTCCATGGCTCCAAGCATTCCAGGGCTCTAACAGCAGCCCAGCTGCACATGAACTTTTGAGGGGCAAACCCCAACTTCACTGGCCCCACTGATCTGGAGCAGGCACACAGCCCAGCACAGAGCACTTAAAAAAGCCCAAGGAATTCTCAGCACCACCTCTGGCTGCTCTCCAGCCAGAAGTGCTGACACAGTGTCCACATTATGCTTGGCTTCCTACTCACATGAAACCACTGTCACTATGAAACAGCAGTTCAGGTACTCAATAAAACACTGTTTTATGTGAAGGAAGACTCTTAGGATTTTTCAGGTCTTCATATTTATAATTGGACAATTTTTTATCCATGCATTGTCAGGTCCCTGCTACAGCACAGTCACTGCCACTAAAGCCACCTATCCAGTCAACGATCATAGAAATGCCAGAGTTTGACTGATTAATGATAAATAACTTACACTGGGGCTTGATAATCTTTCCCTCAACAGATTCTCCAGGCAAAATGAGAGTTCAGGTTTTTCTTCGTTCTCTCAGGGACTCTCCTGGCTATGCCCTGCCCAGTCCCAGCCCTGTATCTGTGCTTGCAGACTGCAATCCTCAGCCATATCCCTGGCTGTCTGTCCCAGTTCTGCTGAGTGCTCTGAAAGCATTTGCCTCAATGTTTTCATATGGATTGCCTCAATTCTTCCCCAGTGTCCCAAGGCTCTGGAGCAATTGGCAGGATATCATCCACAGAGACTGGCTGCTGAGTGGTTATTTTAACCCAGATATATTTCTTCCTGTCTGCAAGTTGCCTGTTGAACATGAGAAGTCTGGAACAGCTTAAATGAATGTGGCACCAGAAATAAACAGTTCATTCCTAGAAACCTCAATCCCACACAAATGCCCAGTGGACACAGTGACTTATTTATGCAACCAAGCAAAGTGACACTTTCTTAACTGAACCTCTCCCTGTGTGACTCTCATTCTCCTGGTGGGAACTGCACTCAGCTGCTAACCCTCCTTCTGGGCACAACACTTCAGCTGCTTTGAAAATGGAGCTTTGTCTATTTGTGCAATTTTATTGCCCCATCATCAGCACTCCCTGTGCTGTGCACAGAGTGAGAGATCACAGAACAACTCCCCCTTCCCCTTTTCCTCACTTGTCAAATTTGGCAATTGGCTCTCCCAGCTCCATGGAGACTTGTAGCAGTCGCAAACCAACCACAGATGAGAAAGAGAATTACCAGATGAATGTTAATGGAAGTTGTATTTGTGCTGACAGAGCCTGAGAGGCAGCTGGGTGCACCTCAGGAGGCAGAGGCACAGGGGCTGGCTGTGCTAATGTCACACTGCAATCAGTAATCAAGAATTATTATGCCACAAACACTAAAGCTGCACTCACCCACAAAAAATGCTATCCTAGAAGTGATGTCTTTCCAGCAGAAATCCCTCTAGATGGGCTGTGTGATGGCTGGAATACAGGGGATGAGCAGAAGGGGATATATGGCCACACCAGGGAAGAAAGCTTGTGATTTCTGAAAATCCATGTTTAAACTCTAGTACTGTGTCCTTTAAATCCTGACAATGGGATATTCTTAGTCTTTTCCAAGAATTTTTACTCTAATTCAAATGTAGGAAATCAAATTTTGTTGGTCTCAATCTCATCTCAACTTGGCATGAACTGATTCAAAAAAAGAAGACATTTCCATTGACCCTCTCCCCAGTCTGGAATAAACAGTGCTGGAAAGCAAAGCTTCCCTGTGTAAATAGGAATGAAAAGCATTGATATTTTAAAAACTCTAAATGCTAACATTTGTTGCACTGGAAGTTCTGACAGTAATAGTTCCCTAAAGCAGCAGATGAAATTGAGACATATTTATATAGCTTAAATCAACCTCAAAAGTTCAAAATATTTCCCAATTCCCTACATAATTTTAACTGTTCTCTTTCACACTTGTAACATTGAACAAATTCAGACTTTGACAAACACTGACAATTTCAATTAGATTTTCCCTTTGATGGCTGTATTTGAAAGTGTTGAAACTAAAGAGCTTTTTTTCTCCTTTTTTTGCTTTTATTTTACTCCTTGGATTCCCACAATTTCCTTAATCCCTCTTGGCCTCCATTTCACAAAGGAGTCATACATAGTGCCCAAAACAATGGCTCAAATTATATTAGGCTGTGAACACTTGAGTTAGAGAGGGTTCTTGTCCCTGAGGAAGATTATTGTCCCTGTCTGGAACCAGAGGAAGGGAGACCTCGGGGAGATCCCAAAGCCTGGGAGCCCTGTGGTGACAGAGGGCACCAGAGCAGGGCCCAGCCCCAGCCAAAGGGTCCTCTCCAACCACACATGGATGAAAGGGAAGGCAGCAACCTTCACTATGGCACACAACACCCAACTCAGCCCCTTTCTGGATATTTACCCTGGATATATGCTCAGGCTGATCATTACTGCCTTTTTCATTGCACAAGCTGGCCTTGAAATATTGTTTGGCCTCTTGAGAATTTAGACCAGAAAACCCCAGCATGTGTCAAGAGTTGGCAAAATGACCCCCATCAGGGAGGGTTCCCTTGAGGGTTCCCAGCTTTATGGCACCCTAAGGAATAACAACTTCTGCTGTTCATCCCAGTGAGCCAATTCCATGCTTCAGGTTCAGGTCATGGCATTGCTTTCTGGACCTCCCTTAGTTCAGCAGTGGAGGAACAGAAGCTCTGTGTGACCTGGGACCTCTCTGTCTGTGCTTTCAAGGCAGCAGAAGGGAGCAATTGGAACATTTTAGCAGGATACTATTTTTAAAGCACTGTGGAACTTCCACAGTGTCATCAAAAAGCAAGTTCAAGTGGCTGTGGAGACCCTATTCCATGAGTACAAAAGACACTTTCCAATCATAATGTGGATGACAGCTCGAGTCCTTCACCCACTCCCTGTCTCCATCCCACCCTGCTGGGGGACAAAGCTCAGGCCCAAAGCAGTGTTTGCCACACAGCACAGAGCTGCTGTTTTATTGGCAGCCAGATGCCAGGTGACACAGATAAGGATGCCAGGTAACTGCATTCACTGTGACAGGGACTGGGATTGTGTGCACAGAGAAGAGACATCCAAAATCCAACATTTTCCATTCTAGTTCCACTCTTATTCCCACTCAGGATTCCCTACAACATTGCACCCCAGTGTACTTTAGGTGATTTTAGTTGCTGACCTCCCTGCTCTGCTTGTCCTGCCCCTCACTCCAGACACCAAGGGGTCTGTGCCACTGCAGTCAGGATGGTGACACAGGAAAAAAGCAGAATGTCCCCAGCTGGGTGGCCTAAAAAACTCTTGCTTCTCTCTTTGGTACCTCTGTATCCAAGCCTGTGTCACAAAACTCACATCCAGAGAGAGCAAGAGCCATCAGGTGTTTAACAAGGCCAAGGCACACAGCTCTTGGCTGCTCAGCTGGGACCTATATTTACCTCCCAAACCTGGTGACTGTTCCTTATAGCAGCAGTTTGGTGACAAGCAAACAGCAGATGGGAGTGGGAGGACAGAAGTGTCCATCCTTCTGTCACTCCCTACCACATTACCACTACCTGCTTCCCTGCCTGGGAGAAATCTGCTGGCTGGAGCACAAGAGAGGACAAGCCAAGGGTGCCAGAGCTGCCCAAGAGTTCCCATCCCACATGTGACACTGAGCCACATGGTGTTTGTCCCCCCCACTGAGACACAGCCAGGGACAGAAGAAAAATGGGGAGGCAAGGACATGTCAGCTCTTCCAAAAGGCAGCTACAGAGAGCTCTGCCTGGTCACCTGAGCACATAGACCTCTGCAGGGCCTCTCTGACCACCAGTGACACTCATGTGTGCTGCTGTCAATGAGGCCACTGGGACTCCTGAGAAGTGGAAGGAATAAAAGAAGAAATGGTTTGGTGCAAGGGCTGGAGAAGAGCACTGAATGGGATATGTAGGAAGCAGCATAAAAAATAAGGCCGAAGGGGGAAAACAGGGCTGGTGAAGAATAGAGGATGCAGGATAGATAAAAGAAGGAAAAAAGGAAGAAGCTTATTTATCCCCATGCACCAGCCTGGCTTTGAGGAGCATGTCAGCTGCTTAATGCAGAAAGGAACTCCTTCCAACCAGAGCCCAAACCAGCCCTCAACCCCTCAAACCAGTCCTGAGCAGCACTTGAGTTCCTGAGGTTTCCTGGCTCAATCAAAGGTTTGGGTGAGTACCTTGCAACTCCTCTGCAGCTTGCCAGGCCCTCACCTAAGCCACTAAAATAAACTGACACTACATGTGGTGAAGACAGAAACACTCCTTACAGGGAAACAAGATGAGCAAATCACATGAAACTTGCTACTCAGCTTGTAAGAATTTCTGGCTTTGTTCTGGATTTTGCAGTGAACTTTCATTCATGTGCTTTAAATGTTGCAGTCCAGAGAGAGACAGATTGAGAAGGATGAGTGTGACGTGAGCTGGTACAAGGAGATGGCAGGGAGAACTTGGGAGATGTGTCACAGCAACAGTGAGTCAGTATTGAATAGTTCAGAAAGAACTGAACTCTTGGACTGTGCAATATAGCCACTCTTTCTGTGTGTTTCTTGTCAGCAAAACTTGATGAGAGCAGCCAGCAGGTTTGCAATGCAGCTTTCTTGGCTTCAGGAATGAGCTGTCTGACAGGAAGAAAGATATTTCTGCCCTTCCTTTGTTGGCTGTACAGGCTTTGACACGAAAAAAATAGGTACAATCTCAGGCTGCTGCTTTCCAAGGGCTCCAGAGGAGTCAGGGCCCCAAGTGGTGTATTGGCATTTATAGATGTGCACTTAAAGGCTTTGAAACCCTTCAAAACACTTCAGTATCCACAGAAGACAAGACATGAGCTGCTGAGAGGTCAGGGCAACATCCAGGGCTGCAACCAGGCTGGGAACTCTGGTAGTCAGTGACTACATTGCCTTGAGTCATGTTTGACAGCCAGGCTGGGCTCACTGACCAGGGCCTGGGCAGTCCCAAGGACTCCTGAGTGTCCAGCAGGAACAGGACTAGGGGCCTGAAACAGAGACAAGCTCACCTGATGGGTTCTGCTTACACCTCTTTTCTTTAGTTTTCTCTGTCCCCGAATGACCAGCTGCAATTGTGGTGAATGATGGATTAGTACAGGATTGTTTCCCAAAACACAACACACAGTATTTTAGCAACAAACAACTTTTTTCCCCATTCCCCATCACCCACTCTGCTATCACATGTGGGATTTTCAACACCACATCCCTGCTTTTCAACATGGTTTTCAGCCCCTTACATGCTTCTGAGGCAGATATAGACCCCAACAGACATTGTTGAACCTGCTCCAGGGAGATATTCCACCCCTTACCTGTCCATTCCAGCCAGAGGCATTGCCAACACCACATATTCTGCTTATTTTGGGTGGGGAATGGACAGAGGCCAGGCTTTTCTGCTGGCATATTTATCTCTGCAGCAAGATGCCAAAATTAAATTTCATCACTTTTGCTCCAATTATGGAGCGTGAAGAATGGCAGTGGCCCACTGGAAGGCCAGGCAACACACAGGCAGGATAAAAACCTTGCACAGAAAACTCTATAGATGGTGGACCTGAACAAAATTGTCTAGGCCACTGGTTATGTCCAGTTACTACCAGTTGGACCTGACACTGAAAGAAAACTGCACAAGTGGAGGGGATTTTCATTCTTTCTAGCACATGTATTTTGGTCTCACATACACACATCTGATTCACAGTGACCTCCATGCAGTGACTGCACAAACAGCAGGATATTGGCTACAGTGACATTTTAATAAACTGTCATGCTCAGTATCACTATAACCTGCAAACTGCTGCTCTATCCACAGACCTCAAACTTCTGCTGCTTGTAAATGTCTTTGCTCCACCAGGACTGCACTGGTACACAGACACAACACAAGTACTTGATCTCCATCCATCCTTCCTTCACATCTTGGCTCCCTTCTGAAAAATCTCTGCTCAAGTACCTGGTCCTTGGCAGCAGGATTCCCACATCACCTGTTTGACAGGGCTGGAGTGCCAGGAACCTGGGGTGGAGGGAGAATAAGGCACAACTCCAGGAGGGCTGGCTGCTTGTGAGCTTAAACAAGGTACCCCATAATACAACACCATTCACTGAGCACAGCTGGATCCTGCTTGGAGAGGAACATGGAAGCATAAGGAAGGGGTGACCACACTTACCACTGGAGTTCTGGGAATTGCTGTTTGTTTCTTCAAAGTTGTTTTGCACTTTGCCTTCCACTCTTCTGCTGAAAGCACTTTCTGCTGGGTGGAGAACAAAGCAGGGATGGTGACTGGTCAACACTGGATTCAGAACCAGGCAGACAGGAGGCAAGACATGCCCCTGTGCCACATAATCACAGACCCTGAATACAGCAGAAAGGTCAAATACCTCATTTTGGAGGCAAATGGGCCAGATTCAGTGAAGGGATAACAGGTGGGTATTTTTCTTGAATGCCTTCTGGCTGAGGTGGCCTGGATTGGCTCTTAGGGAGCCCATGAACACCAGTCCTGACTGAACCAGAAAGGTCATGGCTTCCTCCCCTGCAAAAAAACCCAACCCTTATCTTACTCTTCCTTAAGGCAACAAGCAGCCCTTAAAGCCTGTGAGCACAAGTTACCAGTCTGAGACTGAACTCGGGGCCTCAGCACCACACCAAAGTGTCACCTACAGAAGAACTGTGCCATCTTTCCTTGTGCTTCCTGCATTCACCATTCAAGAGAATACAGTCACCTGCATTCCCTTCCTAAACACCCTCCTGGAAATGTTGAAGCAGAGGCCTGAAGGACTCTCTCAGGCCTGCCAACCATGTCTGGAAAAGCTGTGGAAGATCCTCTGGCTCTGCGCTTGCCAAAAACGCCCTGGTTCCCAGAGCCCTCCCCAGAGGCAAGCAGGCCAGTGCTGCTCCTGGCAGGGCACTGCTCTCCACACTCCAGTCACTGCAAAAGGCAGTTCCCACTGACTGTAATGGGAGGGTTCCTCCAGTGGACTCAGGTGCTTCCTGCCCCTGGCAGTGGCCATAGAGTCCTGAAACATTGCTGCCCATCACAGCTTGGGGCCTCCCACCCTGCTCAAACAGGTGTCCCTCAGCACCAGCTTAATAGTGACCAGACCAACTGTCTCACTTCACCAGGTTTGCAATATCCAGGCAAATGGATTTACTGTAATGGCTCAAAGCATAAACTAAAGATTAATAAAAATGAACTGGCCAAAGCAATGTGTGTGGCCTGTGCTGGACAGGCCCTTGCCCTGCACTCTCATTCTGTCACCCAAGGGATTCACATGGACATAGCCTGGACTGGCTCTACTGGGCTCAGCCTGCAGACTGGGCAGGGCTGGGGACACAAGTCTTTCATCCAGGAATGATGGGGACTCCTGAAAACTGGTGCCAGATCATGATTTTACTCCTGCAGACCACTGGAGTGGTCACAACTGCTGGCAGAACTTGGCAGAGGCCCGAGGTCCCTGCAGGCTCCCAGGGCTGCAGTGTGGCTCCCACACGTGGGCTTTGGGGCTGCCAGAGACCTGAACTGCAGCAAGATCACAGCCCATGGATTTTAGCCCAGCCAGTCCTCAGTGCACCCTTCCAGGTCCTGAGCAGGCTTCTCAATCAACTATACTCCTGACTCCTGAAATTCAGGAGAACAAGCAAACTTGGTAACCAAATCAACTGAAACAGAAACACATCAAACAGGGCTGAAAAGGAACTGGAGACATCATCTATCTATGCCACTTGACAGATAAATAATAGAAACAAGTGGCCTTAAATAACAGGAAAATCAGATAGTGAGAGAATGGTTTGGGTCAACTCACCCCTCCCAAGAGACCCAGGTTCAAGTCCTGGCTCATGTCACAAGAGGAAGTGAGATGGAGGTCTTCAAAGACCTTTGTAAAGAATTTGCATGGTGGTTTTGCCTTCATTCCTTAGCTTCCCCCCACAAAACCTCCCCCAAGTCTGGCAGTAAGAAAAATCTGGTTTAATGCACCTGCTTGGTCTTACTGTGCCCTTTCGACACTGAGAGGGCAGCTCACTCTTTTCTCTCTCTTTGTATTGGAACCTTTTGAATGTGAAGTAAAATTAGCTGTATGGACCAAGTCCTTGGCAGCTGTGGATATGTGTTATCCAACAAAACTCATCCTTATTCAGCACCTGTGGCCTCTCCCACCACAGCCACCTCTCATACTCAGCATCTGTCCATGCCAGACATTCTAGGGGTGTTTAAACACCAAATGATGGACAAGCCCTTCTTCTGCACCCAGATGGAATCTGTCTATCAATCCCACAGACTTAAGAGTGTGCTTCCCAGTGGACTGCACACAGCACACTATGTTTCACACACAATTTATTAACAGTTATTTTTCAGTAGTCTTTGCTCTCTTTTTAAAATTTTTTTTTTTTGCTTGATTTTGTTTTTGGAAGGAAGAAACAGACAGTGGGAGAATCAATCCTAACCTGCATTTTCTAACTTCTCAGTGATGGTTCTCTAATACTGATTTATCTGTTTATCTCTCGGAGGTTCCTGAGGGGAATGGAGCACTGTGAAAACAGCTGTACTCCATTTCACTTCCAAAGGCACAGGCCTAGCCCTGAAAACATCACTTTGAGGGAAACAAACACTAAATGCCAAACAGTGCTGAAACCCAAGCAAAAATCCCCATTCCTGACAAGACATTACACCAATTCCTGTCAGGAAGCTCTTCTCAGATTGTGACACCAGGATTTGAAACAGGGTCTTTTATACCTCGTGGTTACCATGTTGTTTAACAAAACCAACTTGTCACTGGGAAGAGATTATAAAGGATCTAATCCCCTCAGCTGCTTCTGGGACAGTCATGGATGGAGCAGGCTGAGGCTAGGAAGGGTCAAAAGCCTATCCAGGGCAGGACTGGACACTAAGCAGTTCAGAAAGACATTCGGTACCTGTGATGGCCTTGCTTCCTGGGGATGCAGAATTTGGAGCGCGGAACATCTGGGATTGGGATGCAGGCGGGACACCGGAGGGGGTGCGGTGCAGGAGGGTGGAACAGCGGTTTATGGTCGCCGGAGATTTTTTGCTGGACTGGCTCGTCTGTGTCTTCACTGCCACGAAGAGTGGAGATCGAGAGAACTCTGGATATGAACACTCAGAACTAGTGCCTGCACAGCCAGGGAGCTCCCAGAGCATGTGTGTGGCCTGTGGCTCCCCTGGGGATGCTGATTCACTGAGGCCCTGGGACAGAGCTGGGCTCCCCATCACCCGAGGGGACATTGGTGAAGCTCGTTAGTTCCCTTCCACATCTCTAACTACCACATGACCAACCCATTCCTCTTCCAGCAGGAATTGCCCCATCCATCCAGGAGCACTGTGTGATTGCCACGACCTGGCTGGGGGCACCTGCAGCTCTGGCCTCCATTTCTACAGACTGAATTTTGGGAGCAAGTTTCTAAACTACTCAGAGCTCTGAGTAGGAAGAAGTTTACATCTGTTTCTTGAGCCTTTAATAAATCCTAGTGATCTCCAGCTACATTCCTCGTCTCTTTGACCAAATACAAAGGAATTCAAATCACTGTTGGGAATGGAATGAAATCAGGTGGCAGAGTGAGTAAAGGCTTTTGGTCCCATCTCCAGACTGGTGACATGCGGAGAAATTCTGAATTTTACTGGGATATGCTCTTTGAATGCATCTGTATTTCGGTCTCTGCAGCACATAGTGAGGATCACCAGGAATTTTCAATGCCAAGAGTCATGTGAAACACCTTTATGAGGACAGCCTTTTGTCTGGGCCACATGGATTAATGAAACCATTACAAAAATGGAGAAATGTCTAAGAACCCCTTTAATTCCTAAGGGGCCTCTTCTACAGAAATTTGGATATGGGAACTGAAGCCCCAGTCCCACTCCAACCACCTGCCATGAAAAATTACTAACAAAGAAGGTTCAACTAACCCACAGTCCCAGCTCCCTACCAGTGATTTCTACAGTGATACTGTGGGATACCTAAAGGTGGAGGGACAACAGCAGCACCTGCACATCCTACAGAGTGTGAGTGAGAAATACTCATTCCCACTGAGCAGCTCTCAGGGGAATGCCACAGCAGCACCCCAGCCTGGCTCTGAAACAGGGAAGGAGAGAAGTTCCCCAGGCTGGGACAGGATGCTCTTTACAAAATCCCAGGAGACTTTACAGACCTTGACTGTGACTGGCTCTCACCTTCATCAGCAGCACTGGGGACTGGGAGTGTGTACATTCCCAGGGGGTTGCAATTCCAGGTGTTTTGATTCACTTGCTCTGACACACAGCCCCAAGCTGACATTTCCTCATGTCAGTGTAGTTCTGCAGGAGATTATGCAGAGCTGGTTTTATATTTCTGGTTTTCTCAGTTTAGTCAGGATACTTCTCTGCATGGTCTCCAGCCAGATAAATAGGCAGGAGGCTCGTTTTGCTCTCTATACTTCCTTTCAATCTCCATGGATAATCCCCCTGCAGCTGCTGCCCAACTGGCAGCAAAAATGTAGTCAGATATGAAAATTCCAGCTTGTGGATCATCTGCTTTCCATGAGGACCATTCCCATCAATGCCATGAGAAACAGCCATCAGCAACTCTTCCAGACACAGAGAGCATCTCTGCACATCCTCTGCAACCCAGATACTGCTCTGGTACCTGAAGACAAAAGTCTCAATGCTATGATGACCTCCAATATTTCTTCTTCTTCCTCCCAAATGAAACAAACAGTATGTCTTAAAACTGAGACCTCACAGAGAAGGCTACTCCATCTGACACTAGGCAGAGAGAAAGTTTTGAGCAGCAATGCAAGATACATAAAGGATTATCAGTTCTAGTGGTCTGGAGGAAGCTAACTGTTGAGTGGGAGAAAACTGTTCAGTCTGTAGTTCATCAGATACCAAATTCCCTCTGAAGGCTGAGCAACACAGGTAGAGAGCATCACAGAGCATCACACAGCTCCTCTGCTCTACTCTGGAAAAGTCACCTTCACTGTGGAACTCATGGCCTCAGGCTGATGAAAAGGCCAAGATGTTTCTAAAAATGTAAAACCTGAGTTGCTAAATGGCCACAAAAACCTCCTGCCTCAAAATCTGCAGCAAGACTGGAGACAGCACTGTGGGCAGCTGACCTCATAACTGCTGCTGTGGAGCTTTTCAAACCCTCTCAGAAGGCAGTGGAGACCCACCCCAGTGTAAGCTGCAGAGTGATGTGGAGGGTGATTCTCACTGCATGGTCTGCAGTCAATCAACTCAGGGCTTTGTGCTGCAGCCCTGCAGGATGGCCCAGGGTGTGCTGAAGGACAAACTGGATGCAGGAGATGCTGAGAACAGCAGGGGCTCCAGCCTGGCAGCAGGAAAAGCTCAGTCACTGCTGTGCTTGGTCAGCATGGCTGCAGAGGAGCTCTCAGGGTGACACTGTGGCTGAAAAGGCTGAGGTGCTCCTGGGGAGCAGTCAGGAATTTCCAAGGGAATCAGGAAGGCAGTGCCAGCTCTTAGATCCTTCCTGACCCAGTGCTGGTGCCTGTCCTGCCCTAGGGTGAACAGACTGGAGAAGACTCAGAGGAGGAGACAAGAGGATAACCAAGGGCCAAGAACAGCAGAGCTTACAATGGAAACACAAGTCACTCCTGTGATTTAACTAGAGCCTGGAGAGTAGGCTAGGCCAGGTCTAGAAAGGACAGAAACACAGTAAATTAGTCCTCCTTCACTGAGCAGACAAGGTTATAAATAGGACCCAATGCTCAAAGCTACAGCTGGCTAATTTTAGTCTTAATTTAGTGGAGGCAATAATTCATCAAAATTACCTTATGAGATTGCTGCATTTTCTGTCAATCAAAAGCAAGACTGGATGTCTCCTTAAAGCATATCTGTGTGCAATTCAATCAAGGCAATCCTACAGAATGTGTTTCTTCAGGAAATCCAGAGATCACAGTGGTCCCTCCTGGCTTTCCTGGTTTGGGGAAGACCTTACAGTCCTGTGACTGGCAAGCCGTGGCAGCAAGGAGAAAACTGGCACACAAATCCACACACTACCATGATACACCACCACAACAGGGACCAGATTGTCTCAGCAACATCACTTCTTCAGGTAAAAATTCTGGTTAATAATTTGTATATGGTATTTGTTTAGAAAGATCTTGTCAGGATGAGTAGGGAACCATTTTGATGGTTCAGATGGAATTATACCATCACTTACGGAGAAAAAACTGTCTTCACAGAATGTGTTGGAAAATGATTCCTTAACAACGGCCTGAAATTCCATACTCTGAACAGATGCCTTGACTGTGGCAAATAGGTCTTTCCACAGGAAAACTCCTCTGCTCAAACCTATCAAATTTTAATGTGTGTCTTTATACACACAAGCAGGTGGAGCCTGTTGCTAAAACACTGTGGGAAAAGCACCTGGACTCACAAATTTCCATCATTGAAGAGGAGGAAGCAAAGATACACCATCCAGGCTGGAGTCTGGAGCTGGCTTTTTCCTGCTTAGGCAGGGTCTGTGGGGAAATCAGCTGTACTACCAAAATGGCAGCTGCCTTAATGAAACACTGCATTTAAGCACTTTGGATGAACAAATTGTATCCAGTGTGCATCCAATATGGAAAGGAATTGAGCAGCAAGCCTTGATGAATTTCCTTGAGCATTTCAGGTGTCAGGGTGGGTGTAGGTCTGTCTGTCCTCTGGAGAGCCAAGAATGATCCCAGGGATGGCAGGGCCCATCCCAAAGACCCTGAGAGAAGTGAGCAAGGCCCAGAGGTGACAGCCAGCTTTAATCACAAGTCCAGGTCATCATGAAGTTCATGGCAATGAGACAGGTGTGTGGCCAGGTTTGCAAGCCAATTCACAGATCAGCAGCAGGATCAGCTCTGGTGAGGTTAACCAGGACCAGTGATCCTCAGCAAGGTCCAGGGTGACCAGACAGGGTTGACATCAAGGTGGGAATGCAGTTGTGGGTTGGGATCCACGGCCAGGCATGGGCACATCCACAACTGAGCTGAGACCACATCCTGCAGAGCAGCTCAGGCAGGGTATGTGGCTTAGAGCTGGGCTGGAGCAGGCCTTTTTGCCCTGGACTCAGGACCTTTTCAGGGCCCTGACATCGCTTTAGATTTCCATCCTGAAAGCAGAGCCATGGAGAGCTGTGCTAATTTTACTGCTCTCTCCCCATCCTACCATGACCTAGGAGTCTGAGGCCGTATCTGCAGGTATCAGGCAGAGGTGAATGCACACTCCTGAGCCTGACTCACCAAGCTCAATCCCACTCCTGGTGCATTTATAGCCAGTTCACATCTCAGGTGCCCCCAGTTTTCTCTGCACTGCAAACTCATCACAGAGTGACAGAATCCCAGACTGGAACGAACCTTAAAGATCATTTTGTCAACTCCCCTGCCAAGGGCAGGGACACCTGCCACTATCCCAGGTTGCTCCAAGCCCCATCCCACCAGGCCTTGGACACTGCCAGGGATCCAGGGGCAGCCACAGCTTCTCTGGGAAATCTGTGCCAGGGCCTCACCACCAAATTCGTAACTGGATACTCAGAAATTCTTGCCAAAATCCCACCTAACCTCATACTCTAACGGTGTGAAGCCATTCCCCTGTTCTGTCACTTCATGCCCTGAATAGACTCTCTCCATCCTTCTGAGCAATCCCAACAGCCCAGCCCCAGCAAATGTTGCTCCATCTTACAGAGCAGACAGAGCAGGAAGGAGAACAGAAACATCTCTGAACCCTCCCCCACAAATCTCCATTCAGAAATGCTTCTAAAAGTGGGACAATGTGCCTACAATCCAATTTTAGTTTTTGGAAACGGCCTCTGACAGCCTGCTTTGAAAGAGTGAATATGTTGACAGAAACAGCATAAGAATATTATTTTTAAAGAGTCATAGCCCAGTTTTAATCTTATGAAAAAGCCCTCACTCAGAAAAGGGAACTTTGGAAGGAGACATTTGGCATTAACAATTCCAGGGAAGCCCACAGCAGAGCTCTTTTCCAGACATCACCTATCCAGCAGCATTGACCAGGAATTATTCTGTAAGATGGTATTGAAGCTGCAGGATATCATACCTTGTTTTACCCACTTTCAATGACTTTTCATTCATTATGACAGCAAACCAGAAACACAGGTGCCAGAAGGGAAGTTTGCATTCAAGCAGAGACCAGAAAGATGAACTGGTGATGTTGAAGGGCTTTCCTCACACATTCCCATTATGACTGAATTTTCAACATTTGCCTTATAACCAGAAGAATGAGATCAGGGTAAAGATATAGTCTCAGCTTTACTTCTTCTGATTGCAAGGACACAAGAAAAGCCAGCTATGCTTTTCAAAAGTCAGGTGTTAACAGATGCCTCACACGACCTTGGATTTTGGGAAGAACAGAGTCTGAGTAGTAGAAAGGTGTGAGGATGTACTGGTAAGCCTGTCTTGGGAGCTCATCATGCCCCCTTCCATATCCTCATCAGGGTAAGTGGCTTGTCATTGTAAATCATAAATCTTACTGGTCATGGGAACTAGGAGAGGAAAAAAGAGGTTAAAAAAAAAAAAGAGAAAAGTTTATGGGGAGGGGGTTAAACCTTATGAAAATACTATCTTGAACTGATCTTCAGTGTCCTCATAGTTAAAGATATTTGAAAGGACTGGAAACCCATCTGCACAGCTCAGGGCCTGCTGATTTAGCCTGCAGCAGGGGCAGCTTCTCTTCTTTTGCTGCAGAAACCACGGTACAAGAACAGCTTCAAGCCCAGCACCCAAAACATGCCCCCTCCCCCAGAAGTGGCTCCCAGGAGCCACACAGCATTAGGCAGGAGCCTGAGCTGCCCCTGCCAGGAGGGCCAGGGGGGGCACTGGAACTGTAGGGACCACTGCAGGCACACTCCTCCCAGAGAAACACAGCTGGGGTTTCTCTTCTGCTGGAGAGTCTGCACTGGAACCAGCAGCTCAGCTATTACTACAACTGGTTGGGAAGGTGGAAAGATATCAGTGGCAATAAAACCTCTTGAAATGGGAAGCACTGGGAAGGTAAGAATAGGCTAGAGCTGAGCAAAGCCCCGGAGCTCACAGCACACTGCTCCTGAGCTCTCTGCAGAGGGAGCAGAGACACCAGAGCCCTCCTGTGCAAGGGCCCCTCTGCGGCAGCAGACCCACTGCTGGTCACCAACAGCTTTGCTGAGGGATAAAAACACCTCAGTGAAGAGGTGGAGCTTCCAGGAGCAGGGACCCACAGGAATAACTGTAATGTGTGCAATCATAAGCACTGGGACAGGTCCTTCAGCAGATGGCAGATAACAAGATTAACTTTATGATGATGATGATGTTGGACACGTATTTTACGCCCTGCGCCTTCTACCATGGTCCCTGTCCAAGCTTCAGAGAACCTGCATGGCACCTCTCAAGAGCCACCGAACCTTAAAAAAGACAGTCTGGTGGACCATGTTCCCATAAACCCAAGGCTGCCTCATTATAGTCCCTGAAAAACCCGATTCCAGGTGATATTGGGGTGGATGAGCCTCTGCCGGCTGCAGCTGCAGGGTGATGAGCTCAGCTCATCCCTCCTCTCCATGATCCCAAGCCCTGGAGCACGACAACCCAGACACTCAGGGCAGCGCTGGGAAGGGAGCAGGAAGTTCAGCTGTAAAGAACTTCTCTGCAGACTTTTAATAATCCCAAAGATAGCAAAAATTTCTCTCAACATGTTTAGTCAAATTTTGCACTGAATTACACTGAACTGCTCGTTAAACCTCTCCTCTGTGTGGGGAGTGCAGACCACGGTGCTGTGCAGTTTGCTGACAACTGCCTTGTCCTGAGCTCCCTGAAATAAATAATTTATTGAGTGTGATTTAGTAGCAAGCTGCTGAGGTCATTTAAACGATTTTGAAACCAGTTTTAACTCACTACTTGAAATAACTCCCCAGAAGCTCTTAAGAAAGATGCTTCTTCCCTAACATGTATGTTCAGTTATTATTTAGGGAGTATAAAAATGTTGTGCATCATTTCAGTTCAACAAGAGAGCCTAAACCATCAATCCTACAAGGAACATGTGTAGAATTCCATGGACTGGGGTAGGAGCTCAGAGACATTTCAGACCTAACAGTGTTCCTGTGAGAGGGGATCCCAGCTCAGCTTTACAGTGCCCTGGTCAGCACACGATCCATGTCCTGCCCACTGCAATCCCACAGCTCCAGTGGAAGGATCCCCAGGACTAAAGTCTCTCCTGCCAGCCTGGTACTCCCCACAGCCCCTGGAGGTGCCAGTCTGCAGTGGGCCAGCCCTGCAGCAGATACTCACTGATGGGGGCGTGCAGAGCCACGTGCTCTTGGTAGGGAGTGTAGTACTTGTACTGCTTGCCACAGAACTCACAGGTGTAGTTGCCAGTTTCTGTGAAATGAACAAGAACAAAGGTCAGGAAGGAGGGCAGCCCTCTCTCACACACCCCAGTTTCTTTTTACAGACAAACTGGTAGGTGACACAAACATTCTTCATGCATGTGGAACTCGCCTGTCCTGTAATCCACATGTCCTTTTCCCAAGAAAGGAAACAGTTCAAAACAGAGGGATGGACTATGTACAGGAAGTCCAGTAGAAGTGAATAAACTGCAGAAGATTACCCCAAAATTATGGCAAATAAGTGTGCAAAACAAGGGAGAGAATCCAGTTCTAAATTCTGTATTACAGATGACACAGCTCTGTCCTCTGGTTACAAAAGGTCTGGGATGTGTGGACAACAGAACAGCCAAACCAGGAAACGAACAGTCAAGTTCAAGTATTAGAGAATTTTCATTTGGGATTGTGGAGTTCTCTTGCAGGAGAAGGGGCTTTTCTGGAGTAACTGTGCACATTCCAGCTTTGGGGATATTGGAAATAATGAAATAATGACACCACCTCCTCTTGACAGTGCTGGGAGTACAGAACTGGCAGCAAGCTACAAGATGAAGGAAAATCCATGGATAATTGATTGTTTCCAAAATGGAAAATTCAGAGAAACGCATTGGCAAAACCTGGTGTTCTCTGTTTCCTTCTGCTCTGTTTGAGGACCCACTACAAAGGCAGTGTGAATGAATCACCTGCCAGCTCTCAGCACACCTTCCCTCAAGCTCTCTCTCATCCTGCCAGATTGCTCTTCCCATGAATGCCCTTCCCCTTCTCTTTGCAGAGTTCTTGAGCAGAACACATCACAAAGCTGCAATTCTTAGGACCAGGGCCGTTGTTGTTTGATGCTCCTTTGAGCCTGAATATATCTGTGAGCACACAAATACCAGCCCCTCTCTGTAATGCAATGCTTCCTGCTTTTTCTAGAGGTATTGCAGCCAATGGTAGGTGTGAACCCCTGAGCTTTCCTTTTTATTTGAAACAATAATAACTCTTACTTGGCCCAATCTTCTGGAAGGGTTCAGGCTCCTCCTCCTTCACCTCGTCAGCGGCGATGACAGCCTGGTCGTAGGGGTCTGCAAGAGAACAGAACCAGAGGACAGTTGACAACACTTCAGCTTTGCCTTCTATAGCTGCATGGACACTGAATGCTCCTGCACCTGTAATCACACTTCCATCTGTAACAGGATTGGAAGACAGGAATTATAAACCAGTGACCCCTCTGCCTGACTTGTCCCTCCTCTTCCTCAGGTGCCCCAGGATTACCCCTGCTCCCAGCCCACTAACAGGCCTTGTAGGAATTAATGTTAAAAAAATACAGAGAAAAACTGAATGAACGTACTGCAAAGTCTGATCCATATTTCCTGATTTTCTTCCAGGGACTCTCCCCTCTAATGCTGCTGTACTGGTTGACAGTGGGCACCAGCAATGCAGTCTGCAGGCTCATCACCTAACAGATACTGACCTGGGACTTCTACCAGCTAACAGCACAGCTAGCAGCAAATCACAACCCAACCCACTTTAGAGAAGAATTTGGCTTATGCCTTGAACAATTTACAAGATCACCAAAGACATGAAACACCTGCTTCTTTGATTGTCTGAAGCCTGACCAAGTGTCTGTGCAACAAAAGCCTGGTATCTGCTAGGGCTGGGCATCAACCTACTGGCTGTAGACACTGGGGAGGGAGAGAGGATGCTCCCTGTCCCACTGCAATCTCTGACAAAACTCCTTTGACTCTTATGAGTTCAGAATTGACCTGCTGTGTCTGAACTACTGAATGATTGAAAAGGTTTGTGAAATAAAGCACACAAAGGAGCTTGGCTTACCTGCCCGGTTTTCTGGGGCCCCTTCCACACTAAAAACTAACACAGAATAGAAGAAGGAGGGGAAGAAACAAAACAGAAATTAAATCCTCTTAAATGGTCTTGTTTTCCTCCTGCATTTCAGCCCCACTAAATAAACCAGGCTTTGTGCCCCAGTCCCTCCTCTTCCCAGCAGCATCCTCACAGGAACTGGTTGAACATGCCCAGCCCTATTACACACAGATGCTCAAGGCCTTTGTTCTGACCTGACAGGGTCTCAGGTGAAGTTCAGGTGCACAGCTGCCTCACCCCTGAGTGTTCTGGAATACAGCAGCCCCAGCAGCCCCCAGCTGACACAATCCTTGCACACACATGGAGCCATTTCCAAGCCCTCTTGGAGCCCTCTGCAGAGCTCCCTGAGACATTTCCAACTGAAGCAGCCACGTTCACCTCACAGTGACTGCCAGTGCCACTAATTTTCTTCTGGCTCCCCACAGGAGGAAGGGAGCTGGCAGTGGTGCCCTGCAGGAGAAGACTGGCTGTCCTTAGAGCACATTCAGATGTCTACACATTCCAGATAAACACAACCATTTTTTTTGGACAACAATGTATTGTGAAAAACTGCTTGCTTATCTGAGACAGCCCAGCCATTCAAAATCTGCTGCTCTCCAATCAGTCTCTTTCTAGAACTCTGCTTGGCCAAGTGAGGAGCAGTACTGCCAGATTTGCAGCACACACAGGGAAGGTCTGGAGTTCTGTGAGCTCTGAGGTGAGGAGCTTTAGATGTTCAGTAAGCAGAGGTCAAGTCAGCAAGTTGATACTTCATTTCCCCCAATGCAGAATAAAGAAACACTGCTTCTGGCAGTGGGTGTCTGCTTCTGTCCAGGTGTCACCAGCCCAGGCCACATCTATAGACACAGAGCAAAAACTGGCCTTCAAGAGCTTCATCAGTTCACCACCACAGTGATGAAGAAGAATGAAACATTTCCCAACTCCGAAATCTGAAATACTTCACAGAGGAGTATGTTGGGAACAAACCTGTAAATTCAGAAACCAAAAAGCAACAATCTTCTTCCCAGCAAATAACCAGGCTGAGCATTTACCTTGAGGTACTCAGTCCCGTTAGGTTCTCCATCCTAACCATGAACCTCACTGCAGACACACTGCAAGGTCCCCATGACCCAGCACAGATATTGTTTTGATGCACAGAGAGAATCAGGCACAGCAAACTCCTTCCTACAATGCCTGTAGACTGTGACTCCATGGTAAAGACAGGCGACCCATGCAGTGCCACGTCCTGCACACCACAGGCCACATGCTCCTGCAGAGCCACATTTTGCTTCATCAAAGACTTCTCAGCCTCGTTCAGGTGTCTGAGTGTCAAAACATTACTCACCATCCACGGCATGTAGGTCTCTGTGCTCTTGGAAGCAGCTATAGTATTTATATTTTTTCCCACAAATGTCACACGTGTACCTAAAATTGTCTGTAAGAAGAAGAAAACAGACCAGTTTAGAAACTCTGAGGTGAAAGGCAAGCACACAGCTCAGTCAGACACCCCCATGCACTAACACATCCCATGTGCTCTGTCAGGTCTCTAAGGCACACATCCACTGCCGCACACTGTCCCCCCTGCCCCACAATCTATGGCTTGGGGCAATATTGTGATTTATTCCCTCTTCAGACAGCTCTGTTCTCCAGGGCAGACTCCACAGACCTCACAGCAATGAGGATGCAGGGCAGCAGGCCCTGCTGGCATTTCCCTTGGAAGTTCAGGGACAAGCAGGTGCTGGCCAGGATGGGGACAAAGGGGCAGAACTAAACAGAGAGTCAATGTATGAGCTGTTAGAAACCAAAGCTTTAATACACTAACTCCAATGTGGACTGGATGTGAGCACACACCTGCTTCTCACTGCTGCTGTTTACTGATTCCCAACTGCATCCAGGATCCTGTCAGAACCAACAAATACAAGGCACACAGGACAGGAAGGTGCTCAGTGAAGGGAGGACTAATGAAGCTTGGTTTCATTTCCATTTCTTCCCTACGCCACCTCACTTCATCCCAGCATCAACCACAGGTGTGTGGGGCAGACAGATGCAAAACAGCTCCAAGTGCTTATGAATCTGGTTTGTTCTGAATGGGGATCAGTGTCTTTAGCTCAGATATCACATCAGTGCAAGAGGAGGATTTCCCTGGTCAGCTTGGTGGGGTGTTTCCCCCATCTGCTGCCTGCCGCACCCTGGGGTACAGACTGCCCTTCCTGAACAGTCACCCCACCTGTCAGATGACCCCAGGCCAATAGTTTGGCACTATGAGCCCATAACAAAGTGGCAAACATAATCAAGTCCATGGCAAACAGTAAAACACATTGGTTTGTACAGCCACAAAGGATCTCAAAACCAGTGTGTTTCCTTCTCAGCAGGAACAAGGAGGGCAGGCAGCAGCTCTCAGGGCTGCACACGGGACCTGCCATTCAGTAAGTTCCCCTGCAGCAGTGTAGTTGTATCCATGTATCCCTACTATCAGCAAAGATAAAGCCTCGTTTTTACCTCTTCCATGCTGTGTTCAGACACACCAGACAGTGCACATTAAGTAAGTTTTTATTGTACTTTTCCATCACTTTACTTTTGAAGTTACTTCATATTTTAAGCTAGGATATATTGATGCAGTGTAATTACTCACTTGGGTTCACCACAGTTCAGCAGCACATGGGGTTCAGCACTAAATAAAGGATCACTGTCACCCTTTATTCAGGGTGTGACTGTAGAAACTATGATGATTTTAGTGGAGAAAAATGCCAAATCTAAACGGTGTAAACATTTGGGCACTGGAACTTTACCTCTGTGACTAAAAAATATTTGTATCTTAATGAGAGCACAGCAGTGCTAAACGAGAGTTAAGGGATTTTTAAAAGTCTAGTCTGGACAAGCAAGGAGAAAGGGACTTGCTGCAGTCTCGAAGGAGAGGAGAAGGAACAGCAGAACACACATGTGAGAACATTCCAGTGGCAAAAGCACTGGCAAGTCACATTTAACTGTGTTTGTTCCATTATATGATCTAGTGCAGGCTCCTTCTGTGATCACACAATGGTGCTGAGGGCCTCCCCCTTACCCTGGCCCTCTCCCACAACGAGGAGGATCTAATGATTGCTGCTGAGTATCTGTGTAGCTGTTGCAAAAGCCCCCAGTCAATTAGCACAGTCAATTAGCAAGTCAAGTGGCATCATCAGTCAGTCCCACCTCGATGGGTGTCCCCAAACCAAGGAACCAACCTCCTTTTTGAAGTGCAATGAGCTGTACAAGACCAACTGAAGATTAACTCTTCAAAGGAGTCCCAAAGACCGGGCACTTTCACATTCAGAGAACAAAAACTCTTATGGCCTTAGCTTGGAAAAAAAGAGCTCAGTAAATAAGACTTGTTAGAACAGAAGAAAACTAACACATCATTTCACAGGGCCAGGCACCACTACCTGTGGTCCCTGTCACACAGTGGGGATCTTACTGTCCCCAGCAGAGCTCATGCTGGGTCTGGGCACTTCTTCCTTGGGCAGTGCAGGGAACATGAAAAGTAAGAAGTGTAACAGCACAGCCCCAGAGAAGAGGGGTTTGTTTGTGTTATTAGGTGACTGTCCCAACAGGCAGAAGTATCTCCAGGAATTACAGAGAAGAATTTGTTCCAGCTGGTCCAGCTTGATCTCCTGGGCTCTGTAGGAGAGAATACCCAGCAAAGAGTGCCCAGCCTTAGAGACAGGAGCTTTACAGATAATTCACAAAGTACCAAGAGCTGCCCATGTGCAGCCAAGCCTTACCTCTCTGAACAACAGTCCCTGTTCAGGCTGCTCCCAAGAGCCAGACCTCCTCCTCCTTACCCAATAAAGCCATCTCTGCTGACAGGCTTTGAACACATCCAGTGCTGACCCCAGCAGGCACTACTTTCTTAGCAAGAAACTCCCTGTGCAGAACTAGCCCTGCAGTACTGCTTAGAATCACTGGCTTGGAAGGGACCCACAAGGATCAGACACCCCATCAATCTCAGAGCATTGTCCAAACGTTTCTTGAGCTCTGTCAGGCTGTGCCCACAGGGAACCTGTTCCAGGGCAGTTTTCCTGCTGTGGGTCATAACTCCTACCCCAAGGTATCCACCTGGGGCACAATATCCAGTAGCTATAACACAGCTGTGTTCCCACAGCATGAGAAGAGCTACAAGGGCCTCCAGGTGCTCAGGTGTGGCTGTAAACCCACATTGAAACCCATTTCCAAACCTCTGGAGAGGTGGATCCAGACAGATCCAGACAAACTAATGCTACCTAGGCAAGTTTGCTCAGATTCAAACTCTCTGCTGTCATCAGGGGCTCTACCTTAAGGCTCCACCCAAAGCCCAACCACACCAGCTGGCACAATCAGGGCATTCCTCAGCCCCCTGCCACAGGGGTTCAGTGCTGGCCCTTACTGGTATTCATATCCTTGCTGCCAGCAATGATCCTGCTGCAAACACAGACCTTCAAAATGCTCCAAAGATATCTGGTCAACCCCGGACTCCAGCAAGTTATCATTCTCCTTCATGCTCAGGAGCCTTTCCAACAAGAGCAGGGATTCCAGAGAGAGGTCTAGTGAGTACCAGCTCTACTTATTTAGTCATCTCACAATTCATCTTTAATGCACAGGTCAAATTAGATCACCTCATCTTGCTAGTAGTACAAAAGGCAAGGCACAGCCTTGTTACAAGGCAGCTCCTCAGCTATAAGGGAGTGACACACTCAGATAGCAAATGGGGAGGTTTTTCAAGTACCCCAAGAAATAACTCTACAGGGCCTGAAAGTTTTGACCCCTCTGCTTGCAAATGGACCCCCAAAAAAGAGAGAGAATGAGCTGCTCTTCTCTCCCATCTCCAGGAGCTGCTGCCAGCTGGCTCCTGTGGTGTGTCCAGCACTCACTGGGACTGGCTGAAACCCCTACCCCAGGGCTGAGCTCAGTTCTCTTCCCAGATCCTGCATTCAAGATTTGGAGAATTTTTGTTGGTTTAAATCACATATTCACCAGAGAATGAAACACCTATTTCATTTTGGCAGGAAAGAGAGGGCAGACAACACATGCTCAGCAGTGGCAGCCAGAACAAGCTGGCACTTCATACCTTAGGACACTTGGCCTCAACGGACTTTGCTTTAGAAACCCAGGAAGGGAATAAGAGCAATCAGAAATGTGTTGAAAGGTCAGGAGTTCTGTATCACTAAAAATACAGCTAGAAATACAGATCCCCTAACCCGCCCTCGTAAGTGCAGGAATACCACAAAAGCTGGGTACAAACTGGCACCCACAAGGCTCCAAGAGCTCTGCACAGCATCCCAGAAACCCAGGCTGGATTCCATCCAGCTGACAGCCCGGCAGTGCTGGCAGCTCAGCCCATGAAGGGCCCCAAACCATGGGCTCTCCTCAGAGCAGCTGTAGGAGCTCCTCAATATATCCGAGGTGAAGAACAATTTTTACCTGGCCTAGAATTCACACTGAGCTTTCAAATGACAGAACCCACAAAAGGTAGTTGATAGAGGAGCTCTCTCAGCAACTTGCACTCTGTGGATACCCTGGAATCCTATTGATGCTGTTCTTGCAGAGCACTGCAGGAACAGCTGTCTAGCAGGGACAGCCTCCATGTGTGGAAGGGCAAAGTTGCTGAATGTAAACAGATCACAACAGCCTGCTAAATTCTTCCTAACACTTCCAGAACTGTTGCAGGTCCCAGTCAGGATAAAAGCAGGAAAATTAGAAGAGGGCAGTCTGGAAAGCACTGCTTGTCCTGCTCCATGATCAGGATGGCTCCTTTGCACCAACAGGACTGGGAATGGCAAAGGAAGCACCTAACATAAGGAATTCTATTCTAAATCATACATTCTATGACAATTCCACATTCCTCATTCACCCTGGCAAACAAAGTTTCCCAAACATAAAGTTCAGGAGCAGCTCTTAAAGGGGAGGGGCTGGATTTCTTACAGCTGCAATATATTTATGTTACCTCTCTATTTGAGGCTGTGATGTTTCTGGCCCCAAAAAGGCTTTCTGAGTGGGGCTGAAGTGACCACAAAGGATCAGCATGATCCCTCCAGCTTTGGCCAGTGGATCACAGGACAGTCAATGACATGCTTTAATCCTTGGTTTCACATTCCTTGTTTCCTGAAAATCTGCTGGCAGATGCTCCAGTCCTGCTGGTGACAAACCCAGAGGGCTGGATCTGGGGGATGGCTCTGTGGCAGTACCTGGAAAAAGCATCACCTTTCCTGGCATATCTGCCTCATGGGAAGGGACCATGAGCAACACCAGCACTCTTCAGGAAGAGCCAATCCCCATGACTAATCCACCTGATGCAAAGAAACAGGAAAGGATGGCATTTTCTGAGGAACATGTCACAAGCTTCCCACTGAGAAACACCTTTCCAAGCTGTGTCCAGGGCACACTCTACCCCAGCAGCCTCCCCAGAAGACCCAGAGTGCAGCTACTGCTTCCTTACAACACATCAGGGAAAAAACAAAACATCTGGGACCCTCACTTGTTTCTGTGGATTCCACCCAGGGCAGCACAAAGACAGCTCTGGAGAGAGGCTTCTTCTCCCTTTCCGCAGCCAGAGGGGCACCTAGATGGAAAGGAACACATTTATGGCTTCCTAAGCTGGCAGGACATTCCCCGCGCAGGCTCACAGACAATTCCTTTGACCTGAGCCTTTGGCATCTTTTGAGGCTTCCTTCCAGACTGGCAGTGAGGAGAGGCAGAGTCAGGGCTGCAGACAGGAGCACAGACCTCCCTCTCCTCCCCACTGGAACTGTGCCTTGCACACAGGTTACAGCTGCATTTCACAGCCAGGGACAGAGCTGCCAGTAAAATCAGTTTCAATTTACATCAGAACTCTACTCAAAGGTGTCTAATGGCAAAATTCCTTGAAAAGGGAGCAGGACTGAGCCCAAAGTCAGCAGCAAACCCTTAAGAGGATTAAAGTACCCAGAGTTACATTAGTAAGGATTAAATAATAATAAAATCCAGAATTCTGGAAAGGACAGAAACCGTTATACACAAAGGCACAAGCCAGATCCTAAGTGGGGGTAAGGAAAAAATTTTCCCTGTAGGCAAACTATTCCAAGATCACTCAGTTCACAATAATTTACTTCCTTCCCACAAACATCTGGCCTCTGTCAGGAACACAGAAGACATTGAGGAACACACTGGATTAACACTGTGCTTCCCATGCTTCACACAGGGGCATTCTTGGGATGCAAACTGCCAAGCCAGGAGTAATCCCAAACCCTCACACAGAGGGGTCAAATCCCCTGAAATGACCCCAAAACTGGTGCAAGGTGCTCACCTTCCAGCTGGCAAGGGGACAAATGACAGGAGAGAGGGCATGGAGCCACAGGCTCATGAAGGACTCCAGGGCCATTCCAGCTCCTGAGAAGAGCTGCTACAGGTACAGTCAGGAGCTACAGGGCTGAATTCATCTCACAGCAAATTTTAAACTTTCCAGTTGGTGGCCAGAGGAATCTATAAATTCTGTGATACTTTATTGAAACCATGTGTCAGCTGAAAGTATCACAATGTAGGTTTCAATGCACCCCATCCAGGCTTGGATGTAATCCCACAAGGTTTGGAAACTTGATGCCAGACTACCAGGAATTTCCCTGCAAAGGGGAATATCCTGGTTTAATTTGTGAAAGAATGAACCCTTGTTCAGAATAGTCTGATGGCTACAATCCATTATTTTAAAAAAAAAATGTTTTGGGGAAAAGGTGTTTTGGACACTACTCACTGGATTCTAAGAGACAAAAGACATTCTCAGGATGTTACGCATCAAAGAATTTCCTTCTCCCTCCATTAAAGTATGCTCAGGTTGAATCCAAACAGACAGAAAATATAAGCCATTTAAAGCAAAAATATGAGTATTTTACAATTATCCCCAAAATCAGCATCACAAAGCAGGGTACTGAGGCTCTGTGACAGAATTCAGACACATGAGACAACGTAACAAACAACATGAGCAGATGGTGTCTCATCCTGCCCTATTCTGCTGTCACTTCAGGGCAGGGCAGGAGGGTTTTTTTGTAAATTTAAAGTGTAAATAAGGGTAAGATACAGAATGGTCTGATCAGCATCTTAAGGTGTTACTCCCAGCAATCTCACATAGAACTATCTCAACTTGCACAATTGAAAAATAGGTATACTTGAACCTACATAACCTGTAAATAAGGGAAGATTTATCTTTCTATCAATAAGGATCTGAAGCTCCATCTCAAGTGAAAAGGTACATGCAGCCCACACTGTGGAGTTCTGCATAACACACAATAAAGACAATTTGATTTTAGAGCCCCTTCTGGAGTAAAAATGGTTTTGCTGGGAACACACCACTCATCTGCTCACAACTGTTTGGATTATATGATGTAGCACCAAGAGTTTCAGAAAAGAAAAGCAAACCTCCTCCTGAAGTTTTCCTACTCATTTGTCCATGTGCTGGGGTGACGTTGTGAGGTTTGTATCCCCAATCGTCTGTTCTGTTTAGGCTGGATATGTTCTTCCAGACTGGCTCGGGGAAGTTTTGTTTTGGTTTTGTTATCAGCTTGCTGATAATAGTCAGAAGGACACAGACATACAGTGCTGCTTTTGCAGCTGCTTTTGCTTGCTGGCTTTGCTTGCTTGCTCTTACTTCTGCTTTAGCTCTTTAGTTAGTTTAGCTAGACAGTCCAAGATTCCTCCGGACTGTTCTGCTTTCCCTCTCTCCTTTCGTGGAATCATTCAAGCCTGCTCCAGTCTGGGACCTGGGAAACACCGAGAGTCTGCACTCTGTGTCCTGCAGCAGCCTGCCCAGCGCCAGAGAGAGCAACAACAGAGAGACCACTCCCCAAAGAGAGACTGTGTGAATTTGTTATCTCATCAGAACGGTGACACAATATTGTTCATCCTGTGTGTTGGGGGGTGCTCTGTCTGTTAAATAAACAGGTTTCTTTCCACTCCTCTCCGAGGAATCCTTCCTAAACCGGTTGAGGGGGGGAAGGGGCCGTGGGGGTTTGCTCTCTGAAGGGGCTCCTTTGGGAGTTTCTCCCCAAACTTGCACTAAACCAGGACAGTCCAGGACTAGAAATTCTGTTCTTATTGTGATTTCCAGATGGGAATTCACATGGATTATCACTGCCTGGTTTCCAAAGTGGAAAGAAGTGCTAGTTAAATGACTGAGCAGCACTGACGAAGAGATCCTGACTCCACAAAACTTCTTAATGAACAAAATGAAATTAAATTAAACCAGATGGATGCAGGACCCTCCTCTCCACAATCACCCAAGGTAATCAACAATGTCAACCCTTCTGCTTAGGCTGAAAGGAAAAAGGTGTCAGGAAGGTGATCCCTGTATTCCTCTGCCTTTCTGGTTATGAAGATCCTTAGGAGGGAAGCTACTGAGAATTAAAATGCTTAGAATACTGAAGGTGTACGTGTATGTTTGCTATTCAGGTTCAACACTGCTGAAATGCCAAGAAGCAGCTGAACAGAAAAAGGTCAGGCTGAAAGAAGAATTTGGAATAATCACTGGCATAGCTGCTGTACACCTCTTCTGTTGCTAAATTCCAACCCACACTGGAAGATGGAAAGTGTATCCCTCACTGGATATACCAGGGATGTACTTCTGCCTTCACTAAAACTCTCCTGACATCTTAACTGAGGGATGACCAGAACAGCATGGGACTACTAGAATTCTTATCTTCTTTTGATTGAAGTAAATATATTTCTCTATCATTATCTTGCCTAGGAACTCTGAAAGAGATTTGTTTCCAACTATTAACATCCAGATTTCTGTAAACATGGTCTATTTGGGCAGCATCTAAGAAAGAATTGCATATTAGCAATTTTCTGTATAAGACCACCCGAAGATCACAGAATTATAGACAACCTGAAAGCTTCCTCTTCTAAAATCTCTGATTAAAAGTACCCAGAGAGACACTGCTCCTCTCCAGAGCTATGGGACTGCAGGACTTGCAGAACATCAAACCCTCCAGTGTGTGTCCTGTCCCTGAGCACATCTTGGGACTTGGATGGAAACACACTGGATATCCAGGAACTGTTCCAAATTTCACTCACCTCAGACAGAGAACAGATCACAGAATTACAAAATATTCTGGGTTACAAGGGACCCACAGGATCACCCAGCCCAGCCCCTGTCCCTGCACAGCCCCCCCAACACTCCCAGCCTGTGCATCCCTGGGATGTCCAAAGGCTCCTGGAGCTCTGGCAGCCTCGGGGCCGTGCCCATTCCCTGGGCAGTGCCCAGCACCCTCTGGGGGAAGAACCTTGCCCTAAGCTGCAGCCTGAGCATCCCCATATATTGGGATAAACATCTCCAATATCTCAGGCTTTAAACTCAGAATTTCTTCACACTGCAAATCCCTGAACTAAGTTTCTTATTGTTTTCTTAATTCCTCCTCCTGTACTGAAATTTATCATCCTTGGTCTCAGCCCATTGGTCATTTACATGTGCAGATGAACATACTCATCTCCTTGTTTGGCAAAAGGGAATCTAAAAAGGCTTTACCTACTTAAAATGCAAACACATTAGGAAAATAAAATCCATTTTTACAGTTCTCCCCAAGGAGCAGGAGAATTATTAAATAAGAGCACTGGGAAAATCAGGCAGTTGTAAATGATTCACAGGTCACCCTGGTGGCTGCACGTGGGTGAGCACACACAGAGCATTCACTGTATCACTGGGGAAAGTGTCAGTGGGCATAACAAAGCAATTTCCTGGGCTTTGCTTTGCTACCCCCAGAAAAGTAAAAGAAATCAAAAGTTACATTTACTTTAAGGAAACATTTATGCTGCAAATTAATCAAGAAACAGAGATGCTAAAGGTTCTTCCTTAACCATAAATTAACACCAGCAAACCACCTCCGCATCTTCCCGTCCCTGTCAGAACATTACAAACACCATATCCTGCATGAGTAAGGTGTGGGCAAGAAAACCTTAATTCTGACTATATTAATTTCATGGTTTAAATTCACAACCCTCCAAATGTTTTTGCACATGCAAGGCGTTAGCACTGTGCCTCCACAGTTAACATTTGCAAGGCATATTCCAGCCCACATCCCTGCTTCTAACCTTTCACTGCTTTTCCAAATAAATTCCTTCTCAGGCTGAACTTTCTCACACTTAGTCAGAGCCCAAAGGGGAATATGTTTTTAAAAGATCAGATCAATCATTTTTATTTATGGAGTTCTGAAATATTTACTGTGTATTCCGTTTTGGGAAAAAATAATGCCATTTTCTTTCTTCCTTGATTTAACCGCAGTGGAAACACACATGGATGTACACCTGTGCCCAGGTGATGTGTTTGAGGGCATCTGGCTGAGAAACTGGAAAGAAAAATGTTCTGTTTGCTGCCTACAACATCCTTAGACCCACTTAGCCAAGCTGTCTTAGGCCAGCACCCAAGTACATACAATAAGTATGAGCAGCTACAAATGGGGGAGAAGAAAGTAAACTCAGGATGTATTTACATTAAATATATATATTTTAATAAATTTTCAAAAATACAGCTTTGGAAGATCATTTTTGCACCTCCTGCCACCCTATTTATCCTTAAAAGCAGACCCTGTGACACTGTGGCAGGTGCTGTGCATCCCTGCCTTCCTTGAGATTTGCTCCTGAGCTGCTCATCAGGCTGCACGGTGACATTGTCTGACAAATTCCAATGACTACATTTTGCTTCTCCTGCAGCCTGAGAGTGGTCTGAAACACCTGGATATATCATCACCCGTGAGATGGCATTTGTGATTTTCAAAAATTACTTTCAAGCAAGGAAAAGGGGCTCAACATAACAGAAAGGCCAAGAGACACAAAGAAAAATCAGGCTGTGTTATTTGGGTTCAGTTGGGATTTTGTGGGATATGGCCCAGGAGTTTCCAGTCTGGTGGGGCTGGTCACGGTGAGCATTAGTGTTCTCTGACATCTGCTCCTGTTTATGCCAAGAGAAGGAGGCTGTCAGGGATGCTCTGGGCTTACAGACTGGAGCTGGACGTTGGGCTCTGAAGCATCTCCCAAAATAGGGAGGTCATTGGAGAGCTGTGCAGGATTAACCTGCTGGCAGGCCAAGCACTGGCATCTGTGCCTCTTGTCAGAACTACATGTCCACAGGATCAGGAAATGGAGACAGAAAGGCCGGGATCTACCAGCAAACAACCATTAGTGGTTTTCCAGCCTCCAGCAAATGTCCCTGAATTGCCATAGTAACAACTGCAACACCCCAGGAATGGAAGCAAGCAGAGCAGTAGAACTGGCTTGCAGTGGAGCTGGTTTTTCACGTTGTTTTCCTGCCCATCCCCCGGATGGTGTCACAGTACAGTCTGGGTGCACGGCCTGCTTTAAACTGCAACTTGCTTGTTATGGTCCTTAAAAAGGTGTCACCAGGGAAAAATCACAACACAACCCCTGCTGTCAGCAAACTGTCCTGATTCAGCCAGCCTGACTGACACACTGGAGATCAAGGTTCCCAAAAGCAACACATCCTGATTCTTCTCACTTTTAACAGTGCTTTATTTAAAGAACCCAGAAATGGCAGAACTCTTCCCTACAATATCTGCTCCCCCAGACTCAGGAATTCTCCCTTGGGAAGAAGAATTCTCATGAAGTCCCAGATCACTAGCCAGACATATCTGAGTTAATGCATCAGAGGTACTTTGAGATTCCTTCAGCTTTTAGCAATCCTTTCCTGCCACTTCCCTGTGCATTTTCTGGTTTCTTTCCCAGGGCACAGAACTGCAATCCAAGGGTTGTGCCCAGCACTAACTGGGCTTGCAGCCCAGGGGCCCGGACTTCATTCCATTGACACTCGGCCATTTGTTGCCTCTGGTAAGTCACTTTCTTTCTGTCCTGCAGCTTCCTGCCTGCCTGCAGAATTCCAAACTCCTCTGGGAAGTGATCCGAGGCTCAGCCAGGCAAAGGGCTTAGAACTACTATGGACTGGGAGCACTGCTGTATCCATTAACATTTGGTATTTTGGTATTGAAAGGCCATGGCTAGGGTGAGATGAGGGAAGTGTCATATTAGCATTTGCCAGAGCAACCTGAGTTCTGCCCTGGGCTGGTCTGAAGAGGCAGAGCACTGTAAGAAAGAGCAGCAATGAGCAGGCAGAGCAAAGCTCCAGGGCCTACACACTCTCGGGGGAACTTCATAGGAAACTGTAAAACTCAGTTCTCCTTCAAGCTTTGCAAACCAGATATGGTCACTCTGAAGATGTTCTTGAATATAAGCTCCTCTTTCCTACAGAAAAGGATGGTACTACACTCTAACAGGCCGAATATTCAAAGCACAGAACCAGAATCCCAGACTGGTTAGGGTTGGAAGGGACCTCTAAAGATCACCTTGTTCCATCCCTGCCATGGGCAGGGACACCTTCCACTGTCCCAGGCTGCTCCAAGCCCCATCCAACCAGGCCTGGAACTCTTGCAGGGATCCAGGGGCAGCCTGGCTCTGTACCAGGGCCTGCCCACCCTCACAGGGAACAATCCTTTCCCAATATCCCATCTATCCCTGCCCTCTGATTCTGTAGCTGTGTCCCCAACCTGGGACTGAACGCAATCCACTGGACACGCCCCACTGAACACACCCACCCCACACCCTGGCACGATGCAAGCACCTGCTCAGGTGAGAGCAGCTGCTGCCTCAGCCATGTCCCTGCCCTCACAGGGCCCTGGATCCCCTCTTGCCCCTGGGTTTATTCAGTGACCTGTCCGGGTGCCAAGAATGTCCTATGGAATGTGAGCAGCAGGAGGGAGACTGTTTGTTGGAGTTTGTAACTCCCCTAAACATGACTGGAATTCCCATGGAGAATGAGAGCACAGACTCAGCCCAAAAACCATCCTTAAGGACTTCCCACAGTCTTCAGCAAACCACACAGGCATATGAGCATCTCAGAAAAGACCTCCAGACTCTTTTATGGGAACAGTCAGTGACCCAGATGTCAAACTAGCCCCACCTGTCTAGGATAAGATATCAAATGCACAGGTTTTTTCAAAATCACCCTCTTCTCTTCCTCTCCCCTGCCAGTTAAAGTTGGTAGCAGTCAGACAAGTCTCTTTAACACATTAGCACTGTGGGTTGCATTGTTTTCTTCTCTCTCATGTGGGAATTCTGGTCTTGAACTCTGAGCCAAGACCAGAAAAGCAGCTCCCAAAGCCATGCAGCTGTGTCCCTGTGAGCACATCCCCTCCTCACCACCACAGAGCTGTGGCTCTTCAAGAATGGGTCCAAAAGAATAAAGGGAGTCCCAGAGACACCATCTATTGGCCATAAACCCTGAAGCCTGAGAATAACCAACTAAATGTAGTTTTTCTCAAGGGAGTCCTCAAAGTGCTTTCCCAGCTGGAAAGTCTAAACACCACTGTCTACTCTTTATGCAGGCAGTGAACAAACAACAGATCTCAGCTGAGTCCCAGCTGGCCCCACAGCTCCCTTCCTCCCAGGAAGAAAAAAAGGCCAGGATGGGCCTTCCCCCAAGAGCCCCTCTGACCACAGCCCCTGAGACCTGAAGGCAAAGGTACATTCCTGCATAGCATCAACCACCAGTCAGTTCCTCATCCTCCCTGAAGCCCAGGTTTTGCTCTCACACCAAGACTTTGCTTCCCAAAACAGAGCAGGTTGCTCCAGGGCAGCCCAGAGAGCACAGCACAGGAATTGAACCACAACCCAGGTGCTCTCTACAGGCAGCAGCTGTGATGTCACCTCACACCCAAGGTTGCCTTCACCAACACTTCTTGGATGACTCACTGGTGGCTGTGAGTAACAGCTGGCTCCAGCAACTGACCATGGAGAAAATCTGATCAGTTTTTCAAGCCCTGCAGTTTGTGATGTGAACTAACCCAGGGCTTCACCGCTGGTCAAGGGACTCTTCACTCACAAGTTCAGCATGGATGCAATCCATGCCTCACAGAGAAGCACAGGAGATACTTCTGTATCCCTTAAATACTGTGAAATTTTGGGAGAGGGCAGCAAACCATGCTTGCAGAGACCATGAATGTAGAGGCTCCCAGTGAGACAGAAATAACAGAGGAAGATTGGAACAATGTAGACATCTGTAAAAGACAGGGTGTAAACAGCCAGATTGGGTCACAGAGGAACAGCAGTGCAGCAGTGGGCAAAGCAAAAATAGCAGGAAAGGAAAGATAAATAAAAAATTCCTAAAATATATGAGGAGCAAACAGACTGACAAGGAAACAAGAGAGCCATTGAGTGGAAAAATGAGAAGAGACATGCAAAAGCAACTAGGGCAGGCCAGGGATTTAATTCAGCCTCAGAGGGGAAGGCAGGGGCAGAAAAGAAGAGAGCTGAGTTATTTCACTGCAGCACGAGGAGGGAAGAGGAAGATGACTGTCAGGAAATTACAACCATGTGCACTTAGGCACAGCAGCAACGGCCCAGCAGTCTCATATCCACTCTGCAGGACAGGTGACATGTCCAGGCTGTCCCTCCAGCAGGGCATGGCCATGGTGGATCCTTCTTCCCCTTTCCCTACCCCATCACTCCCCATTCTGGTGGTTTGGTTTTGCCTCCATCTCTTTCAGCTAGATGAGACTATTTTGGGTTATGAGTGTGGCAGGTACAAAGGAGGTCAGTAATTCCTGCAGGGGGAATGGGGCTGCACCCTGCATGTAGATGGAAGCAGTTCCTGACCCTCCTACTGCTCCCTGCTCCATCTCCAGTGCCACCACAGCAACTCCTCAGAAGCCTGGTATAGGGAGCAGCTGCTCCTCACTGTTCTCTCCCAGACTTCTGCCCATGATGTTCCCTTCTCACCCTCTCTTCATGACCCAGACACCACAGAAGAGGCATTTACATCCACATAGACATCCTTCTATAGCTCTAACATCAAGACTGCCCACACAGCAAAGGTGTGAGCCCTCATGTCTTTTTCTCTCTTCACACCTCACTCTGCCCTATCTTTTCCAGCCAAAAAAGTTCCCACAACAGGTGGAAAAGGGAGAAGCTGATTTACAGAAAAAAACCCCAAAACTCTGCACAAGTCAGTTCCAAAGCTCTGGCAAAAATACCCAACAGCCAAACAGCAAGCCCAGGATGCACACAGCCTAGTCCAGAACATAGCAGTGCCTGCCTGCAAAATCCAGAGTAAGGGAGCCAGGAGATGAGCCTGGAAAGCCTCAAGGTAAGTAAAACACCAACAGCAATGTCTCTCTGAAAGAGAAACACCAAAGGAGGTGACAGGAGCCTGGGAAGGTGTTTCCATGCCCTGCACAGAGCTGGATTCTGTCAAGCGAAAGGCTCAGCTGCAGAGCTCAGCTCCCCCTGTGAGCAGTACACTGTGTACACACTGATGTGGGATGGCTGCTTGCTACTGAGATGTTTCAGCTCAGCTGAGGATCTCCATTCCCCACCTGCAGTGAAGTCAGTCCTGCTTCCTTTTGCAGACAGAAAGCCAAGACCTCCCTAAGCTAATGCCAATTGTTCACCTATCACAGAACACGGTGAAGAATAAGTTCAGAAAGGGTGGTCTGGTTGTACTTTTTTCTTTACTATTTATCTAACATTTCTATACCCACCCAGGCTAAGTTTGGTGCTTCCAAGCTGCCGTCTGCAACCACCAATGTTGGGAACTTACCTTTCCAGTGGGAATCATAACTCTTACCTAACAAACAGCAATACCCAGTTGGGCAGAGACCTCAGGATATCTCTGGTCTGACCTCCTGGTCAAAGCTGAGCCTGCTCCGAGCTCAGTCCTGGTTACTTGGGACTTCACCCAGGCTGGTCTCTAGTAAATCCCTAAGGATGCAGGACACACCTCTCTGGACAGCCTGCTCCACAGCAGGAGGGAGCGCTTTTCCTTCAACGCAGCTTCAACCTCTTTTCTCTCCACTTCATACCCATTATATCTCAGTTTTCCTGTCACTGGGACCTGCCTGGCACCACCTTCCCACTCACCCCTCACACGGGTCTGTCCCCAGCTCCTCCACCTCTTCCACTGCTGCCCCGGCCCTCTCTCCTCCGCCCTGGGGCCGGCTCTGGCTCTCCCTCCCCGGGGCTGGGGCACACCCCCCAAACTGCAGCTTTAGGGTTTAAAAATCATACAGAGTTGGACGCCCCTAGAGAGGCTGGCCGTGCCCTGTCCCTCCCCGGCAGAGGAGGCATGGGGAGCTTCAATCATGGTCCCCTCACAGCGCTCACCGGGCAACTCCCGGGGCACCGCGCTCCCCTCCCGGCGGGAGAACAGCGACAACCGTCGGAGCTGCTGGGCCATGAGGGGCGTGTGTCCGTGACCCGAGAGACCCCCAGGCCGTGAGGAGCGGCCCCTCCGTGCCGTGCCAGGCCCCGTGCCCGCTCCGCCCCGCCGCACCCGCCCGCTCAGCCCCGCCACCTCCCGCCGCCATCGCCGCGGCGGGGCCGCCCCCTGCCGGCCGCCTGCGGTACGGCTCCGCCGCAGCCCCAGCCCCGCGGCCCCCGGGGAGCGGGACCCCCGGCCCGGCCTGGCCCGCCACACCCGGCCCCTCTCGCCCCGCCGTACTTACTGCCTTGTGAGGCTCCTTCCCCTGAGGCAGCTTCGGTGTCTGCAAAGAGAAAGAGCTGCGCTTAGATCCGCCGGCCGCGCTGCCCCGGCCCCCACCGCCGCCTCGCTCGCTCCCTCGCTCTCCTCTCCACCGCTCTGCCCGGCCCCTCGCGGGGCGGTGAGGGGCTCACCGCGGCTGCGAGGCCGGACATGGCCAACAAAAGGGCTCGTGGTTAAAGTGCAACTGCCCACGGTCATATAATGGTCTGCACTGGAAGGGATCTTAAAGGCCATCTCGTTCCACCCCCTGCCATGGCAGGGACACCTCCCACTGTCCCAGGCTGCTCCCAGCCCCAATGTCCAGCCTGGTCTGGGACACTGCCAGGGATCCAGGGGCAGCCACAGCTGCTCTGGGCACCCTGTGCCAGGGCCTGCCCACCCTGCCAGGGAACAATTCCTGCCCAATATCCCATCCAGCCCTGCCCTCTGGCAGTGGGAAGCCATTCCCTGTGTCCTGTCCCTCCATCCCTTGTCTCCAGTCCCTCTCCTGCTCTCCTGGAGTCCCTTTAGGCCCTGGCAGAGGCTCTGAGCTCTCCCTGGAGTTTTTCTCTCCAGGTGAACAGCCCCAGCTGTGCCAGACTGGTTCCAGAGCAGAGGGGCTCCAGCCCTTGGAGCATCTCCGTGGCCTCCTCCAGACACATTTTAACAGGCAAGTGCTTTGCACCCAGGAAAGCAATCAGTGAAAAGCACACCCGGCTCAGCTCCCATGGGATTTGGCACAGCCGGCTCCACCATCGTGTCTGCTTCCACAGGCAGTGATGACAAAGCCTCCACAAGAGATGGGCCACTAGAATTCCCCCAGGGTGATTCGATCCTGATCTTACTGAAGACAGATGTGAAAAGAAGAGAGAAAAAGCTCCCTCCACTGTTTTGTGTGGGACTGCAAGAAGCATAGAGCAGAGATCATGTTCAAGCCCTAAATGAATGCAATAGGCAAAGCTGCAAGCTGGAAAACAAACCCCAAAGTTACAAACGATTAGGATTTCCAAGCCAGTTTGAAGTGTTTCATATTCATCCTAAATTATATATACTGTGTGTCACATTATCTAATAATATAACTGCATTGCAAAATACTCCATGTGTCTGTTGGAATGATGCTTGCACTGTGCTAGAAACCACAGCTGCAGACTGGCACAGCATTTTTGAATTTAAAATTTTCAACCTTAAGTAATGAGCACCGTTTGCATTTAATTTCCTTATTTCTTAAAAATAATGAAAACAAATGATTGTGGGTTTGTGAATTTGTAATTTCTACTTGATTAACCTGCCTGATTAGATCACTTTTCTAGGCAACGGTATTAATTTGGCTTAACTTTATAAACTCAGGGGCCAGATCAGAAACCCTCAGTATCAGATGCAGAACCTCAACAGCAAAGCCCAGGATTTTTCCACAGCTGCTACTTGTTTGAATTCCACTCATCATTCAAGGAAAAGCGGCTATGGCACAAGAGATTTATGCAAAATGCTGTCCTGGTGTTCACAAGCAATGACATAAACAAACCATAAAAGATATGCACTATTTAAATAGCTTTAAAAAGTACTTTGGTCAAATTTAAGAAGAATCAGGCAACATACAAAATCTGAGGAACAGCCATTTCTGAACTGTGTCAAGAAATGTTACTCTTAGTCATAAGACAGATTAAAGTATTCATGAATTAAAAAATGACCAACTAAAAAGCCCCTTACAGTCCATTCTATATCACCTTTGAGGTTAGACCAAGTAATTATAGTTGTGAAACAAAAGACGAATTTCTGAGAAAGTTGCACAAGTCAGTAAAAACAGGGAGGTGGTCAGGGAAGCTGGAAAATGGGCCAGTTAACTCCTGCATCCCAAGAAAGTTCGAGCATCTCATATGAGTATCTGCTGCAGACTGGGAAATGTGTGTGGGAAAAATGGACTTTGGGATGCAGGGCAGAGGACAAAGGACCTCCCCAAAATCATCTGATATTTTCAGTACCAAATAAACAAATGAACCCAAATTTTCTACAGCTCAGGAATACCATCTCTCCTCAGGGATGTTTATTGCTCTATTAGTTTTCTACTCCTTACCTCAAAATCCTTCAGTGACAAAACCGCTTTAACTCAGGCTCCAAAAAATGTGCACTTTGGAAAAAAGCATTTTTCCATATTCACCATTTGAATGAGTCATCTTCCTTTTCATATTTTTTGAATTGAGCAGAACCCATTCTTGGAAAACATTAATCTGTAATTTGAAAAGCTTTGAGAAGTTTTTTAACAACTGGTGAAACTTGAAACTTGGCCTGAAGAATCCAGCCCCACTCAGAGGATGCAGGATCTGTTCTGGTGAGGGCAGCTCAGCCCTCGGCTGGCATAGCCCTGTGGGGAAGACATGGAGAGCTGATGGGCTTGGAGGGAGGCAGTGCAACAACTTATAATGTAAATAAATAATAATGAAAAACAGCTTGAGCAAAATCATCAGTCAGCCCAGAAAAGCTTATCTGGAAACAGAGAACTTCCACCAATTCTTGGGCTAGAGGCGATATATCCTGCGAGGGTTAAACTTGAGCCTTGCTATTTTCTTTCTTTGCTTTTGGAAGAATTCTCCTTTGGGTACAAATCTCCCTTGCTTGGCCTCAGCCCAGAGGTTTATAAATTTGCTGTTTGAAAGTCTAATAAAGCAATTTCAGCCTTTTTTTTCTGGAGTTATCTAAAAGTGAAATAATTTTCCTGACTCAAAACATGCAGATGCTTTGCTGCTCATGTTGCTTAAACACGACCCAACAGTACAAAGCAGAACTTTCTAGTTGACTAACTCCTGAAGGCAATCCAAACCTTTTAATGACCTGAAAAACCCCACACAGCTAAAATAAAAGCACCGTAAGCAAAAAACATTTTTAAGCCCTGGGTTGCGTGTAGGCGAAGCGGTAACATTTGGGACAGAGCCTTCCATCAGCACAGGGAATGTGCAGCCCCTCTGCTCCAGCTGAACTCCAGCAGGAGGAAGGAGCTGGGATCCTGCAGGGCTGCACAGCAGCTCACAAAGGAGCCTTTCAGCTCCACAATGTAACTTTTTTGTTTGGTTTCTTTTTTATTTTATTTGTGAGTTTTGGGGAGGAAAAAGTAAAGGAACACAACCTTTTCCTTTCTTCCTCGATGAAACATAGTGGGGAAATTTCTTACCTACATTTCTGGTTCTTTGCATAACCCTTACATGGGGATTTCCATGCCTGGATCTCAGCTTTCAGGGGAAAGCAGAATGGGAACTTGTCCCTGTGAGGCAGCACGTCCTGAAGCAGACTTGCCTCAACCCTTCTGCAATCTGCCAGAGCAGTTGCTCCCTGCAATTCTGCAGCCAATGCTCAGCACCACAGGGAAGGCTCAATAAACTAAGAAAATGCCCTGTTTTAGAATATAAACTACCCTGCTCCTAACGGCAGACAAGAAAAGAAATCCGCCTCAAGAACACAGGTTGCCTCCAACGCAGTTTGTCTGCCACAGAGAGCTGGAGTGGAGGCAGGTGCAGCTATAAAAAAAAAATCCAGAAAATTTCTCAAAAAAATGCTCATTACGAAGAAAAATGTGATGTTGCCAGGGCAAAACTCTTCATGTGGAACTGAACAGCTCACAGGATGAGAAGACATTAAGGGCAAAACAAGGGCAAAACAAGCAGTGGATAAGGATGGACCAACCCCATGAGTAGAGAGGGTGACAGACCTTCCTTCTGCTGTAAGGCCCAGGTGGGCCCTGGACACAAAAACCAGCTCAGAAATAACCCAGACCAAAGCAAGGACAACTAGATGTCCCCAAACCTTGCATTTTGTGTCACTGAGAGGTGACAGACAGGCTGGTAACACAGATGTTTTGTTCTGCCCCAAAGGTCCAAAGCAGATCAACAGCAGTTTCTCTGCTCTCCCCTGGCCTGAGCCTTTTCTATCTCCTGCTCTGTCATCTGCAGCATCACCCCAGGGCTTGGCCAAGGCCCATCAGTGACACAGGAACGACACAGACAAGCAGAGAGCAGAGGTCTGGGATGGGGTGTGTTCTTCAGGAAATCACAATCAGCAGCTATTGCTGCTAGAATAGCCAAAAATCCTAAAGCAAAGAAAGGGAGCTCAATTTGTTCTGGGTCCTCTGATGCTGAGCTGATGAGTCTTCCAGGATCAGTCCAGCTTTGGGAAAGGCAGATGTTATGTGACTGATGGAAGGCCAGACCTTGGGAAAACCATGCTGGCACCCAGAAAATCGATCCTACAAAGAGGGACTCCAGGTCCTGCCATTACAGTCTGACTCCCCCCTTGCCCAGCCAGAAAGAAATGACTGAAGGATTCAGGATTGGGATTTCTGGCAGCTAAGAAGTGCACAGACTGGGCCAAGGGAGCTCACATTGCAGTGCTTGGAGGAAAGCAGCCCTGGGAGAGCTGGCTGCCAGTGCCCTGGCACTGGATCTGAGACATGGGCTGGAGATCACAGGGAGAACAGGAACGTGCCAGGTGACACCCTCAGTGCAGTGATCCCACCACGTTATCCCACGTTTGTCACCTGGGCCAGCACCAGCCCTTTCTCCACTATGAAGCCTAGGGGCAATAAAAGCATCTTTCACAAAAATCCTACTCCTGTCTGGTGGTCTTTTGCCATCCCAGCACCCTTCTGGGTCCAGTCCATGCAATTCACACTGGATAATATCACACAGGGCTTTCCTCCAAAGAATCCTTCCTTCTTTTTTCCTGCCTGTCCTTAACCTTTCCCTGCAGGTTATTCCTCTGCAGCCAGGAACACTCTGCCTGGTGCCTCAGCTCCCTGGGAGAATCCCACTGCCAGAGCTGCACCATGTTTGCAGTTTCATTTCTTGATGAAGAGTATAGATGAATAAATAACTCATTTGTATTTTTATTGTCTTAAGGCAATTTGAATGCACTTTAAATGTTACTACTACATGCATCCATTTACAGTAACATAAACCAACACTTTCCAAGTATCACAGATATAAATTCTGCTTCTCCAGCACTGAGGTGAGAATTAGTGATAAATTTCCACATTCAGGATTTTGAAAATTTCCATCTTCTGCAACTACACATGACAAAGACCTTGGAAGAAAAAGGTAAAGTCATGTCTCCACTGAATTCATGTCAAAACTATGGATATCAAATGTACATGTCTATGCTGATGCACCCATATAATTTAATATATTGCTTAATTTCATTATCAAAATATAAATAAATAAAAATTAATCAGATCACACACTAGGAGGTAACCTCATACTAACAGAGCTCCTAAAATTCCAGCCAAATTAAAGATCCCATAGTGCTTGGGGTAAAGAAGTAAAATAAAAGCCATCCTTGTCCCACATTTAAATACTACAATTATTATTGCAAATTATTGCAATGCTGTGATGTAATGGTAAAGCATATCCCTGTTATTTTAGGGATTTTTTTCCTTAAGCTGCAGAGTGAAGCTACTTGAAGCTACATTTAAAGGACTTCAAGAAATTTTGTCAGTATTTAGAAAAGAAATACCAGCCTAGAAAAACAATTCTGTGTATCCAGAGGTACAGAAGCAGCTCTGTGATATTAAACAGCACACAAGGAATATGCAACCCTGCAATTAAGGATGTGTTATGAGACTGTTACAAACTCTGAGCAGTTAAGGATGCATGTTCACTTCTCAGCTGAGCATGTGCTGACTTTTGAGAGTTTGAGCATTTAAAACCTAATATTAAGTTAATTCATTATTCCTTCATTATTCCTGTATTTTCAACCACTGGTCCCACCTGAGGAGCTAAAGCAGATCCTCCTGCCAGCCTGGCACAGTGACTCCAGTGCTCACCTGAGGGGACAGGAAACAAACCCAGAGAAAGGCTCAGGAGGAGCTGGTTTCCAGTCCCTGCTGTTCTAGTATTTCAGAGCTCCAAATCCTGCAAACTACACTCTGATTTAATAAACCATCTCAAACTTTCACATTTCTGCAATTAAGCAACATTGGATTTTTCAGTCTTACAGAAAACTCAGATCAAGCCACTCCTGACCAAGCACAAGACCTTTCATGCACACAGTGCATTTGGGAAGTGACCTCAGCTGACAGCAGGGGCACAGGGGCACCTCAAGGAGCATTTTGATTTGAACACAAAAACAAAAGCAGTCACAATGCCCATGTCTGATTTATATCCTCCAAGGCTGACTTCTCAGGGATGGATGGGACTCCCAGCTGGGCAGGAGTGCAGAGCACCTCAGGGAGATGCCACCACACTGCTGGCACTGAGACCTGTCAGGTGAAACTCTGTGATCTGAGCTCCCCCTGCACACAGTGATGCCCTCAAGAGCCCTGGCTAGTAAATACTGCCCTGACCTGGGGAGAAGTATTACTAGAGGAAAGAACCACAAAGCTGAGACAGCTCCAAAATTTATCACTGGGGCCCTCTCAATGGGACACCCCAGAGAAGAATTACTGGTGACCAGGGAAGCAGCAGAACAACCTTCAAGACCTTCCTGAAAATAGACATAAAATCACAGAATATCCTGGAAGGGACCCTCCAGGATCATTCAGGTGTCCAACTCCAACACTCCCAGCCTGTGCATCCCTGGCAGCGCTGTCCAAAGGCTCCTGGAGCTCTGGCAGCCTCGGGGCCGTGCCCACTCCCTGGGCAGTGCCCAGCACCCTCTGGGGGAAGAACCTTGCCCTGAGCTGCAGCCTGAGCCTGCCCTGAACCTGTGTTATCCCAGGATTCCCGAGATTCCAGCAGGACTGAGATACCTCTGTGTGCTCGCACATGGGTCTGGAAACAGTTGTAATACTTGTATTTCTTCCCACATATTCCACACTCATAAGACCCTGAAAAACAAGAGAGAGAAGCACACATCACCATGAGAGATCTGGAAAAACAGCCTGCCTGCACACTGGTCCATAAACTGCGGGCAAAAGGGTGCACTTTGCAGCAAAGTAATTTTTGGAAGGTTCATGGAGATAAATGCAGGAAATCACTAACCCAGACACTATTCTTTCTTTCAGCCTTATTTAAAATTCCTTGGCATATTACCCTGAACTTACATTTTCAGTGTATCTTTTTAACTTTGCTAACGTGAAAGGGCCACTCTCAAAATAGCCTGACTTATAATTTTATAATAATGACTAATGTTTCCTATGGACAGAAATAACCTTGAATTACTTTTCAGTAAGTTCCTAGTAGCTGGGAAAAACTCCTTTTCAACTGAAAAAAGAAGGCAATATGTTATCTCGAGGCCAGGAGTTTTCAAAATTTCTCAAGAAATGGACAATGTACAAATTTCCCAAGAAACCCACAGAGATTTGGTAAATATCCATCCAGAGGAAATTAAATAGTTACGAATAGAACTTTTGCCCTTTTTAAGGAAAAGCACATTACCACAGTAGTCCCTCCTCTTAATTTGTGTCTCTAATTCCAGAAAACACACATCTGCAAACAGTCATTTGAAATGAAACCAGAGGAACAGAGCTAGGAGAACCATTTGTAATGATGAAGTTATGCTATGAATTTAGACTCTACTGTTATTGAACAGGCCAACAGAATTTTCCTTAGATTTGTTAGTTGAGTTAATCCAATCTCTTTTTTTCCCTACTTCACTTTGTTGCACAGGCTATAAATTCATTTTCCAGGCTCTTATTTGCAGAATGCTCTGCATTTCTTAACTGTCCACCAGAGCTGTGGAACTGAGATCCCCTAGGTACTCTTTGGGAGGGTGAGAGCATCACTTGACTGAAGAGAAGGTGGGAGAAAAAAGGGCTGAATTAATTTGGTATGAATACAGAACTTCATTTCCATGCACCTTTCCTCACACAACCTTGAAACAATCTTTTCCTGATCATGCCAAACAGCAAAACTCAGGAAAGAGCCACAGACAAGAACAAAAACATTGACACACATCCAGAAAAACATTCCCAAACAGCATTTCACAGCAATACTCACCTGGAGCTACTCAAAGTGAGCTCTTGCCAGGAACAAACCAAGGATGCTGTCTGAACACACTATGCCCACAGTCCTTTATCCCCTTCCCTTGTCCCATTCTTACAGCTTGGGAAGAAAACACCCCCCTTCAGTGTGTCAGAGCACTGAATTCCCTGCCCATCACTGACAGCACCACTTGGGGCTGACTCCTGGGTTGGGGAGACTCCTTTGTCACTGATGCTGAAAGAGGCCACTTGCCAAAGTCTGATACACCAGAGTACCCAGCTGAAAAAATACTCACATATTCTGATAGCACAGGCATTTGGCTGATCTGCTCCAGAGCATTTTTTATTATCATAGCTCACTGTATTTTACATAGACAACATCTGTGGGACAGTCACCACCTGTGGTCACTCCTCACAGGCTGCCTGAGTGAAACCCAGCATATCAGCAGGTCAGCAGAGTTTGCCAGCCCTCATTCCTGTGCTCAAGGACTGATTATTTTCACCACTAACCTCTAAAGTTCTTTTCTGAAAACTCTTGGAGCTGGAGCCCCAAAGCAGCAGATGAGTGCTCATCAACCCCTGGACCCTGCAAATAGGAGCCCTGAGTGCAGCTGACGTTCAGTGATGTGACTGATGCCCACCCACACCCCAGCAGGGCTGGCTGCACACAGAGCACTGGAAGGGTTGGAATGAGTCCAGAGGAGGCCACTGAGTTAATCACAGGGCTGGAGTCCCACTGCCCTGGACCCAGGCTGAGAGATTTCACCTGGAGAAGAAAAGCTCCAGGAGAGCTCAGAGCCTCTGCCAGGGCCTAAAGAAGCTCCAGGAGAGCGGGTAAAGGACTGGGGACAAAGAATGGAGGGACAGGACACAGGGAATGGCTTCCCACTGCCAGAGGGCAGGGCTGGATGGGATATTGGGCAGGAATTGTTCCCTG
>CM031872.1:6922430-6942788 GCA_018697195.1 Certhia americana
CATGTCACTCCCTGTCACCATCTTCCAGCTGAGACCCCTCCCAGCCCCTCTGAGCACCCAACTCCTGGCGTCACACTCCCATCACGTCACTGCCCATCATGCAGGAAAACATTCTGCCTTTTATTGGCTTTTAATTTGCTGCTTTTTAATTTTGTTGACTGTCTCTTTTTTCCTTGCAAAAGGAGGAAAGAAGCCTCTGATCTACCTTTTCTGGAGTGTTCAAAAACACGCACAGCTTTGTCAGGTTGTCTCTTAGTTGTCATCTTCCCCAAGGCAAGCAGCCATCTCTCTTCTGGCTGCCTTCAAGGAAGGGAGCTTTTTGTGCTCCTAAGAATTCTCTTCACCTTTTAAAATCTCACATTAGTGAGCACTCACTGAGGTGCAGCAATCTCACAGGAGTTAATCAGGGAGAACAGTGAGTGCTCTCTGCCACCACAAGCTGCCAGCTGCACACACTGACCCCTGTTCTTCCAAAGGCAGCAACAGGCCCATGGAGCTGGGGGTGGTGGGATCACAAACCCCTGGGCCTTCAGAGCTTTCAGTGTTTGCTTGAAACAGAATAAAATCAATTCACTGCAGTAAAAAAGGAAAAATAGGATTGACCCAATACCACAGTCATCACCTTAGACCAAGCCTGCTACTGTGGAAAAAAAAAAAAAAAAACTGCAGGAAGATAAAATCCAGGCAACTTTACTTTGATTATATTATATTAATTACATGATACTATATTATATTGTACTGTATTATTTTTGCTTATATTTTACTGATATAAATTAATTGTTAAAAGCTTCCTCGACAGTTTGCAATTAGTGAGGGTTTCAAGCAGTAATGATTTCGAGAAACATCCATCTTGTGTCTCCATCCACTGATGACCTCACAGATTCAGTCAGAGCCACATTTCCACCTTCAATCACTGACAGAGCTTTCTTGAAATATTACATTTTGATTCTGTTTTATTGTTTTTAAATGGACTTGGTCATTCTCATTTCTTTGACCACGTTTTTGTTCAGTCAGGTAGATGATAAAGTGGGTTTTGCTCCCATTTTTCTACAAGGAAAAAAGCAATGACCAGCCTCACACTCCTCTGGACATATAAAGGAACAGGGAAAACAGAGGGAAATGCTCCCACTTTACCAGGAACTCCATCCCTGCCCTGGGAAGGGCCATCACCCACCCCTGGAAGGATGTTCAGGCACTCCAAAGGTGAGATGGGCATTCCAAAGGTGACATTGGCACCCTGAGGGTGACATGGGCACTCCAAGGGTGACATGGGCATCCCTAAGGTGAGATGGGCACTCCAAAGGTCAGTTCCCATATGGAGAATGTACTTGCCCACCTGCTCTGGGAAACCCTCGAATGAGAGCTGTGGAACAGAATTAAAAGTTGGAATAAAGGATCCAGGGGAAGGAAGTGATGCCTGCCTCCTCTCCCCTTGCTTCTCAGCCTTTGTTTTCTTTCCAAGACTTCCTTCAGGCTAGTCCCCAGTGTCCTGTCAGGCACACTGCTGGACCACAGATGAGCCACCCCCAAAGTGAGAGAGAGGTTTTCCCCTGTGACAGATGCCCAGTGTTCCCCTCTGCCCAGCCCAGGGACACCCCAGACATGTTCAATGCCAGGCAGTGCCAACTAGACAAAAACCTAACAGGAATGAGGGTATTTCATCCTGAAATGCCATTGGCAGAGCTGGGGCACTGGGCAAGGACCAGCCAGCATGGTGGGAGCATCGAACCCAGCAGGGGCTGTGCACAGTCAGCAGGGGGAAGCAGGAAGAGCAGCAGCACCACAGCAGTTCCCAGATCTCACTAAGATGGCAGGATGAGTTTTGTCTAAGGGATAAAACTTTCACAGTGCTTCAAGGCCCTGGAGGGGACAGGAGGCCACAGCCCAGGGCAGACCCACCTCAGCATGTCCCTCTTCAGAGTGGGAGCAGCAGAGACACCTCTCAGTGGGATCATAGGGGGCTGGGGTGGTGGGACACCTCTGTCCTCTCCTTCTGAAGGACAGAAGGGTCCACACAGCCCAAGGTCTCCATCCAAGAACCTCACTTAGGGGGCACTCAGCTGGAACTCCCCACACCACACACTAACCACCTCTGCTTTCAGTCCCCAAAGCCAGGACGAGGCCAGACTCCCAGATCCATCTTTCCAGCTAAAACCAGAAAGAGCTGCATGGACACTGGGCCCTGACAGTTCCCACCTGTCCCTCCTGTGCGGTCACCCTTGGCCACCCCATCTTTAGGATGGAGAGCACATCTGAGCAGAGCTGTACCCACCCAGCACAGCAGCCCAGCCCTACCTGCTGGAAGAGCTCCTCCGCCCACTGCTGCTGCTCTCGTCGGCCTAGGAGATCAAAACAAAAAGGCTGGTTAGGGTCAGAAAGATGAAGCTGCTCTCCAGCCCCTCCTGCACCCAAACCTTGGGGCTCTCCAGGAACTCCAGACATGCCCTGTGCTCAGCTCTGAGCCCCGGGATGTCAGAGCTGAGCCCCAGCCCCACCATGGGGCCCAACCCCTCTGTGCATCACAAGTCTCAAGCAATGATCCCTGGGATGCAAAACACCACCATTGCCAGGTGGGAAATCAGGAATGGCCAAATTGTCTGATGTCCATGTAGGAATGGCCCCGCTCCGGGCTGGAGGGGGATCCCAACACCTCCCTCGTTAGCCCCGTGCCCTAATTAGCCCCTCCAGGCCCTGGGAGGGCTGAGCAGGGAGGGCCCAGGGTCTCCTCTCTCCTCCTTCCCTGGCTCACTGATGAGAGCCTTCCTTGGAAAGACAATATTATTCCAATCCCAGAAATTTTATTTCTGAATTTGTGCAAATACAAGTTAAAAGATATTAGCTGCATTTCACATTTTGTGCAAATGGCAGAAACAGGCAATTCATGTGCAGCAGGATGGGGGCCAGCCAACGATTTCGATAAAATAAACCCTTTTTTAATTTAAATGCTAATGCACTGAATTAAAATTTAATAACTGAGGAAATTGAAAAGCCGAGCAGGAATATTGGAAATAAATCCAAGCAGAAACAGCTGAAATTAAAAATTCTAGAGAGTGGGAGGATAGCAGCTAAGCTGTCTTATATGATTACATTTTTTTTTTTTTTTTTTTTTTTTTTTTCAGAATGAAGGGGGGAAGGAAAAAAAATCCTATCTTTGGCTGGCTGTAGGGCAGTAAATCGAGAGTGCTGTGATTTATTGCTCAATTTTCCTGAGGGAAAAAGGCTTTCTTTCATGCTGAAATATTTCATAAATTTCAAGCCAGCATAAATTCTTAATTTAAAAGTTATGGAGGTCACATTTAGTGCACTGGTGCAATTCTGAAATCTTAAAGGAATAGCAACAAAAAAAAAATTGCAATTTGATTTTATTTTTTTTAATTCTTCATGTAAAATTTTCTTCAAAGGAATTCTCCAAGTTACACAAGCAGAAACACAACCTGACTTCTGAAGGGATATGAAATCCACTGGAAATGAAGAGATAAAAATCTAATTCAATTACAAAAAGGTATTTTTTTATTATGATTATTATTATTATTATTATTGTGAGCCACTTGAGGAATTTCTGTTAAAAAATTTCTTCTCTCCATTGCCTGGGAAAAGCCAGAAGGGAGGAGCTGACAATGTAATTGCTTCTGTTAGATCTCCAATCTTTTGTGAGCACTGATATGTTCATTTGTTATACAGCTGTTCAACTACAGAAAGGATGTCAGAGCACCCATAATTCAAAGCAATCAATCAAAAATTAATGATTTGTCATGCTTACACAATGGAAAAAAAAAAGGAAAAAAAAAGAGCTTTATGGGTTCCTGCAACTGGTAGATTGCTCAAACCTTCGGGGCATTTTCTAGAAGATTAGATCTGTGTGTACAAAGAAAGCAAGGAGAAAGGGAAAAAGGAGACTTAATATAGAGCCAGGGCAGAAACCTTGTGGGGTGCTGGGGGTCACTGAGGCCCGAAATCCCTGAGATGGGAACCTTACCATTCCTGTCTCTACAAAGACTTTTGTGCACAACCCAAGAGTCACATCTTGGATCACAGACCTTGGGAGGCTCCTGCCAGGAGAACTGCATGGGATAACTGCCCACTGAATCACGGAACCATGGAATATCCTGAGCTGGAAGGATATGCTGACCCATGAAGATGATGCAATCCAGCCTCTGGCCCTGCACAGACACCCCAAAAATACCCAGTGCTGGGGAGTTTCCTCAATTTGAAAGAAAAAAATGAGAAAAAAAGGGAACCACAACAGGTAAGGGCTCTCATCCTGATGGTTTCACACAGCCAGGCTGCTCCTGGAGATGATCCTTTAGACAAAAACACTAAGCTAAGCCTGAATGAGATCAGATCAAGCTGCCTTTATAATGTTTCTGGATGCTGAAATAAACAAATCCACAGAATCCCAGACTGGTTTGGGGTGGGAGAGACATTAAAGCCCATCCTGTCCCACCCCTGCCATGGCAGGGACACCTCTCACTGTCCCAGGCTGCTCCCAGCCCCAATGTCCAGCCTGGCCTGGGACACTGCCAGGGATCCAGGGACAGCCCCAGCTGCTCTGGGCACCCTGTGCCAGGGCCTGCCCACCCTGCCAGGGAACAATTCCTGCCCAATATCCCATCTATCACTGCCCTCTGGCAGTGGGAAGCCATTCCCTGTGTCCTGTCCCTCCATCCCTTATCCCCAGTCCCTCTCCAGCTCTCCTGGAGCCCCTTTAGGCTCTGGAAGGGGCTCTGAGCTCTCCCTGGAGCCTCCTCCCCTCCAGGAGAACAGCTCCAGATCTCAGCCTGTTCCTTCGAAAATAAAATCCATTAAAACTAAAACATTCTATCTAAATTCTAAAAAGTGTCATTTGAGGACTAAAATACCTGAGGAAGCGGAAGGGTGAAAGGCTGGAAATCACCATTTAACCAGAACGTGCCAAAATGGGTCAGAGCAGCTCCCAACAAAGTAACATCTGTGTGGAGGGGAACAGAAATCTCCTGTGCTCACATTTAGAATCTTCTGCACTCCCATTTATCCTAATAATTGATGATTTTCTAACTTCTAATTGAAAAAGAAGCTGAGCAGAATTTGCATCTGCTGATGGGAGGGGAGGGGGGATGTGGGTGCTGGAACAGGCTGGAGAACGTCACTCAATCTGCCCCATAAAATCACTTACAATTTAAAATGTTATTCCCTAAAGTTGCTTTTCTACATATTGGGTGCGTTTAGGGTAGTTTTGTTTAACTAATGCTAATAAATATCCTTTAAATGAAAATGCACACCATCAGAATGTGGTTTCAGGCCATATGCTCTTCGACTCAAGTTGTAAGCAAAAAGTAAATCATATGATAACGAAGAAATCTATCAGTCAACATCTCCTAAAAGGGTAACGTGTCAAAAAACAGGAGTCCAAGCAGATGTAGAACTGACCTGAGAAATCCATGTTTATTGAGAGGGCTACACTATATTGGGAAAAAAACCCCAACATTTTAACAGTTACAGCAAAACAAAAAAACAACTAAAAGCAATAAAAATGTGAAATGAGATTTCAGACAATTTAAGCATGGGCTTTCTGCCTGATCACTTAAATTATGATTAGGAACAATTATTCAAATCACTTGGATTTGCATCCGTGCTTGGATCAGCTCCCATGGATGGGATGGGGACACCAGGACACCCCAAAAGCACTGCTACAGCCCTCCCCATGGGGAAAAGTGCTCAAATCCATTTATTCATTTATTTATTTATACAGCCACCCTCTATGATTTGCATCTGAACCCCATCCGAAAGGGAGAGGTCCCTAATTCTGCCTGGGAGTTGCAGGAGGAGCAGACCCTGCTCCCACAGCACCTTCCTTCTCCAGAGGGAAAAGGGCAGAGTTTGTTTACCTGAGGAAAAAAAAATGAAAAAAACCCCTCAACCTCCCCCCCAACCCTGCTTCCCCCAAACACCTTCCCAAAGACAGCTGAGTAATTTTTATCCAAACACAAACCACAAGTTCAGTTTTGGAAGGAGCCAGCAGCACCCAGCATGGAAAATTTCACCCCAAATAATTAAAATTTGGCAAAGGGAGAAGCAACTGAAAACAGGTCTGACACAGGAATGTGCCATAAAAATAACTACAGGCCTGCTACCTGTGCTGTCTGGGGTTATTAACTTCAGAGCCACAGAAAATGCAGGAAGTGCTTTTTTTTCCCCCTTTTTTCCTTTCTTTAAACAAAGGGCAAGATACTGGCAGTTTCCCATTTAAATTTTATTAAATAGGAGGGAGGAAAACACAGAGCAGCTCCACATCACACCAAAACAACTTCAGAGCACAAGGACCCATAAATATGCCCATGCCCCTTTTGAATCTGGATTTTTGCTTCCTCCTGCCAACACAGCGGATGCTGAGGAGCCCCAAGCCCAGGATTTCAAGAGAAAGAAGCAGTGTTGAGCCCAAGGGTGATCCAAGCAGAGCTGTGCTCCACAGAACCATGGAATCATTGAGGTTGGAAAGGCCCTCTGAGATCATCAAGTCCAACCATTCCCCAGCACTGCCAAGGCCAACACTAACCCCTGTCCCCAGGTGCCATATCCACACTGGAACATTTCCAGGGATGGTGATGCCACCACTGCCCTGGGCAGCTGTTTCCATGCTCGACTACCCTTTTCATCTGGAAACTTTTCTTAATATCAGACCTGCACCTTCCTTGGGTCAACTTGAGGCTATTTCCTGTGGTTTCTAGAGCCAGGGCGTCCACTGCACGAAGGACAAAGATCTCCACTGCCCTAGGCTGCTGTGGCTCATCCCCTCCTCATCCTTTGCCTTTGCCAATCCACCAGGGCAGCCTCCAAAAGGGATGAATTTTCCACTTGGGAACAAGACAGTTCCTGGGTCTGGAGGAATGCGCTGCCTATTTCCTCAGCTGCAGCTTCCCCTCAAGAAACAACCAAAATAATAATATTTTTAAAAAATATCTGCAGGGAGGAAATAGGAGCTCTCCCTGAGGCATCTGCCTGGTCCCACAGCTGAGCTAAGCCCTGGAGTGAGGGTTCCTCAAGCTCCAAAGTCCGTGGTGGGGTCTGCAAACCACCCCCATCCTGGCCATGGGGCAACACCTGGGGTGGGGATGCTGGTGGCAGCTTCAGTGTCACAATTCCTTGGGAGCATCCAGGGAATTTCAGCCTTGTCTGGGGAAAAGCTGGTGCTTGTTCCCTGTTTCAACAGGGAAAGCCCAGCAGTAAACAACAACATCTGAGAGTTTTGACCCCTCTGAGATGAGCCTATGGAGGGTTTGCTGCTTGAGGGCAGCAGAAGGCAAAGGCAGACACTCCCAAGGCAGGCACAGAGGCTCCGCTGCCAGAGCCAGGGGACATCTGGGACAGGATGGCCCCAAACACCCAGGGACCATCCCTGAGTGACCAGTGACCACACCTGGGCTCCAGCACAGCTCCAGGAAGGTCTCCAGGGACAGAGGAGAGTGCTCATTACTCCTGGCCATACCCATCACTTCAGCCCAGTTTTAGGAAGAGGTGCTTTCATGTTGAGATTTCCAGGTAAGTTCATCCATGGAAGCCACCAAGGTGACCGTGACCTACAGGGACATGATCTGATCCCAGCACCCCTGTGGCGACAGACAGAGCATCCCCATGCTGGATGCGTGGGGACAGAGGGAGCCCAGCATTCCCCACATGGTGCCTCTGACATTTGTGTCCGGGGAGTGTCTGAGCAGACCAAAACCCATGAGGTTACTGAGCATGTAACACCTCACCCCTCTAAACACCTCCACCACATGCAAATAAACGGCTGCTGGAAATGGTGGCTGAGCCTAAACCAAATCAGAGCAGTTTCTGGATGGGAACACAGCATCACCCCAGCTTGGCCAGGGCCCTGGCCACATCCCCTTCCTGCAGGTGACCACCACCCTGAGTAGGACATGTGTCCAGGGGGGGCCCGAAGCCAGGGAACACCACAGAGCGATGGCACAGTGGGATCATCACTCAGGCAGGGCACCCAGCACCTTCACCTGGAGCCCTGGGCTCCAGCCCCTGCCCAGCCATCCCAGGTGAAGGCAGAGCTGTCCTCCAGTCCCACCAGGGGTGGAGAGTGCCCCCAGCTCCAGTGCCATCCCTGTGTTAATTATCCCAGGGGATCATTAACAACTGCCAGCGGTCCCCTCCACTCCCCTTCCCACAGTTCTCACACACTGGGAAGCCACAAGGTGCCCCCAATTACTAATTAATAACAAACACTAATGACAAACCCAGTGAGGGGTTGGATTAGCCCAACACAAAGGTCAGCTGTGAGCACAGGGTCTCACTGGAGAAGCCAAGATGGGAATGCTCCCCTCTGTTCTGGCTGTGACACTTCAGACTCAGCCCAGGGGCCCTCACTCTGCTGATTTCAATTCTCTTTGTATTGGCAAGAGAATTCTTTTTCTTTTTTTTTTTTTTTTTTTTTTTTTTTTCTTTTTATTTGGGTTTTTTGGTTTTGGTTTGGCTTTTTGTTTGGTCTTGCAAACTGGGTTCCCTCAGACTTCTCCCCAGATTATGGTCTGATTAGAGCCACAGAAGCTGCACTGTGGAGCTTAAAACTGTAGGTAGGTAAACAACGGTAATAAAAAAAATCACAATTAAATTCTAGAAATTTTTCTCATTCAGTTTCACTGCATTTACTTCTTGTCTACTGTTTATTATTTTCCCATATTATAACCTTCATTTACTACCCTGGTGTCCTGCCTGCATCCACCTCATTTCTGAGCTACCTCTGTAACCCGGAATTAGAAGTTCTTCAGAAGAGTTTTAAACAGAAAAGGTCAAATTTCTGCTGGAAAAGGCACACACAGGGCTGAAACTTGGAGGGAACCACCAAAATCAGTGAGGCAGGGAAGAATCCCACCACAATGCCCCCAGCCTGGCATAAAATGAAACAATCCTGCCCTGGAGGACCCAGGTGTCTCTGTCATCAATTCCCAGCTCCCACACTCCAGGTAGTCCCAGAAAGGTTTAAGGGCTGTCAGCAGTTGCCTCTGAGTCAAAGGAATATTCATATAAGTAATTTTATGAACTTGCTGAAAGTACTGGCAGAATTTGTGCTTTGAATTTCAATTTTTCTCCTCTGGCAGCCCAGGGAGATTCAAGCAGCACATGCCAGCAGAAGTAACCAAAGAAAGGGAACATTAAATAAAATTTAACCTAAAACTACAAATGTTCAAACCAGTATTAAAAAGCTTCAACCTCGTGTACTTTTGTTTTTCCCTGAAACAGTCATGAAATTAAAATTATGAATAAATCAATGCAGCAAATTGGTCTAGATTTAAAGAGTTACTCCTTGATTATAAGCAACTGAAAAGTAATCAAAATATTTTTTCCATCTCCTGTTGCTCAGTGCTCTCCTTACTCTGTTCTTTATGAGAAAAATAATCAAATTGAGGGTGAAGAGGAGAAAAGGCATTACTGATTACTCTGAACTCTCATATTATAAAAGCTGGAAAATAAGAGTGACCGGGCAAAACAACAAAATTATGTGCATCGAGCAGTTGTTTACAGATGGTATGAGTTTCCCAGCAAAAGAAACAGCTGGAAATATTTTTAAAGAATAAATGTATATGGAATGAAGCCTTGGGGGGGAGGAAGGTTATTAGGAAGTTGTTATTTTTCACTTGGGGGGAGAAAAAAGGGGTGAAGGAGCCATGCGATAGCATTTCAGAAACCCACCCATTTTTCCAGGCTTCCAATTTCACAGAAAACTGTCAGGAAATCAATTTTTTTTCAAAAAAATCCCATTACAGGCACTTTTCCAAGTTGATAAAACAAACATATCTAACAAGCTACAAATGCACACGGGGGAAAAAAAAATTAAAATAGGAATTATTTATCCAGGGAATCCCAGTATTGTTCGACACATTTTGTTTGGGAGTTCGGTACCTCCAGCCTCTGTCTTGGAACATCTGACAGGGCTGTGAGGGCTCCACTGAACACAGGGACTGCCAGGAACCTTCCCCTGCACTGCTCCAGACTTCCCCAGCTCCAGGCTGAAGGGATGGGTGGGAAAGACCTGGAAGTTGGGATTTGAGGGAGACAAATCCCAAGCAGAGTGAGCTGGGAGCACAGGCACAGGCTCTGCTGTTCTGGGCTCATCCCAGCAACGTGGCCAAGGCAGGGATTCTCCTCTTTCACTCCACCCTTGTGAGACTCCACCTGGAGCAGTGTGTCCACCTCTGGAGTTCCTGCCACAGCAAAGTCTGGAATCTTCAGGAGAGAGTCCAGAGGAGGCCACAGGGATGCTCCAAGGGCTGGAGCCCCTCTGGAGCCAGGCTGGGAGAGCTGGAGATGTTCACCTGGAGAGAAGGAGGTGTTCCAGAGCCTGAAGGGGCTCCAGAAGAGCTGGAAACGGACTGGGGACAAGGGATGGAGGGACAGGACACAAGGAATGGCTTCCCAGTGCCAGAGGGCAGGGCTGGATGGGATATTGGGCAGGAAGGGTGGGCAGGCCCTGGCACAGGGTGCCCAGAGCAGCTGTGGTTGGATAGTGCAGGAGGTTGGAAGGAGATGATCCCTGAAGTCCCTCCCAGTCCAAAGCACTCTGGGGTTCAGTTATTCTTTCACCACAACTCAGCTGATGGGCGGCAACCCGAGGAACCCCCTCCTCTTGCAGGAGCAGCTGATCCACCCAGAGTGAGTCTGTGCAGCCCCACACAGGCAGGGCTGGGGATGGGCAGAGGCCAAGTCCCCAGGCAGTGCTGGTGGGGAGGTGTCAGCCCTGGAGCTCAGGGGGTTTGCCTGAGGTGCAGCCCAGCCAGGAGAGCACTGGAGCTGTCACAGAGGGATGGCCAAACCCCTGGAGGTTTGTCAAGGAGGATACAACCCAGAGCAGCCATGCCCTCAGCAGCTGACACACACGGGAGCAGGACAAGTTCTGACAGCAGCATGAACCAGCAGAGCCAGGACCCTGAGCTCCTGTAGAGGCTCCAATCCTGCTCCCTGAGCCTTACAAAGGATCCTGAGAAAAAGCCAGCCAAGCCTGGAGGTAGAGGAAAACCCAGAGGCACCTCCCCTCTGCACATGGAACCTCAGAGTCCCATTGGTGCTTCCACCAGCACAGACACAAACAGATGGATGTCTGGGAACACACAAGGAAAACTTAAACTCAACCCCAGCTCATGCTCAGAGGGCAGGCACTGGTGGGACATGCCCTGGCCCCAGTGTGGTGGATCTCAGAGCCATGAGGAGCTGCTGGGGAAGCGCTTCTTGGAAGAAGCTTTGATAAGGCTGCGACTCTGCCCTTCAAACCCTGCAGAGGCTGTGGAGTTGTCTCCCAGGGAGCTGCTCCAGCTCACAGCTCAGCCCTTTGGGTGTCAGTGGGAGTCATGGGACCCCTGGGCAGAATTGTACCTTTTGGGGTTTATCTCTTTTTTTCAATAAATTTTGAACACTTTGGGTCCCTCCGTAGCAAACAGCACGGCAGAGATGCAACATGCTGCAAATGTTCAGCTTCAATCGGATAAGCAGTGAAAATTTAAACACTTGAAAAATACAATTCAAGGCAGAAAATTAGATCTAGAATAGAAAAAAAGAGCATAATTTGATAAATATTGCGGTAAGATGGTGTCAGGAGCAGCACCATGAGGAGGTTCAGCCTCGGCCAAGGATCCCCTCCAAGGCTGGCACACAAGACCTCCTTCCAATGCTTGTGGGAAAGGCTTTGCATTTGAAAAACATAAATTTTATCCTTGTAAAATAGAAATTTTATCCTAATTTAAAAAAAAAAAAACCAAAACATGTAGCATTTATAGACAAGCTGTGAGGTTGAAACTAAAACATTCTCCATTGGGTGGGTAACTGTGGGACTTCAACTTGGTTTGTTTAAATAGCATGAAATGGTGGTAATTTTACTTTGGAAAGGGAAAAATTAAGTCAAACCACATTGATCTAAAAGTAAGAAAGGGGGAAGGCACACAAAGCAGGGTAATTTCTTCAAACTTAAAAAAGAGCAGTAATTACAGGGGGAAATTCAGAAAGAGTTTAGTCTGCCTGGCTCCCTCAAAAACCAAAAAAGTAAGAAAAAAGCAAGGAAAAAATAGTAAAAATAGAAAAAAGACAAGGAAGGGGAGGAAATTAAGTTGGAGAAAAAGCAGGCTGGAAGTAGAATTCTTAGAAATTCTGCTTGCAAAATAACTCCCATCAGCCAACCACAAATCCTATAAATATCACTAGATCGACTTTCCGAGCAGATCTAGATCAACAAATAAACAAATAAACCTCCAAAATTTAAAAAAAGTTTTAAGAAAATAAGAAATCTAAATAAAAACGACCAAAAACCCCAGTAAGCCCAAGCTGGTGTCCTCAGGGGAGGGTGGCTTTGCTGGCTTCCCAAGAATGATGGTGGTTTGGAAAGTAAAGAGGGAAAACAACAATTCCTGATCCACTGGAGCTGTGAAAGCTGCAGCATCATCTCCCCCTGCTCAGACCCCCCAAACACTGCCCCTGGGCAGAAGGATGGGACCCTCAGTCCTCCCCTCAGGACACTCCAACCAGGCATGGCACTGAGAAGAGCAGGATGTCACCAGGGACCATCAACTTGCATTTTCTCACTCCCAAACCTCCACCTCTGAGGAATTGTTTGGGCTAAGGAAAGGGTTTTTCAAGCAATAGGGGTCAAACATGAATGGGACCAACCAGGCTGACCTTCCACTCTCCATTGTTCCTGGAGCTGAAACAAATAAGGGCATAGAGCTGCTGGGAAATTATTTCCAGCCCAAAGTGGAGCTACAGTGAGATCATGGCTTGGATTGGTATCATTTGTGCTGCACCATTCACACAGCAGAGTATGACACTGATTTTTAAAAACTGGAAGTGACACAGTGCCTGACATTTAAAATTTTCTGATTCATACAGGCAAAATACATCCTATTTATTTTTTAAAGCAAGAATTGTAAGATGTGCTCAAAATCTAAATGAAGCACTTACAAGCCCCAGATTCTCTTTGACTCAAGCCTATGAAACCCAAAAATATATTCCTTATTTTCTGGGCAACAAAAAAAAAATATATAAAATCAATCTATTTTTCTTCCGGCTCAGTCTGAAAAGGAATTTTTCAATTTTTCAGAGCTTCAAGAAAACCAAGAATATCAATTATTTGCACAGCCCAGCAGAGTGGACAGATTTGTCTTGGAAAACCTCCAATGTGATGCAAAAAAGGTACAAATGTTCCTACAGGATCCCTTTTGGGGTTGAAGGCCCTCTGAGCCCTCTGCCCATTTGTGGGCCAGCAGCTGCTGCAAACCCTGAGGAAGAAAAGCCAGAAAGTGCAATTGGCTCCCCAGAATTCTGGTGCAGCCCAGAGTCATGTCAAAGGATGAGAGAGAAATCCCCAAGCCCACCATTAATGCCCAATTCCCAACTGGAATCTGGGGTTAGGCAGCACAGGCTGGTGCTGCCAGAGCTGTACAGGGCTGGTTGGGTTTCCATGCTGAGAAAGGAGCAATGAACCCACAGATCTGTGACCCTTTGGATGAACAAGTCCCAGGTCAAGGGCTGTTCCCTCCTCCAGGTGCCTCCAGAGAGCCTCTGGACACCAACCTGCTCCAATGCCCTGGGAACACCAACTGCAGGAGATGCTGGGCTGGCAAAAGAGAAATGTGTGGCACATTCCCCAGGCTCTTCTTAGAAAATAAAAACTGATGCTCACCTACACTTCATTACAGACACCTTGGGTGCCTTATTTTCCACCCAGCTCATGGATAACCTCAGTGGCCATGGACATTTTCTGGACGAATATTTGGACCCAAGGAACATGATTATCAATTTTGGGACTGGCTGAGAGTACAGAATCTCCACTGAATTACTTAAACACCTCAGAAATTCATCCAAGAATTGTTTTCTGCACATAAGACTCCAAGTGTGGGATTCAATGTATGGGAGGCTGTGACAATTCAAAGCATCTGTACAAAACAGTTCTGTTCTCCAATCCCCAAATTCCATCCTGGGTGAGGGACCTCTGCTTTGGTGCACTTTGCCTCCACATGGTCCTAAACACAAAGGAGGGAACAGGAAGTTCCTGAGCTTAGAGGAAAGCCTCTGGAGGGAGCCTGGAGCAGAGCCCCAGGCCCAGGGAGGAGGGGAGCCTGTCAGAACTGCACTATTGCAAACCCTCCAAATCACCTGCTTTTGTTGAAATGACAACTGAGTTGGGGCATCTCCAGCTCCTCACAAATGCCATACATCACCTCACCCACTCATCCCTGTGGGGTGAGATGGAGCCAGGCTGGAGCCAGACCAGTGTTTAGAGCTGCTCTGAGGTCCTGGCAAAGCACCACGGTACCGAGCTTTGGTGGAGAAGGAAGGACAGGTCAGAGGGTTGCACAGGTCAGATGGTTCCAGTCTGTTTGGCACAGGCTCAAGAGCCCAGCAGTGTCCCATGGACAAGTTTCACCCTGCCAGGACACACTGAGCACCTGCCAGGACTGTGACTGAGCTGGGACTGGGGATAACTCAGAGTGTGACACTGGAAACAGTCCCTGCTCTCCATCGTGGGGCAGTGCTGGTTCCATAGTTGGACTCAAAGATGTTAGGGGGCTTTTCCAACCAAAATGATTCCATGGTTCTGTGGCAATTAGCAGACATGCAATAGATGCTGCTCAAACAAGACCAACATCCATCCATCCATCGTCCATCCATCCATCATCCATCCATCATCCATCCATCATCCATCCATCGTCCATCCATCATCATCCATCCATCCATTGTCCATCCATCCATCCATCCATCCATCCATCCATCCATCCATCCATCCATCCATCATCCATCCATCCATCCATCTGTCCACCCAATTCCTTCACTTCCTTACCTAAGCATTTATTCTACAGAGAAAAGGCCAATAACCAGTGAATCACACAGCATTCTTCCGCCAACTGAAACCCTCCAAGCCCATTCCCGAGAGGGACCACAATCAAGCTGGTGCTTCTCACCAGACCTAGATGAGCTCTGTCACAGGAGACAGGAACTCCTAGCTCTGAGCTCCCTGTTGCAGGAGCCCCAAACACAGGCCAGGCTGCTTGGAGGCTCCTCCACTGCGAGGAAGTGAAGGACAGGTGAACACAGCCCAGAAGCCAAACACATCCTGTATCGATCCCCCAGTACTGTGGGCAGCAGGGGAGGGGGATTCTGCAGCCCTGCTCTGCTGACACCCCACCTGCAGAGCTGCTGCAGCCCTGGGGTCCAGCACAGGAAGGACCTGAAACTGCTGGAGAGAGTCCAGAGAGTCCAGCTCCAAGAGCTGGAGCCCCTCTGCTCCTAGAGCCAGGCTGGGGGAGCTGGGGGTGTTCACCTGGAGAAGTGAAGGCTCTGGAGAGAACTTAATATGGCTTTTCAGTACTTAATGGGGGTTTATAAGCAAAAATGGGGACAGAGGTTTTATCAGGGCAGTAGTGATAGGACAAGAGATAGTTTTAAACTAAAAGAGTATAGATTTAGATTAGATATAAGGAAGATATTTCTTACAACGAGGGTGGTAAAACACTGGCAGAGGTTGCCCAGAGAAGCTATGCCCCTGGATGTGTCAAAGGACAGGGCTTGGAGAGTACCCTGGGACAGTGGAAGGTGTCCCTGCTCACTGCAGGGGGGTTGGGATGAAATGGGCTTTAAAGGTCCCTTCCCAAACTATTCTATTCTATTCTATTCTATTCTATTCTATTCTATTCTATTCTATTCTATTCTATTCTATTCTATTCTATTCTATTCTATTCTATTCTATTCTATTCTATTCTATTCTAATTCTATTCTATTCTATTCTATTCTATTCTGCAAAGGACAGCAGACCCCACAGTTCTTTGGGCCTATGCTGCACCCTCAGCCTTTCACCAGTTAACCTCAAAAAGTCAGGCTCCAGGCTGCCCCAGCAAGATGCCAAAGCAGCTCCTTGGCTCCAAGCTCCAAGGGGCTTCACAGAACTTCGTGCCCTGCAGACAGATTTTTGTGGATGCTGTGTGCTCTGCACAAAACCACAGCAGTTTTCCTGCTCCACAGCAGTTATCCAGCACCACAGAAGTTTTCCTGCTCGCTGCCACGAGAGCACAGCCACCCTTGGGTTGCGCCTGGGCAGCACAGGAGCCTCCCAGCCTTGGCACAGCCCCACTGCAATAATTCCCCATCAGTGCTCCTTCCCAGCGCTCACTTTTCGGCTCACACATGTGGTGAGCAGCAGCACACAGCCTCACAATTGGTCTCCGGTGAGTAATTGCAGAGGTAATAAAAAAGAAAAAACTCTATCAGGCCACAGCTACACAGCCACTGTGTTGCAATATGAAGTGGACACACTCTAGAGTCTCCTGGGATGCCCCAAAATTTGTCAAGCTCAGAAAAAGGACATTCAGAAGGTAAAACCCCACAGTGCCCGTGAGGCTCTTAAATGTGACCTCCAATCTTCCCGCAGCCTCTAATGGGCCAACTCTGCACTCTGCACAAATTATCATGAGTATCAAAAATATCTTTACGACAGAGCTTTTATTTCCATATATTTGTTTCCCCTTTTGTTTCTTCTCTAAACCGGTTAAAATGAGCATTAAGGGATATAATTATGTTGTTAGCTTAATTGCCTACTTAAAGCAGAATCTACAGGGGTTTAATGCAAGATTTGAAAAGGGGGGGGAAAAAAGGAAATTGGGATATTAATGGATACAATTTTTAAAAGGAACCTCTTCTGGGGAAAAGTGAGTTTGGGGCATGGCATGGAGCATGAGGGGGGAGGAGGTGGAATCAGGCTCCATCAGTTTCTGTCATAAGGTTTTGTCAAAATGCAAATTGTTGGCCCATTCCTTCTCCGGCAGTCTAATTTTGGAGAATTTGACCTAATTAATCATTAACCACCACACACAAAAAAAAGGATCCCTCCTTCAGTTTGAAACCTTAATGCTATTCTTGGAGTGACACACTTAAGGCCAGGAGAGGGGTTGGCATCTGGAATGTGCCCAACGCTGAAGGACTGGTCCAGCTGGGAGAACTCTTGTTCCCAAATCACCCAGCAGACAAACAACCACTTCCATAGGCAGAGCAGCACAGGATGGGAGAAAACAATTGGTGTCCAAGACTTATTCTGGTAAATGCTGTCTGGAAAAGCCATCTGTGTCCGTGTGCTGAGGCACAGGGATGCTCATCGTCCCCATGAGCCAAGCCTGTGCCACGGCTCCTGCACAGCCCTGCTTTTGGATTTGTGCAGAAACAATGACTTTTATGCCAGAAAACAAGCACAGGGCAAAGCCTGCAGAGCAAAGCAGAGCAGAGCAGGGCAGTTTGAGAGGCTGGAGCACCAGCCCCATGCTGTCAGTGGTCCCATCACATCCCTGCTGTTCCCAATGGCACTGAGTGGCTCTGGATATGGAGAGACTGAAGGCATCTGCCAAAGTCTGTTAGATACCCTAAACACCTCCAATTTCTACAGCTTCTCCTGTTTTTCCACAGAATCACCTTGGCTGGTGCTGTCTCTGATGTCCAAGAAACTAAGATGCTGCTCCTTGAGCACTTCAGTCTCCTCTACCTAAACCCTACAGATTTAAGCTCAGCAGCAACTGGGCTTGTCAGAGCTGGAATTCACTCGGTGCCACCTTCCTGTCCCTGGTTCTGCTGCTCTATATCGTGTACAGCTCCAACCAGAGCTATAGCCCATACCTGGAACCTTCAGTCTGACTCACAAACTTGGTTCCTGCACGTTTTTGATGACCTTCCCCCTGTCCAGTGTTCACCATGGAGCTGGGGTGTACAGGGGACACAAAATTTGGTGGAAACCCCCACTACCACCCCTTTCCAAGGTTTTACTGCCTGTATGACCCAGCAAGGGAAAACAGTCAGGAAAATCCAATAAATACAGGTGGGAAACACCATTCTGCTCCTTCAGAGATGGAGCAAAGCTTCATGAAACAGTGTTTCCTCCGATATACCCATGCAGCAAAAACCCAGCACCACCAAGGTCCTGTTTCTCCAGGAAGAGAAACAAAATGCTGATCACAAAAGAGATGCTTCCCACCCAAAACAAGAGCCCTCCCAGGGTCCTCTCCTTTGCATGCCTCCTAAAAGCTGATTTAAATAAAATTTTGAAATCTTTAAGAAAATTTTTTCTGTATTTATTATATTATACAAATATTAAATATCCAGTGTCCTATTTCAAATATATCCTATATTGTATTATATAATATCTAACAAATATAATAAAAAATATCTCTACTAAATATATATATTTGAAATCTTTAAGAGAAGTAGTTCCTGTAATAAGCAGCTGTTTCCCTCCAGCCCTTTTGCCAGCCCTGCACAGAGACCATTGCTGAGATTTCAGAGGCTGCTGGTGTTTGATGTGTCCACACAAGGGAACATCTCACAATCCCAGATAAATTATTGGTGTACTTGAAAAAAATCAGAGAATTAATGTATTTCAGGGTCTCCTTGGAAACATAGAGGAAACGTGCATTGTTACAAAGTTGGATGTTATTAGCAGGAATATGTATAGCACAAATTAAGGACTTCAGAGGAGAAGCCACCTTGGATCGTTTGATTAATACAGTAAGTACTTCCTATACCAACATAAGTGGATTTCAAACAACTTGAACTCAACATAATTAGATAGATTAATAAAGCACCAGAATTAAGGCATTAGGTTGAAAGGAAAAACGTGAAAGAATCTGGAAATTAGGAGATAAAGTGAGAGAAAGTAAACAAGGGGAGGCATCAACTGACAGCTCATAAATCCTGAGGAGTCTGACAGACCATGGTCAGCACCATCAGATAATTCCAGGATTAAAAACCCATCCCGGAAACAGAACCTTATGCAGGGTTTACATTAAAACCAACACTGAAAAAAATAACACCGTTGCAAAATCAGAAAATCCGAAACTGCCAAGAAGTTTGGGTGGAATGTACCCTGTGTGACATGCCACAAGCCCTGAGGTGCTACCAGCTCTGACCCTGACGTGGTGAACACACATGACTCCTTCCATGGGACCCTCAATGTGTCCAGCATTCCATCTGATTTAGATAAAAATTAAAATAAGGGGGAGAAAAATAAAATTTCTAGCAGCCAGACTGACTTGACTGGGCTCTGCCAGGCCCCCAGAATTTTTTTATTAAGAATTAGAATTTTTAGAATATTTTCTAGAAATTATTTTCTCTTTTTTTTCTGGTTGGGATTCTTCCCCACTCCCATATTTGTACTTTCCTTGCTCCCTGAGTTTGGGCAGGGATGCTCTGCTCAGCCCCTCAGCCAACACCTCCTGAGGCTCAGCTGAGCATTCACACCTCAGGTACTTCCTGAGGTGAATAACTCAGCTGGATCGGGACATTTTTTCTCAGTGCCACATCCCTGAAATAAAAAGTTCTCCCAGTTTTCCACCTGACACCCAGCTGTGTTTTCCCTTCTTCCCTAAAGCAGAGAGCTCGGTGATAGTGCTAGCCCCAAACCCCTGGGACATTTAATCACATTTAGGAGGGAAGGACTCAAATTCACAACAATTCCTAAAGATTAGGAAAACGTCGAAAATCTCCTCTAAGGGCTCAGAAAAGCTGGGTTCCTCTCCATCCCCATCAATTTTTGGGCTCACTGTGGGCAAACCCTCCTTCCTCTGAGTCCATTCATCAGCCAGGCCTGTGAGTTTTTGCTGTGGCTTTTCCAAACAAATTTCCCCCTTAGGCAGACACCTGGCTTGGAAAATTTCAGTCCAAACACTAAAAAAAGTTTTGGCAGAGTTAGAGAGAGTCAGAGGCAGGGGCTGGTCGGAGCTGAGCAATCCTCACCAGTGGTGCTGCTGCTAGCACCGCCCCACTGAGGCACAGGCCAAAATGAAAATAAATTAAAAAAACAGAAAAAAAAAAAAAAAAAAAAAAAAAAGGAAAAGAAAATCTGAATGAGTCATTGTTCGTCAGAGGAGAGAAGGAATTGGGATTTTTTGTGGTTTTTTGGGAGGGGTGGTGCAATGGAGATACTGAAGGAAGAAAGGTTGTTTTGTTTTGCTTTGTTTTACAGCAATATCACAGGAAAAGTCTTGTTGGGAGATTAAGTCGTGCTATTAATGACGAGCAAAATGGCTGTCAGCTCCTGCTCTGGGGTGGGAACACACCAGGAGCTTTATTATACACAAAAAATAGAGCAGGCCTGTCACCACAGCCAGCCTGGTGCTCTCTGCAACCTCACTGAGCAGGATCCCATGGCTGGAGAGGGAACCCAGGGCTGGAGAAGGAAACCAGGGCTGGAGAGGGCACCCAGGGCTGGAGAGGAAACCCAGGGCTGGAGAGGGAACCCAGGGCTGGAGAGGGAACCCAGGGCTGGAGAGGGCACCCAGGGCTGGAGAGGAAACCCAGGGCTGGAGAGGAAACCCAGGGCTGGAGAGGGAAACCAGGGCTGGAGAGGGAAACCAGGGC
>CM031872.1:6942798-6984929 GCA_018697195.1 Certhia americana
GCTGGTACATCCCTGAGCCCTGGAGCAGGAACAGAGTGCAGAGTGGACAGCAGCACTGCAGCAGCACCCAGCACTGGGCCAGACCCTGCACCCATCTCCTGTCTCCTCCCATGCCCTGCACATGCAGCCAATGCCAAACCTGGGCTGCACAGGTGAGTGGTTGGTCCCAGCTGAGGTGCACCCACAGCCAGGGCAGGTGGCATGGATGGCACAAACTAACTTCAAATGTGTCTTTACCCTGCTGTTGACAGAAATTTTTATCCTTTTTTAATGAAATGAAGAAGAAATAACATCAATGAATCCTGGCCCTATCACATGCCTGGTGGCCTTGTGGAGTCACAGCAAGTCCCACTCATTCTTTTCAAACAGAACTAGGAAATAAATATAAAGCAGCACTAAGCCATGTCCTCCTCAACACTGCTGTCAGCAGGACAGAAAGCAAAGGCTTTGGGGCAATGAAGAAGTTGGGAAGAATTTTAACAAGCAGCCTCAGTCAAACCCACGCCCCAGCAGGCTCCACTCCCAGGCAGCCACCACACAGGTGCTGCCCAAATCCCATCCAAGGGCCTGCACATTTGAATTTTGGGAAAGCCTTTAATACCTCAAGCTCATAAAGACTTGAACTAAAAAAAAAAAAAAAATTATATGTTAAAGAAAACACTTAGAAACCCTTTTAGTTTTGTTTTTTTTTTGATAGCTCCTATTAACATTTTAGCAAATACACTAAAATAAGCGACTGGGAGCTTCAGCCCTATGGAATATCCATGTACTGATCCATCCACATGTGGATTCCCTGACTGACACTTGAGACAGAAGTGCAAGGCTGCTTGAGGAAGAAATCCTACTCTGCCTGACGGGAGAGAAGAGGGCCCTGTCCCTGCCCAGGGCTCTGCACTTGTCCCCACCTTGGTCCAGGACAGCTTGGGGGATCCCTGAGCACGCCAAGAGTGGATCTTTTTCCAGCAGCTCTTGCCAGCACCACAAGAATGCCAATGTCATGAATCGTGTCCTTCCTTATAATGAAAGAATCAAACATAAAACGTTAACAGTGAACTTCTTGACCTACACAAGGAGAACCCCCCCATGGCAGACACTGCTGTAAAAAAGGCTATGGAGCCAGCACCAGTCATCATTATATTATTTTAAATTTCTTCTTGCATTGCCACCAATAACCTGAATATTAAGGTGACCTTCCAGCAGTTTTTGAAATATTTTTAATCAAAATGGTACCAAAATGGCATCATTTTCTTTTTCCTTTTTTTTTTTTTTTTCCCCAAGAAACATTTTCGTGGTGCATCGTGGTAGTGCATCATGGGCTTGATTTTGGTTTGGTTTTTTTTGTTTTTAAGAGGAACTAATCCATGGAGCCTCCCTCCCAAGGCAGCAATGGTTAAGCCCATGCTAATAGAAGTGCAAATCAAGACTGGGCCAAGCAACATAATTGCTTTCCAGACGGGTGAACGTGCTGCCGATGGAGCAGCCCATCTGCTGAGAAAACGAGTGCAACAACTGCTCCAATTTTTTCTTTTTTTTTCCAAGCAAAGGTGCAGCAACCAACCCACAAAATAGGTTTTGCTTCCAGCAGCCAGCACCTCTGAGCCATTCTTATAATCCTTGTTTTTCTTAGATTATCCCAGTGTGGTTTATCCCCTGCTTCCTTGCTGAGCACTATTTAACCAGCACTAAAGTCTGCAATCATTAAACCACGCGACACACGGAGCTGGCTGGGCAGTCAGGAAGGGCCAGGAGCAGCAGCCAGGCATTGCCTGAATACCTGGCTTGTTGGCAGATCCATAAAAACAAAAGGGCCTTTGGGGGGTGTCACCTGAAGGCACTGCTGGGTGGGTGCCCCAGGGGTTGGGGTCCTGCATGGGAAGGTGGCTGAGCCTCAGGCTCCCGCACCCTCCAAGAGCATCAAGAGGATATATAAGAAATAAATAATTATAAGCATCTTTTAGCAATGACCAATTTATTTGATAAATAAAAAAACATCTGATTGGAGGTCTGGGCCTCTGAGCTGGGGTTTATCTTCCTTGCAAGAAGCAAGGAGATGTGCAAGGAGCAAAGCCTGGCTTTAAATGAAATCCTACAAGTTAAGGCATCCAGGCCTTCCCCTCCATCCACCTGCTGCTGTACCACCCCAGGTGCCACCACCTGGGCTCAGCTCCCCAGTTCCTCCAATTCCTGTCACATTCAAAACCTGTGACTCTGCACAGAGGACCAGGGCCTGGGAGCAAGGTGGGTCAGAACCAAGGTGCTGGCGCTGTTCCCCTCTGTGGGATGAGCTCCAGGATGTGGTCCCTCACCCAGATTCAGCTCCATGCTCACTCAGGCATTTACTGAGCCCAGTCAGGAGAGTCCCGGGCAATCATTAACCAGCACCCACCTGCCTTGCCAAAATCAGGTGAAAGAACACCCTTAAGGAACCTGCACCACTCACCAGCCTGGAGAGGCTCTGATTTACTGATAAAGGGCCCATTCCCATGGAAAAAAACAAGCACAAACATTCCCTGCTCCTGAATTTAAAAGATGGGCTGGAGGAAAGAAGTGAGCGCTGCCACAGCCCAGAGCCCTGCCCTGGTGACTGTCCCTGTGCCACCCCTGCCCTGGTGACTGTTCCTGTGCCACCCCTGCCCTGGTGACTGTCCCTGTGCCACCCCTGCCCTGGTGACTGTTCCTGTGCCATGGTTCACCCACAGGGACCAGAGCATTCCCCATCCATGGCTTCCTGGGCACCAGCACAGCTCACAGGGTACCAAGATCCCTTTTTATTAGGGATTCACTCATGAACTCATCCTTCCTCTGCACTGGTATTTGCACCCCATGGATCCAGATTCCTCCAAGACTGGAAGGTCAGAAACCCCTTGTCTTTTATTAAAAAAAACCCAAAAAATCATGAAATCACAGACTGCTTTGGATTGGAAGGGATCTTAAATCTCATCCTGTCCCATCCCTGCCATGGCAGGAACACCTCTCACTGTCCCAGGCTGCTCCCAGCCCCAATGTCCAGCCTGGCCTGGGACACTGCCAGGGATCCAGGGGCAGCCCCAGCTGCTCTGGGCACCCTGTGCCAGGGCCTGCCCACCTTCCCAGAGAACAATTCCCACCCAATATCCCATCCAGCCCTGCCCTCTGGCAGTAGGAAGCCATTCCCTGTGTCCTGTCCCTCCATCCCTTGTCCCCAGTCCCTCTACCACTGTCCTGGGTCCCCTTTAGGCCCTGGCAGGGGCTCTGAGGTCTCCCTGGAGCCTTCTCCTCTCCAGGTGAACACCTCCAGTTCTCCCAGCCGGGCTCCAGCCCTAGACTCAGGTGTCTCATTTTTAGAACTTTACATCATGGCTCTGCATGTCTGCACAGAAACCAGTTTTGAAATGCAGCAGAAAATACAACTACCATGAAATCACCAATTTTGTTGTCTTGTTTTCAGTGGAACAAAGCCCAAAATGGGGGCTTTGCAATTTCTCAAATACAGAATTTCAGTTCCCAAGGGATTATTAATATTTTTTTTATTACAAATAAAAATGCATCAGTTATTTTGTAACAAAAATATTGAATATCCAAACTAAGTCAAAAGTTAAACATGCCACTGCCAAACTTCTGCAAGGCTCAAGTGCTATTTAAAGAAAACAGTTCATAAACCAAAAAAACCTCCAAACAACCTACGGGCCATGATAACCAACATCCAACAGCATGACTTCTTTTGCTATGTGTAAATTTCTAATTATAACCACACACAAAAAAATTCCTTCCAAATCTAGTCAGAATCTTTCCCACCTTGTCCCCAGAGACCAAATTTACCCAATTCTGTTTTTAAGAATTGTTTCCATATGTTAATTATTTCCTTTAAAAGATGAACTCCCTTCTCTTTTGTGTTAAATCCATATGAAGGCCTCAAGTTCCACCTCAGCTGAGCACCAAATTATTGGATTTTTCCATGTTTTAGGCCCAAAATAGATGATCAAAAAGCAAAACATAAACTTGAGCAAACTCCTACCCAGCCAGGACTGTCCCCACCAGCCATTGCAAGATGGAGACAAAGTCTATTTAAATGTTCAGCTGGGACAAGGAGGAACATTCAACTGTTCACTGATGTCCACAAAGAGGATGATGTGAGAACATTGCTGCAAAAAGCAAATAGTCTCTTTAATTTAGCTCCAGTTGTAGGCCCAGAGCATTCAGGCAGTTTCTGGAGGATTCACCTCATTCCTCACCTCTTGCTCCTTGTCCTTCACTCCATGGAAGCTGCTCTCCAAACCCAAGCACTCCCTCCAAACTGGTGCTGCTCCTGAAACGTGTCCTCCAGCACCCTGACCAAACCAGGTGGGTTTTCCTCACCCACCCAACTGAGCATTCACATTTTTCTTCCATTTCCTTTTTTTGATGGTCTTTTATCTCCATCCCAAGGGCCAAAATTACCCCAAGTCCTCCTGCCTATTGAGAGATGGGGACTGGAGAGGGGCATTGCTGGATTCTGTCCCAGCAGTGGGGCAGGGCTCAGCTGCCTCTGGCCCCATAAACTCAAAGCAATCCATAAGAGTGTTTGCTTTGTCAATATGAAAGTGCAGCATAAAGCCTTCAGGCACCAGTTAAATCTTGACATCGCTGTATTTATAGTTATGAATAATAAGAGCTTTTCCCCAGCACTACAGCAGCAAGGCATAATTCAACAGAAATTCAATTTTTAAAGGATGATGAATTGTGATACACTGAGATTTTTATGCTCCTATGACTATTAAGAAGTCCATGATATTCATTTTAGTAAAGTAAAAATTGAATAGGGCAAAGTATTGTTCACAACTAGGGTAAGAGCACCAGTCCCAGCATCTGAGCTGATCTCCATCACGACTGGAGGGGATGGGCCATCTCAGATCCCTCCTGGGCTCCTCCATCATTGGTGTTGAGCTTAGAGCTCCTTCCAGAATCTGGGAATCCCAGAGCACTAGCACCTTCCTGAGCACCTCCCATGAGAGGCCCCCACCCCACCACACTGATGTTGCAACTCTCCTTTTCCTGAATTCTTTTGCATTTCTCCCTCTGATTCATCAAAAAAACACTCAAAGCCTGGTTTTAAAGCCTTCTCCAAGCTCCTCATCACCTATCCCATCTCCCTGACGATGTCCCAAGGAGCCTAGCAGTTACTCCCACACAGACTGTGCCTCTTCTCAAACCAAGCACTGCTGTTCCTCTGCAGTTCCAAGCACTTTGATTCTGTCTCTCCAACCCACGAGTCACCAATCTTCTCCTTCAAAGCATCACTAGAATCCACTCCTGAGACTTTGTCTCCTGAGCACAGAGGGACAATGGGGACACCTGGCAGCAGCAGAGATGATGCCCTGACTGTGGCAGTGCTGTCCTTAGCTGAAAGGCAGAGAGAGGCAGAGAAATTCTGAAGTGAGCAATTACAGCCCATCCCGTGCGTGAGGATGCTTCTGCTTAATTTGATCAGCTGGGGCCTGGCTTTTCCCCTAAACTACAGGGGTTTCTCTCTAATAAAAACCTTATACCCGAGCTCTATTAACCACGGAGCCTTTCAGCATCCAAATAAAGATGTTTTAAATTTCTGATGCTCTTACCATCACTGATCTCTAGCAGCAGGCTCCAGATCTACAGCACTGTATGTGATTTTAAAAGGGCTGATTCACCACCAAGTTTCATTTTACCCATAAAGGCAACAAAAGATTACAACCCTGTGCATGGAAAACAAATGCTCATTCACAGACCCTCACACACACTGGTTTGTGCTTCAGCCTGGCCCCCCCACTGCCAAGCTCTTTGGTGCTTTAGGGTCTGACTCAAATCTAGAAATCAGGCCCTGGACTGACTCCTGGCACATTTACAGCCTGGCTTAGGGGCAGCTGCTCACCATGGACCTAAAACGACACACCTATCCCTGCAGAACCTGGATCCCAGCACGGGAACTCTCACATCTCACTCTGCCAGCACCCAGCAGACCCAGCCCTCCAGCCCCCTCCGCAGCTCAATATTTGCCACGGGCAGCAAACACAGACAAGACATGTCCGAAATACCCTTGGAGCAACACCAAACAAGCTAAATAAGAAGCCTGATGAGATATTGTCCCTCCACTCTCCAGCTTCTCGTCTCCCTCCCAGCCACAACCATGGGGTTTCCCCAGCGCACCCTCTCCTCCTCCTCCTCCTCCTGCCCCAGAGCTCAGAGCACACACTGGTGTCTCTACCTCCAGCACTCCGTGATCCTCAATCCCATTCAGATAGACTCAGAGCCTCCTATTCCCCTCTAAATCTCATCCTGAGGTTTTTCAGCTTATTAAGTTTTCCTTTTGACTTCAATGGTGTTTGGAAAAGGCTCCTGAGCCTCTTAGGATGCTCCAGGGCAGAGGCAGCTCTTGGCTAACACAACCTTTTGTAACAGCTGCTGGTGTGACCACAGGTGCCTTGGGACCAGCGACATCCAGGAAATGTGTGACTCTCCCTGCCCAGGTCAGACATCACCCACCAGCACTGACATGTCCTTCTCTCCAGGAAAACACTGCAAGGGCTGCCAAGAGAGGAAACAGACTCCTGAATGCCAGAGCTAGAGGGGGAAATTCATTGTGGGGGTACCTTGCACAGCTTTCAGTCACCCAACTGATGGGTGCTGCCAGCATGGCTGGAGGTGGTGCCTCATTCCTGGGCACCCAAAACCCCATCCTGGGACACCACAGTGACACCCCACTGCCCCTGAACTATTCCTAGGTCCAGATCCTCCTCCTCAGGTCCCTGTGAGACTCCCAAACAAGGACTGGGATTTGGATAAACATCCCTGCTGTGTCCTGCCCCACCAAATGTCAGTAGGTCAGGGCACAAGGGAACAGTAAGATGGATTTTTAACAGAGCTTCCCAACACCTCCCGACTCAATATCCCTCTGTCAGCACCACATGACATTGTCCTCCCTAAGAAAAAATACAATTATGAAGAAATGGCATTGGCTGTATGACACTGCCAGACAAAAGAGAAACTCCCATGCTCATGGCAGATGCAACCACCCACCTCACACAGAGAAACATGGGGAAAAGTTTCAAATTAATTTTTCTGCAGGTGTGAACACCTATGCAAACCTGGATGAAAATGGTGCAGCAAGAAATTCCTCCTGGATATCTTTATATAGGAAAGAAGAAAGAAAACCAGCCTTGTCAAACAGACTGTGAGTTACTTCCTGATAAGATTTATGGGTTTGATTGAGAAAGATAACTACTTTAGCATAAGAAACTTAGATTTTTGCACAGCTTACTATTGCACAAGATGTTGAGTCAAAAAAAACCCAAAACACAAAATAGCACTAAAACAGAAATCAATGTAAACACATACTAAGTGGATTAAAAAACAGCTAGCTGATAAATTTTGAAAACCAACTGTAATGAGAGAATCCTCATTTCTTCCAAGAGAAAGCGGTCTCTGAAAGGACTCAATATCTATCACTGATTTACAAGCAGCTAGAAAATCATTCCCAGTCATGTTTGTAGAGAACATAAAATTAAAAATTAGTTGCACATAATTAAAGAGGACAGGTCACTATTACAATGCCATCTGGATCGATGGGTGTGCTGGATTCATTTAAACAAGATGCATTTTTAAGCAGCCAAAGTGTGCAAGTAGGAAATAATCCAACCCCAAACCAACAAGCAGCAGAAAGACATTATCCTGGAAAGAGGGTGGGAAGACACTTATCTGGAGACCAAAAGGAGTCCTGCTGTCCCTGAGAGGCCGTAGAGGAGGCCAGGGGTGTTCCCTGAGGATGACAAAGCTGTTCAGTGTGCTGACGCCACCAGAGGTATCTTTATTTTGTGCTGTTTCCATTTTATGTGCAACAATTTCACCCAAGATGGGAAAGGAAGAGGCTCCTCACATCCTACAGCAAGAATGTGACACGTGCCCATCCCTTCTCACAGGCAGTGAGAGGGCCTGGATGATGAGGAGCCTTTCCAGGCTGGACAGATGGACAGAGCATTGTCTGGACTCACTGGTGCTGCTCAGACTCTGAAGTCAGCCCCATTTTCCTCTGTCCTGCCTGGCCTGGATGACTGCAATCCAAGAGCCTGTTTATTTTTGCTGAATTAGTCAGATGGGTTCCTGTCAAAAACAAAGCTCACTCTCCAGCAAATCTGATCACATCTAACAAAAATCTGCATTGCTTGGGCCCAGAGATCCTGACTTACAGCTGCAAAACCCAAGAAAAGAAACAAGGAATGAGGTAGCAATTATTTTCTTCCCACTTTATGTCTTATAAACCCCTTTTCCTCCTTGGCTGCCCAATTTATTTTTGATGACTACCCTCGATGGCAGCTCCAGAAATCAAACACTTAACCTCTGCAAGTTGCTTCCCTTAATGAATACACAGCAGTTTGCTATTCATTACAGTCAGAAGGAAAAGCCAAATGTGTTTGTGCTGCATTAGCCAGCAGGGCTGTTAAACCCAGCATGGACAGTAGCCATGGCGACCTCCCCGGCAAGGAACACTGGACTTGTCCAAAAGCTATTGTCAGTCCTCAAAATATAAAATAGAAGCAACTTTTTATTATTACTGTTAGTATTATTTATTGCTAGTTTGGAAGAGAATTCACCATCTGTGAAAGATGGCAGCCTGGCAGCACTAAAGGAGTTCACCCACAGACTGGGGATGAAGTACTCAAGGTGGTGAGAGTTTATTGTAGGGTACCTGAGCTCTGACCTGGAAATAGCCACCTTTATAATGACACAGCAATTGATCTCCAGGCACACCAAAACCCCTGGCACTCTGCTAAGGGCACTGGCTGATGCTCCACTGCTTATCTCCAGCACACAAAACCCCACTCAGGTCTACCAGGACAAAGCCATCCTGAAGCTGACACGGTGATGTTTCTCTGTCTCTAAAGAAAAGGACAAGACAAAGCCTGAGAGCTTCTATGGCAAGAGGGCTCCAGAGGCTGAAGTAAACATCCTTCAGACACTGTAAGCACTCAAAGCTATGAGAAACACCAACCAAAATGTCTAAAACCTTCTGCTGTCTCCCAAAGACCAGTTAGTATTGACAACTTTTATGTGAATGATAAGTAATTTCTCTTCATTTCTTGAGCTGAAAAATCTAAGACAGATCATATAACCTGCCCAGAGCCACAGAAGAAGATTCTGTGAGAACCAGATACTTATCTCTTGAATTTCAGTCTGGCTTTTTATTCACAAAATCATTCCTTTGTTTTGGAGAGGATATCTAAGTGCAAAGGGTCATGCCCAGACTCTTCTGGATAGTGAAAACATCAAAAAGCAGACAGAGATAACATGGCCAGTGAAAGGAACAATGTTAAGGGCTCTCCAAACCACTTACTGCCACTACAATTATGACTAAAGGAAAACAGGGTCATTTGATTGCTTTTCAAGGGTAACTAAGAAGGTTATTCCAGGATGGAGGGATCCAGGTGGTGAGCTCCCAATACCCAGGGAGTGTTTATCCAGACTGACACACAAGTGACTGCAACAAATAATCAGGGACTGCTCTTTGGGGTCTGTTGAGAGTTTTGTCCCAGAAAACGCTGCAGTTCCTGGCAGTGTTCCCATGGGCAGGGGACACGGTGGGACATGGATCCGCTGTGAGCAGAAACACAAATTCAACATCAAACCCTCCATCAGAAAGCTGCCACAGCTGCCTGCTCCTACCAAAGGGGATTTGGCAAAAATACACGAATGTCCAAGACCCAGCAGCCTCTTCTGGCCTCTTTACCCAGACCTGACTCTATCCCCCAACCCACCCACTGTGCTCCCCACCAAGGTCTGGTCTGCAGACAGCTCCAGAACAGGCTCCACATCACTGCACAGCCCTGGCACAGCAGCCTCTGGGGTCAGAAGTGACACTTTCTGCCCCATTTCAGCAATCAATCAGGTGGATTTGCTGTGCAGGAACTCAAGGGATTCCTCAGCTCCTGCCCAGCCTTACAAAGTAGCTTGTGGCCTTGTGGCCAGCAGTGCCAGTTCCCTGGCAGCATCAGCAGGCAGTGACACTTGCAGAGGTGGCTGGGCAGCCCAGCACGTGCCAGGCACCAGTGTTGGCCATCACACAGGGCCTGGCCTCTGAACTGCCAGATCTTCTGGTCTGAAGGCTCTAATCTATGCCCTTGAAAAGCCACAAAGTGCAACTACTGCCCTCCTCCAGCAGTGTGGGGGAAACATGAAATCTGGGCACAGCTTAAGTCTCAACCCCCCTGTGCTTGGTGGATACAAGATCTATTTTTCTCCAACCATATTCCACAGCTTTGAGCTAAATGGATACTGCTGAAGACTCTAACAGTTTCCATTCTCTATGGCTAACTACAATTTTGAGGGGTTACAACTCTGGGAGTCACTTGTTAAGGTCAGTCTGAATGAGCATTAACTTCATTTTAATGAAGTGTAGAACACGCCAAACAGAATAAACTGATTCAAAGGGCAATTAAAATGCCCCAAGACCTTCACTCTTCAACATCTTATCCACAAACTTATTTTGAGAGTCAAACATTTACTCCGTGCTGCATTTTTATAGATTTAGGTTAGAATACAGAACACAATCAGTAAGGTTAGACCTGTAAGGTCACCTGTGATAACGAAAGGTGTCCCTGGCCATGGCAGAGGAATGGAACGAGATGAGCTTTAAGGTCTCTTCCAATCCAAACCCATCTAGGATTCTATGATTGTATCCATAACCAACTGTCCTTTCATGACTGAGGTGATTAGAGACATCCTGTACAGAATGAACGCTGCTGGGTCCAGCTGTGGACACAACATCTGCTCCTGTTCATCCCCCTGGATACAGAGAGAGGCTTGGGCTCTTCACCTTACCCCAGCAACGCTCTCCAGGGGCTGTGAGCAGGGCAAGGGAAGGCATGAGGAGCTGCACAGCCCGGCACACCGGAATGGAAAACACCTCTCTCGCTGTTCCAGCAGTTCTTGGAAGAAAAGAGCCCTTCTCAGAATGGAGAGCACCATCACTGTTCCATGGCACAGGTAGGAGCCTGGTTCAGGGTGTCTGGCAGCAGTCCTGGCCTGGCTCCAGACCCAGCAGTCCTCACACACCGAGTGTGAAGCGCTCTGGCTCCTGCATCCCGTGTTTATCACAAGGCTTTGTGCAGGATCAAGCCCTTGCAAAAAACAGAAGCAGCTGTTCCAATCCTGTCTGAGAGTTCCTACATGCGGAAAGCTGAGCAGGCTCAGACCATGGGTCCATAGAAGGGTTAGAAAAGTGTATAAAACCAGGAAAAGCTTAAGTGCAACATCTCCCGAATTATCTCCCATCCTCCACCAAGCCACTGAGAGGCTTCACAGGAGAGAGGTGTTGTCTTTGTGCTTAGCTGCTGTTGGCAGAAATTTCTGTCATGAATTTATCCAGTTGCTACTTTTTTACTAGTCTATAAACATAAAACATAAGGCTCTCACACCAGCCAGGATGGAAGACACTCAAAGCATTCCCACCAAACCCGTTCCAAATGCTGAAGTGTCTCACACCACGCACAAAAAACAAACAGAGCAGCTACTGGGAGGCAACTTGGAGAGAGCACAGAACCAGATTCAGAGAGTCACAGAATCATTAAGGTTGGGAAAGCCCTCCAAGATCATCAAGTCCAACTTTCAACCAAACACCACCATTCCCACTAAACCCTATCACAAAGTGGATCTCAGAGCAGAGCCAGCAAAACACTTTTCTGAGCACACAAATGATAAATCCTGCCCAACACCAACTGCCAGGCTCTGGCTGGGGGCATCATCAGGAGCATTAACTGATTTTCCAGCAGCAGCACAATGAGGAGGCTCTGTGAGTAGCTGTGGGGTGAGCAGCCACGCCAGGCAGCACTGCTGCAGGGATGGTGTGCAGTCCCCACCCAGCAAATTCACCCTCAGCCCAGAACCAGGCTGAAGCCACATCTTCCCCCTGCCTTTTCCACTCCCCCCAAGCCACACAGCTCTGCCACCTCCCTGCACAGCTGGGAGATTCCTCAGTTTTGGGATTGACTCCGTAAGAGGGGTGCATATTTTGAAAAAACAAACCCAAAACTTTGTGGCGACCTTGACTGTTCCCAAATCCTCAGGACGTGTGGGAAGGTGGGCTGAGCAATGTTTCTGAACCAAATGTTCAGCTTCCAGAGACTATTCCCAGCTGGCTAGGAGCCACCAGCACAAGCCAAGGCATGGAGCAGCCTCAGCCCTGGAGTATGCTGTTAAGTACCACAACTTACGGCAGGCTCCAAAACCCAAAAATTACGTTTTTAAAATTTTTTTTGGAGTTTTAAATTAACAACACAAACTTAATGACATGAAACTTTCTGCTCTTTATTTATTTGCTATTATTTTTTAACGCCCAGTGTGATAGCACTGCACTGAGCAAAGCATTGCTGAACATCTATCTCATGGCCCAATTGTTGGAGAGAAGAGCTGAACAGGCCAACAGGAGAGCAGGGCTTAACCCTTTATCCAGCATTTGGGCACTTCAGAAACAGTGCCAAAGAATTTAACATTGGACATTTATTATTTTAAAGTAGCTGGAGGTGCAATTTGCAAAATCTATTTCAAAATCTCTTTCTCCTAGAAATATTTTCATGATTTAATAAAAATTAAAAGGAAAACTGGGTATAAGTTTAAGTATTTCTTTCACATTGCAGCCTCCAAAGTTTTACTGTGCTGTACTGTGGAGGAGAACCAGACAATGAAAAGTAGAAGTGATCTCACCCTGGTTTCATTTGGGAAAGAGTCACAAGTCAGACATTTATAGGATGGATGTCTTGCATCACTTGGTTTTAGGAATCTCTGTCTCTGCCAGCAAGGTAAGCAAAGAGCCCAGAGCATTTGAGTGTTGGCTTTTCCTCAAATAAATCTGCATCAAAGGGTCAGTGGTGGCCAACCACGACTGCCCCATGGCCCACATTCCCAGCTGCTCCCTGCAGCCTGGAGGGCTCCAGGTGCCCGGGAAGAGCCCAGCAGCCCAGCAGGGTTTGGTGGCCACCAGTGTTGAAATGCAAGGGCCCAGTGCCAGAGGGGCTGAGCCTTTCACAAGAGCAGGAACTTTATGAAACTTCTCTCTAGAATTTATGTCCAATGTATTACAAAATATGTTTCTGTATCTGAAGGAAATCCCCTTTTTAGGGGCACAGACAGAGGAACAAGCTATGGAGGCCAAGCACTTGTGATTCCTTGTCTGTTCACCATGGAATCCCAGGCTGGATTGGGTTGGGAGGGACCTTAAAGCTCATCCAATGCCACCCCTGCACAGTGTGCACTTCCACTGTGCTCCCAGCCCCAATGTCCAGCCTGGCCTGGGACACTGCCAGGGATCCAGGGACAGCCCCAGCTGCTCTGGGCACCCTGTGCCAGGGCCTGCCCACCCTGCCAGGGAACAATTCCTGCCCAATATCCCATCTATCACTGCCCTCTGGCAGTTTAAGAATATTCCTCCATGTTCTGTCACTGTCTGCCCATGTGAAAAGTCCCTCTCCCTCCTTTTCACAAACCCTCTTAAGGCCCTGCCAGGGGCTCTGAGCTCTCCCTGGAGCCTTCTCCTCTCCAGGTGAACACCCCCAGCTCTTCCAGCCTGGCTCCAGAGCAGAGGGGTTCCAGCCCTTGGAGCATCTCTGGGGCCTCCTCTGGAGTCTCTCCAACAGGTCTAGGTCTTGCACTGAAGGCCCCAGAGCTGGAGGCAGAATCATTCTATGATTCTGTGAAAAATTCCCATAGCAAGAAGCATTTAAACCCTCATGTGTTGGTCCTGTACTAATCCACATCAATTAAACACCTTTTCCAAATGCAGAACTCTGTCCAGCAGCTCCTGAGCAAAATCAGATCCACAGTCATTGGCAGCATCTTGTGGGGAACACAGATTTATTGTTCCTTGTACACCTCCAAGTCCTGTGGACCTTCCTGCACATCCCAGCATCACCAAAACTGCAGCAGGGACACAGAGCAGCCAGGGAAATGCAGGGGATGACAAATAATCAATTCCTCCTGGAGCAGGAGGAGAATCATTCATATCACAGTTCCTTTGTACCTGTAGAGAAGTCTTGGCACTGCATCCTAACTACACCTTGAATGCTCCTATGAGGCACTGAAGGTGCTCTGGGGGATCATGCAGTGTTAATATAAATATATTAAGAAAATAAATGAGGAGCTGTTCCTGCGAGCTGCAGTAACATCTCATGCAGTCCATTACAGACTGCTAAATTCAGGGAAAATCTTGAATTTTCATCAGAGACAACCAAAAGGTCAGTCTTTCTTATGGGATTTCAGCCATTTGAGTGCCCTTTTGAGCTACAATCTTGAAATTAGGAATAATTCATTCATTACAGACTGCTGATTACAGGATGGGGGGGAGGAAACAGAAATTTGACATTTCTTTCCAGTTCACCAAAAGGTCAGTCTACTGATTTACAAAATTTATATTAATTTTAACTCTGAGTCTGTCACATTGGGCACGAAGCATCCAATTTGGGGAAATTAAGGTCATTTAAGGTCTCCGGTTGCATTTATCATTTAGAATGCAAAAAAGTTATCAAAGACAAATGCAAAGCTGAGGGAGACAATGGCCAAAGTCACCCAAATTTGGAACAGCTGCCAATTTTAATACAATAAAATGCATTTGAGTTTAAAAAGAACCCCGATTTTACATCTCTTCTTGCCACATACTGCCAGACACCAGCTGCCATTGCTTCACAAAACAGGAAGAAGCTAAAATTTGAGGTGGAACAATCTTTCATGGCAAATCCATCTGTCCTCAAGTCACACTGGACTCATCTGGGCTCCCACCATCACCAGGCCACCAGGATCCCTTGTCACCACCTCACATCCTGGAAATCCTCCACTCAGAGCATGAAAACACCTAGAGATGAAGAAAAGGATGAGGAGAAGGAGGAGGAGGAGACAGCAGCATGGAAGTCATCTCCTCGAGTGGCTGGAGCAGAGGAAGCAATGTTTCAGAACTGATTCAGAGGTCATGGGGAGGAGGGTGGGAGGTGTCTCCCACGAATTTGGAAAACACTGCCAAGCTGCAGAGTAGGACTCAGCCCAGAAAGGCCCTGCTGGGGCTCCCCAGCCCTCGGGACAGCCCCAGCACAAAGCTCAGCCACCCAGCACTGCCACAGCAGAACCAGAGAAAAGCCACGGTCAAGAGACCCCTCCCCAAAATCCCAAACCCTGTGAGCCCCTTGCTGAGCTTCAGGAGTGCTGTTATTTGTAAAGAAATCACTGGGCAGATTGCCAGCCCTGCAGAGCCCACTGTGTGCAATGGCAGGGCCCTACGGAAGGCTCAAGCTCCTTTTCTTCCTCCCAGGAAAATTCTGCTCAGCAGCTCTGCATCCCAAGGCATGAAAAAGCATTCCAAGGTTTGTAAGGAGCAGCAAGGAGACAGAGCAATCCCAACACCTGCCTGCTCACCAGGGAATGGCTCCCAAGGCAGGGATAGAGCTCCAGCCAAGGCCCAACCCTCAGCTGCTCTAAACCAGCCCCGTCCCCACCAGCCAGCACTGCAGCCCTCCATTCTTTTTTTAAACAAAAATTCACTCTTTTAATTTTTTTTTTATAAAGACATTCTGATAAAAAAATTGAAAGGGTGTCTGTTCAGGCAGGAGGGTGCACCCGCTGTGGCAAACAGGACCTGTGCACACTCAGCCTCTGCTGCTTCACACTGACTTCTTATGCAGCAACCTGACAGGATATTCTTCTTCAGGAACGAAACATTAAGGAAACCATCTTGACGTTGTGGTAATTTTGTGCTCCAGTTATAACCTTTGCCCATCAAGCCTTTGTCCACTCTACCCGTGTTTATGCTGTAAGGAGATTTACATTTTTGAGCTCCTAAAACACAGAAAGTTGGATTTGACCACTTTCCCTTTGGAAAAAAAAGCAGTTCAGTGCTTGGTTCTGTCTTAAAAACTGGCCTTGGTACAAGATTTTAAAATAAATTGCTACTTTCTAAACTATTTGCTAACACTAGTTCCTCTTTGTATTTCATTTCTTCAGGGAAAATATCTAAATCCAATCCACAATCAGACATTTGCCTTTTTTTTCTCCTTTTTAATTTAGTAACTTGTGAATTCATGCATTGACCCAGCTGAACAAAGGGCAAAGACTGTTAAATTCCAGAGCCCAGGAGATATTTGGTTACTCATTCAAGGCCTTCTACAGAGTTTAAAAATAAATAAAAATGAGACTTAGTGAGGAGGAGTGGCAGATTTGGAAATGACACTTTTAAATTAACAACCAAGAAGGGGAGAAAGGTAAACTGGAAAGAGATTAACTGCTGGCTGTGCTGTGAGGGAAAGATGGAGAGTGGGTTGGAACTCATTAGCCCAATTACATAATAAATTGTTTTGGCCAAATTCAAAGGCAATAAAAGCAGTGAGAGAAATGAACATTAGGTACAAGCAAAGATGGAGGAGGTGGGGGAAAGAACAAGAAAAGGATTTTTATGATTTTATTCATGAAGCTTCTTTCAAAGGTTCCATTTCAGCAGGGAAGCACCAAGCAGAGGCAGGGATTTGGTAAATAACCAAAATAAGGCTGGGGGTGCCCAATGCCAATGCTACAATGGTGGGGAGAGAGTGCTGGAACACCAACCAAGGGAGAAAACAGAACTTGAAATTTCCCCGCCTTCCTTTCCTCCTGGCCCTGAAAAATCACATTTCATTGAATTCAAAAAGCATTCTGAAATTTTACTAGTTTAGGAAAGATTGAATAAGCATGTAATTAAATTAATTACAGAATCACTGCTCTGCATCCTACTGCAGGAATAGCAGTGAATCAACCAAATGGATTCAAAATCACTTCCTAAATGCTTTCCAGTCAAATAAAACTTCAAGTGCAGCTTCAAACCACTCACGGCACAGTCAACTAAAGTCCAACCTCTCCATCTCCTGTATTCCTTCAGCCACACAGGACACGCTCTTAAAAAGCACAACCTGAGCTGGAGGATTTCCTTTCCCAAATAAACAGCAGCTGCTTGGAGCTGGATGCCTCCTGTCCTGCCTGCTTCCCCTGCCTGCATTGCATCCCCTGCCTTCATCGCTTCCCTTGCCTGCATCCTCCACCTGCATCACATCCCCTAAGTGCATTCTCTTCCTGCATCCCCTGCCCCACTGGGCACTGCTCAGCTGCTGTCCAGGCCAGTCCCCATGCACAGGTACCACACCTTGCACCTGCACCCTTCACAGGACCACAGAATCATTTAGGTTGGAAAAGATCTCCAAGATCAAGTCCAACCTTTGATCAATCTCCTCCTTGGCAAGTAGACCAGTGTCTTTTTCCAGTTTCTCATTTACCACCCCTGAGTACAAGGAGAAAATGGGAAAAATCACTCTGCATGTTCATGGCTAAAGGATGCATACAAAGTGCATGCACTAACTGAGGATGAGAGCCTAGGTCCCACCATGAAAGTGCCACCACCATCCTCACAGCCTCTGCAGGCCCAGAGCTGAGACTTCAGGGTCTCAAAGAGGGTTCTGTGTGGCTCCACATGGTGAGCTGTGCTCCTGGCTGGAATAAGACATCCAGTGCTGGCCTACAGGAGAGCATCATTCTCTTTGCTGGGGCTGTCTGAGATCAGAAGAGCCTCTTTCTCCCATGTGGGATAGCAGAAGAGCACAACCAGAGGTGGATTAGCTACAAAAGGCACGAGCTGCACCCCAGCCCTGGCACACAGGAGCCCACGAGCAGCAGCAGCACAAGCACAGCAGTGCAGGAAGCAGGCACAGGCATCCGTTCCTCCAGGAAAAAGGGAACAGCCTCACACAGCTGGAGGCAAGGCTGCCTCTGTTAATGCTTAATGGACAGGCAGGGTCACATCCACTCCCTGGCTGGAAGCTGCCAGCAGCCCTGGGTGCAGTGGGACCATCCTGGTGCATCAGAGGGATGCACCGGGGCTGCCTTGCTGCCACCCCCACAGCACAAGGCCCAGGGAGGAGGCCCACAGGTTTCTGGGGGAAGCAGTTTGATGGCCTGGTGGGAGCTCTCTCTCTGGATACTCCCTCCCCTTTCACACAGGAGAATGCAGCAGCTCCTGCTCCCACCACACCAACACAGACCCTGCCAGCTCGGCCCTACAGGACACACACAGTGCTCCCCTCCAGAAGGGCCTTCCAAAGGTCCCAAGGGATGCACAGCCCTGTCACACTGGCCTGAGCACAGCCACAGCAGCACACACCACTGCTCCAGGGAGAGCAAGTGCAACTGCTGACTGCAGCAATCAAACACTGACCTGGGGGACTTGGAGCAAATGAAATGAAGGAAGTTTCTCAACCAGCAGTGCTGCTTCCAAAGACATGTTCATCCACACTCTCTGTGGCTCCAGCAGTGAAGGCAGCAGCCAAAGGCAGCTTGCATTCCCTAACCTATGGGAGACACTGCCCCAAAATCCCTCAAGTGGTGCCAAAGGTGGAAATAGCCAAGCAGGGAACACCTGTGGAGCTGCTCTTAGGTAGCAGGACACCAACAACCACTATCTCCTGCTTACCCAGAGAGAAACAGTTATTGAAAAATTAAAATCAGAACTCTAGGACCCACACTCTGTTCAACAAGCTGATAGTCCTTTTGTCCACAGAAAATCTCACCAGGTTCCCCCAGGCCTGATATGATCACACAGGATCCTCATCTTAAAGCAGAATGACCAGCTGTAAAAGCCAACTCAAACTTGTTGGTGTATGCAGGGTTGAGCAAGAGCAAATACAGGCAGTGGGTTTCTCAGACTCTAGCCACTGCAGGAGGACCAGTGTTGTTCCCCAAATTAAGCTTTAGCTGCTTAATTACCTGCCAGCATGTGCAGCCACACGTGCTGCCTGACCTGGACATGGCCAGCCCAGAAGCCACCAAGAGCTCAGTGATGGGACAAGCTCCAACTCCTCAACCAACCTTTCCTGAGCCCAGACACGGCTGCAGGAGCAGCAGGACCTCCAGCACCACCCAGGACATGCACAAAGCTGGTGCTCTCCCAGCTGGCAGTGATGTGGGGCACCCAGTGGGGACCGAGCCACTCCTGTGCCCTGACACTGTGGATGGAGACCTCAGCCCCCCAAAGGCATTTCTAATTACTGCATTAAAAGGTGTGAAATGCTTCCTTCCCACACACTCTTGGCCATCTTCAGGGGCTGGGAGCCAAACCTCTCCTTGGTAAACAAAAGCAGGCTCCAAACCACCCTGGAAAGTGACAGTCTGGGGCTCTTTGGGGCTTGTGCTCCCCTGGCTCATCCATCCTCTGCCCCCTCACACCCACACACATCAGCCAGACATGCCCAGGAAAACATCTCCAAAGATCTTTGCAACACTGCTGAGTTTCAAAGTGAATTGGATAAACTGAGCATTAAAATCTGCCAAGACCAGGTGGGACTGAACAAAACCTCCCAGAGAAAGCAAAGATGAAATGGGTGAGGATCCCCTGTGCTGCCCATGCTCTGATGAGGGGCTAGGAGGTGCAACCCCTCCCAGGGAGCTTCTCACAGCTCTGCAGGTGGAGATGTGCAGCACCAAGTGGGAGAATGGGCAGAAACCACTAAAATCAAACAAACCACCCAAATCAGAGTAGAATTATTAAAAAGATCCAATAGATCCATGCTCTGTGTTAGGAAGGGGTCAAACCCAATCTCAGCCTTTATGTGCAGGGAAAACTTCAGTTCATTGCAAGTTACCAATAGGACAAGAAAGGGAAGGGAAGGAATTGTTTAAAAAGGCACAATAAAAAGAAACCACAATTGTGCCATGAACCTATCCCTACCACAGCCTGCAGGCTTGGCCATCCTGTCCCAAAACTACTCTGGGAGTAGCTAGGAAGAAAAGGAAATCCACCAAGCTTCATTTCACTACTCCTTCATTCCAGCACAACCAGATGTGGTGCCAAGATTTGTGCCAGGACTGGAGCATGTGGCAATGGCATTTCAGGCAGAAGCTTTAAGTAACTGTTACTTGGGAAATGGGGTACAGAGGTACCAAAGGTGTTTTCTTAAATATTCATATCATTTACTTAATTTTTTTATTATTTAACTTTTTTAAAAAATTATTTAACTTTCAAAAAGGCAATTTTTTACACAGTAGCACTTTAAGCCACTAATATCAATTTACTCATTTTCCGGTTGTGTTCCAAAGAATCCCAGTAACAGGGTAAATTCCTCCTGTAAATTTAAATGTCCCAAATTGTCTCAATAAACCATCAGATACAACAGAAATTGTCTCTATAAACCATCAGATACAATAGTAATGGAGCAGCAACATGTAGCTCTGGGCACCAGCATTTTATGGGGAAAAAACCCTAAGATATCAAAGTAGAATGTGCTTTATTTCAAAAGTCAAGGAGGGAAAAGGGTAAAGGGAGATCCTTTACCTCCACATCCAGTGCTCAGGGCCAGCAGTCCCTGTCCCATGGAATAGGGAGAAGGAAAGGCAGACCCTGACTCTGCCAGGCTAAGAACACACAGTCATAAATTCTCATTGTAACAGAAAACCCAGCTGGTTCATTCACAGCCATCCCCACGGTACCACAGCAAACAGAGCAGAGTTTGCTCAGAAATGACTGTAGTCCCTGGTGGAATTAGGTGCTGCCCTCCATTGTCACGCTGCTGATAAAGAAGTTTCACATAAAGAAAAATAGCATTGCAGGGAAGCTGCACATTTGCCTAATTCTGGGATTTTTCCCTTTTTCCTGAGGTGGTGTGTTGACCAAAGGCACGTTCCAGCTCAGCTGCCTCCTGTCCTGCTGGGAACAGATAGCTGCTTTCCTCTCATTTCCTGTCACCAACCCTTTGTGCCTCCTGGTGAGCCACACCTTGGGAAACCTCTGCAAACTTTGGAAGAAACAGAACACAAGAGCTGGAGCTGCCCAGCACATCCCTTTTCCCTGTCCTTGGGACAGGACAGGTAAGACCACAGGACATCTGTGCCCCCTCATGCCATAAGCTCTGGATTACTGGTGGCACTCCAGGACACGGGTGCTGGGATGCTGTAGGGTCAGGCTGCCCTGTAGGGTCAGGCTGCCCAAAACGAGCCCCTGCTCGAACCCCACAGCTCTGTATGAGCCAGACTGGCCGGGCACCCAGGGAGCTGCCCAAGAACCATATCTGTGAGCAAACAGAATCACCCAAAGCCAGCATCCAAAGGGCGCAGCAGGACTGTAAGGTTCCTGGAGAAGGCAGAAGGCTGCAAAGGACAAAGGGAGCGAGCCTGAGGGTTTCTGCATGTCTTTTCTGGAGCCTTCTAGGACTGCCCTGGAGCTCAGACCTGGCACAAGAGCCCTGCACACACTGCAGGCGGGGAGCAGTTAGATGGGACACAAATATTTTCATATAGCATGTCCTAAATCAGAATTTTCCATTTGGCTTCATCCTAAGAGGAAGGTCCACCTGCTTCTTGGAAAGCAAGGGCTCCAATGGCCACTGCATGGTTCTAGCTGCAAGGCAGAAGCTCCCCAAGTCTTCAGGCATAAAATACAGTTATTGAAATAAAAATTCAGGGGAGGCCTGGCAGCAGCTGGAAGGGGGATTGCACTGCTCTGGAATGCTTTTGTCCCAGGGCTCAGAGCCATGATGGGAGCTGGGGTCTGGTCCCAGCCCAGTGGAGATGGGGCACAGCAGGGGGACGTGGCACTGCTCCAGGGCTCAAAACCCATCTCCTGCTCCTGTCCATGGCTCTGGCAACCCTGGGAATGGTTTATTCTTCAACTACTTGTAACCAGGCTGTTAACCACTGTGACTCGACAGTGCCCAGCTCCACCAGGTCTGACCTCAGCCAGCAATGCTGAAGAACTGATGCTACACAACCCAAAGAGCCACTGCTATCAAGTCATGCCAGAAAGCGGGGTCAGGTCCCAAAGTGACCACAGAGGGATGACAGCTCCAGATTTGGTGCTGAGCTTGAATCACACCATGCCTTAAAGCATGTGGGGGAACAGAGCTGAGCCCTGAACAGAGCTGACACTGCAGCAACGTCCCCATCCAGGTCACAGCAACCCTCATGAGCTGCCCTGCTGCAGGCTCAACCACGTCCACCTGAGCTGCTGACCACATTGCAGGGAGAGCTGCTGAAGGACACATCTCCCTTCACATCCACACCATTGCTGAACTTCAGTGCACTGGTTTTAATGCCACAGTCCTCATCCCCTTACACCGCAAGAGAGGTGAGCCCCTGAGTGGCTGCAGTGGTCTGATGGTAATGTGTGCTGCCTTCCTCCTCATACTCATCCTGCTCTTCTTTCTGTTTCCTGATCCCCACTCACTGCTCCCCTCCACAAGCCAAGTTACTCACCAACCTGGCACAAAGCCCTGGGGTTTTTTTAATGTGCTTTTCCAAGGTTAGGGACATATATCAACCCCCAGAAGGCTCCAGCAAACATGAGCCCGTGAGATCAGCAGCAGATGACCACAGACAGAAGGCAGAGGACCAGCACTTTGGTCTTTTGGCAACAGTGTGTTCTTGGCCAGGCTCCCTTTCCCATCTTTCAGGCTCTGCTTGCCACCCACTCCTCCCTTCCCCAGGATGACTCGCAGTGTCGTTAACATCCAACAAACGAGGGCTGAGGGAGTTCACACCTCCAGTTTTTCAGTAACGCTTAACGCTGCCGGCAAACTCGAGACTGTAACGTGCTGCTCTGCCTCCAGACAGCGCTTGGAAAATCCTCCTCATAAAAAGCACACAGCTATTTTTAAAGGAAATCCTGGATGCCTCTGAACGCGCAGGCAGCCACAAAGGTACGCCAAGCCAGGGAGTCTCTGGGCTGGATCTGGAAGTCTGACACCACATCTGCAGCACTCCGGCAGCCGCGGCCAAGCGGGGAACGAGGCTGCAGCGCCGGCCAAAGCCACGGTGCTGCTGGTGGGTGCCAAAAGACACAAGAGCATGGCCAGGAGCATGGCAGAAGGATCTCAGGGGATGCAGCAGCTGCTGGTGGTGGTCAGCACTCCGTGCCAGGCACAGCACGGCGCAGGCGGCTGTTACAACCCTGCGCACCTGAGGGCAGGTGTGGGTGTTGCACTTGCTGTTGTCAGAGTTGATGCAACCAGGTCAGCCAGTGAAGGCCCACTGGGGTGAGAATTTTACTGAAAATTGCATTACTCAGCCTTTAAAGGCTCCAAACAATCCTTTCAAGGAAGAACCAGTGAAGAAAAAGGATTAATTTCTCAAAGTTCAAAGGACAGAATTTATTTTTGGAAATAACATTTCACTACAAATCCTGCAACTGAGACAGATCAAAAGCAGCAGCACCACAAACTAAATGTGAAGGACAGGACTGTTGGAAAATCTCTTTCCAACAAAATAGAAGAGTGACAGAACAATTCATGGAGGGCACCTTAGGTGCCTTGGTTTAGGCATCTTGGTCTCAGCCACCACTACTTCTACAGGCAGCAGGTCTACACAACTACCTCTCTGCCAGGACCTAAGCTCCAGGAACACATATTCCCAGAGCAATAGCTCATGAGTGCAACGAGTCCCAACAGTGTCCTGCATCCCATTCCCACCTGCCATGCTCCCAAAGGCTCATTATGAGACTCCCTTCAGCCACCCCTTTCCTTCCCCCTTCACTGACATTTGGGCTGATGCCACCCAGCCACAGGGTGTGGGAACAGAGAAGCTGGGATTTGAGAGCAGTTCCAGCACTAGCACAGCTCAGTGCAGTAATATTCACCAGCAAACCCTTCCCTCCACCAGGACTTCTTGCTTTTATCTCCTCTCTGTCTGGGCTGGCTCCAGGACTCCATTGACATCTTTTTCTTTTCCAGTACAAGATGCAACTTCTTTTGCTGCCAATTAGATCTGCTGATGGACAAAAGCTTCTCAAGATCTACATTACTTTTGTACAAATATCTCCCACATATTGCTTTTGGACTTTAATTTAACTTTTCTCCCCTTGAATCAAATTACTGTTTTCCTCTGATCATAATTTGGTTGGATGAAATATAAAGTTGGAGGATATCAGATTTGAGGGGAGAGGAAAACAGAGCACAACAACAGACATGGTGTGCTCATCTTGCTTTATTTCTCATTCAGCCCTACAGACACAGTGCTCTCATTAGCACTTAATGCAGGTGAAAATAGAGAGGTTTAATATTAAAACAGCATGGGCACATGGAAAACATCCACCTGGACCTGTTGGAACTTGCCCAATAACACTCCCAAGCTCTTTCTCTACACAAGGAGCTTTTTCACTCCTAAGACTGTAACTCCTTATCTGGGCTAATAACATTCAGTATGAAACCTCTCAAATCCCATTTGAAAACTTAAGTATTCAATAATTAAGATATTTCTTCACTCCATCAGAAACATAGCAGCTTAAAGAAGACCATCCTGCTGCCATCATGGAACAGGCTAACAAGGTCTGCTGGTTCCACCTGAGCCCCAAGGTGTGAATCCAGGTGCTGCTGCTCTCCCACCCTACAGTCTTCATTTATGCCACGGAAGGGTCTTGCTACTTCACTGCTTGCAAAGAAAGGAAGGGCTGTGCAAGAATAACCAGGAGGCCCTCTCTGGGATAAGGACACAGAGTGTGGGGCTGTGCAGAGAGTGGCACCAACACTGGGCACAGCTGGACACCTCATTCAAGCTGATGGAGTTGGCAGCCCCCAGCTGAACACACAGGCAGGGCTGCGAGTCTGAAACGCTCTGTGCAACTGCTGTGATGCTTCAAGGGACAAGTCCTAATCTAGGAACAATGGGTCTGGTCACATTCCCAGCCAGGCAAATTCCAGCCTCCAGTGAGGATGTAACACCAGGCACGCGGCGCTTGCTGACACGGAAAGCCGGTCCATTGGCGAGGCACTGCCTGTGCAACCACAGCTCCCCAGGAGCAGAGCAGAGCCACACGCTGCAGCCACTGGGCTCACTGCTAATTTCCTTCCAAACTTGTTGAAATCCACACTATAGTGGCAGCTGGGTGAAGAGTAGGGATTCAAAGTGTAGAAATATCTGTGACCAGCCAGCGATGAGGCACGTTGGTAGAACCAAGAGGAAGTGTCCACTGCTGGGAAAACCTCCCTGCCCCAGGCTGTGACAGCTGATCTAGCATGGGAACACATGGAATCCATCCTTACAAACACAAAAAACAGAACAAAACAAGATCTCCTGGCATTGCTGAACCTACTCTCCAAACCAGGGTAAGCAGGCAGAGAGGAGCCCATCTGCCCCTGCATCAGCCCCCAGAAGAATTCCCAGTTTTCCCAGCCTGTTAAAGTCAACCCGTTTTTCTAAAGGAAACATTAACCACAGTGGGATATCAAGATATAAGACTGCTTTTAATTACATATACAAAGGAGTTCGTAACACTCCAGCTCTCTGCAAGGGCAGCTTGCTGAGAAAAGCAACTCTGATCAAAGCAGGAAAATCTAAATCGGGTGAGCTTAGCGAGAAACTGCATAAATTGTCCCCAGGTTTTTATGCACAAGACTCATGAACTTCCAGCCAGAATATGTTTTAGTTGTGGAATTATCTTTCTTTCTTTCTGATTTAGCGCCTGCTGAACTTAGAGAGGGATTTGTCCCTCTGTGTTCTGCACTCATGAGGCCACACTGCGAGTCCTGTGTCCAGTTCTGGGTTCCTCACATCAAGAAGGACATTGAGGGACTGGAGCAATTCCCGGGAAGGGAATGGAGCTGGAGCACCCGGAGCTTCTCAGGGAACAGGGACAGGAAGAGAGGGAATGGCCTCAAGCTGGGCCAGGGGAGGCTCAGGTTGGACATCAGGATGAATATCCTCATGGAAAGCGTTGTCAAGCATAGGAACAGGCAGCCCAGGCAAGTCGTAGAGTCCCCATCCTGGGAGATGTTCAAGAAATATCTGGACGCTCTGCTCTGGTTTTAAAAATGGTGACTGATCACAGGTCTTCTGGAAAAGGTATCTTCATCTGAGAGGTCTTCTCCAACCTGACAGTCATGAAGGTCATCAGAAAAAGCTTCAACCCTGGCTGTGGCACAGGGTCACCCTCACATTCACAGGTGAGCTTAATAACAAGGCATTTTTGTCGTGCAACATGAAGCCTTCGAGGTTCCTGGCAAGCTACACAAAGCTTGGCTTAAAAACAGCATCCCCATGATGTGAGGGTGCCCAGGTGTTCTGCAGTTCCCTTTGCTGATCAGAGCTCCCAGCATACGACACAAGCTGGGAGCTGGACACAGCTGTGCCAAGCACCCACTGGAGGCACAGCCCCAGCCAGAGGCATCCAACAGCTCATTTACAAACATGCTCTTCACAGATCTCCTGCTCCAATCCCTGGCATTGTCTTCAGTGGACAAGTTTCCTCTGCTGGCTCCTGTCTGCTCTGAATATATCTAAAGAACTCTTCGAAGTCAAAATATTCTTAGCAATTAGATCTTCTCTATTTCTTTTTGCCTTCCTAATTATCCTTTTAACTGCCTTCTGCTTATTTTAATAGATCTTCCTATCCTCCTCCTTACCAGACTGTTTATACTTTTTAAAAGCCTACTGCTTACTGCTCCTAATACTGTTTACATCTTCACTCAGCCACCTCAGCTCAGTTGCTGCTTTTTTTGCCTGATTTCAGAGTCAACCAGGGGAAATTTCCTTTCTGATCTCTGCAGCAGTTTGTAAATACCTCCCATTGTGTCTACAAGAGGTTTTCTACAATAGGTTCCCTTTTCCACAACAGGTTTCCTCCTGGGAGAGGGAATGGAGTCTCCTCTAGACCACCAAGTGCTTCCATAAAAATCCATATTCTTCTATATTGCTCTAAGCACTCTTTTCTCTGCCACTCAGCCTATTGCTTCTGCATTAGGAATATAAAGCAGATTATTTAATGACTGAGTCCCATGTGTTTCCTAACTACCTTATTCATTACCATTTCCTGCCTCAAAAAGTAAACAAATATCCTTTTGTGCTCCATGTTACAGGAGATTACCTATGAATTTCTTTAGTTATACCTCTACTAGGGGGGAAAAAGCCACCTGGAAGTACTTTGACTTCATGCAAGGGCTTGCACCAGGGTGTGGGTAATGGTGGAGAGTTTGGAGTATCCCATAGGGTTTGGAAATGAGAATAATTTAGGGTCCATTTGGTGGAAGCTAGAGAGTAAATTAAAGGGAAGCGGGCTCAATATTTCCTCTGTTCCTTATAATCCTTCCCCAACCATCTGCTCTCAGACGCTGGGAAACAGGACACCAAAACAGAGACAGAAAGTAGGATCTTTTGTGAAGCCACAGAATGACCATTCTTTACACCATAACACAGCTCTGCCCGGACTCACTGCTCTGAACCCTGAAGCACTTATTCCACAGACACAGAGAACAAGCCCCAGCATCCAGCATGCTGTACCCACAGCTTCTCTTGGTAGCTCGTTCTAAAAGCCAATCTGCCCTGCTGCTCAAAATTTCCACCTCCTACTTTTAGAAATATTTTTTGCATCTTCATTTTGTCATCTCAGTGTTTGGATCCTGCTTCCAGGTATTGTTTTCTTCTACGCACTTCGCTAAAACCAAGGGCTCTGCTACCTGCTTTTTTAATTTTCTGCTTTTTAAACCCATTAACTGGCTCCATGAAGATAAAAATCAACAAGTGATTTTTTTTTTTTTTGGCAGAGAGTTTCCCAAAATATGGTGCACGTCCCCAAATGTTTAAGAACAAACACTAATGAGTATTTCCTTTGACTCCTTGAACTCCTTTACTCCACTCACATGTTCTGTGTCTTCTCCAAATTTTCAACATCTTTTAAGGAAATGAGGGAACTGAAAATGGGGATAATGTATTAAAGCAGAGGCAGTAGAAAAGCTGTTCTCACACAGCTCCCTCGCTCTGCACAACCACTCCCAGACTCAGTGCCACTGCTCACCCTGCAGCATTTGTCCCTTTCCCACCCCAAAGCCTGGTTGGCATTTCTCCTCTCTGTTTTCCCCATACCAAAAGCAGATGCAGCCCCATCCCTCCAGGTGCACAATCCCAAGATTCATATCAAAGTTCACCCGATGGAGACAACTCCATAATCCAAATCCCTGTGGGCAGCTGCAGCCCCTCCTTCTCTCCCCACCACTGCCAATGCTTGTGGTGATTCCAAACCCTGTTTGCAGCCTGGTTCAAGAGCATTTTGGGGAATGACACAAAATCAGATGTTTTGCCAGCTCAGGATACACTCCCTCCATCTCTTCTGCTGGAGAACAAATCCAGTCTGACATTCTCACCGACTCCTACCCTACACTCTCTTCACCACACTGGCCAGGCTAAGGCAGTACAACAGCAGCACCCACTAAATCCTCTGGAATGTTCTCACTTTATCCAAATCTTACAGGAGGAAAGACAGACAGCAGTCCAAGGGGCAGGCCCAGCAGGAATGTCCAGGGAATATCACCCCAAGGACCAGCTGGAAACCCCTGCCCTGCTCAGCCTCTGGCTGAGGCTGGCCCTGGCAGCTCCTATGCACATGAGCTGAGAGTGGATCATTCCTCCTCCTTACAAATAGGGAACAGCAATATTTATTAAACATGTCTAGTTTTTCTGCTTTATTATGCATTTTACCTCTTTTCAGCCATGATAAGTCTACACAAACCATTATTAGAATTTCTTTTGTTCCTAATACAAATACTTTCTTACCGTTCCTTGCACTGACAGTCACAGATTTTTTTCCCCTTGTGTTTTTAACTTCCTTTATCCATTTTCTGCACTTGATAACTTCTAACTCAAGGATAACTGTCATCTCTTCCTCTTAATATTCCTTTTCTTTCTTTTTATTCTGTTTTAATTTTCACCAGCATGGTGCTGCCCTGCTCACAGGAGCTCAGCCTGCAAGGCAGGGAGGGGAGGCAGGAGAGGGGGGCTCAGAGTCCTACCCTACACCAGCTGCACCCTACATGGAGACCAATTTTAAGCCCAGATTATGGCCCTCACTTCATGACAGGGACCACACTTTGCTAAAAAGCACATGCAAATGGCACAGCAGAGACTCAAAAAGTGAAACTCAGGACCTTTTTGTGAAATCCCACCAGGCCCCACCTGTAACCAGGCTGCAGTGTGGGAGCTGAGGAGGTCTTGAGCCAAAGGGAGCCCCTCTGAGAAAGCCAGACAATCAAAACCAAAGTGAAAACAGATGCCAGCATATAAAACCTATTTATACTAAAGCCTGAGAAAATCAAAGTTACAGGAACATCCAGTGTAAGTGAAGCATTTTCTATTGCTGAGGTCATAAATGTACTGTATCCCTGAAGAGCTTCACAAAATTTCAGGTAGGAGACAAAAGACTCAAGGCATTGCAATCCCTATCCAAATTACATAGGAATGATGGAGCTGTGTTGACAAAGAAGCAACGTGCAGCTCAATAAATGAAGACTATTATGACAGGAGGTAGCAGAGAACCAGGAGGGACTGGGAGCCCATCCCAGAAAGGCAGAGCACAGAGGGATGCTCAAAATGCCAAGGAACACCAGGGAGGCTGCAGGTCTCTGCCAAGGCAGGAAACACAATTTCAGTCAGAGGAGATTCAGATAATCCCATGGAGACTTGCAAATGTGAAAGCCAGTTTGATGTAGAAATGATGCTCAAGGTCCACACAGGACTTCTGTCCCCACACTGTGTCCCCAGACACGGCACATCATGGAATCCCAGGATGGTCTGGGTGGGAAGGGACATTAAAGCCCATCCAGTCCCACCCCTGCCATGGGCAGGGACATCTCCCCCTGTCCCAGGGTGCTCCAAGCCCCAATGTCCAGCCTGGCTTTGGACACTTCCAGTGATCCAGGGGCAGCCACAGCTGCTCCAGGAATTCCAGCCCAGCCCCTCCCCAGGGAGCACTTCCTTCCCAATATCCCATCAAACCCTGCCCTCAGCCAAGAGTGAAGCCATTCCCTGTCCCTCCATCCCTTGAAAGAGTCTCTCTCCATGTTTCTTCTTGCAGGCTCCCTGGAAGGCCACAATTAGGTCACTGCAAAGCCTTCTCTTTTCCAGGCTGAACCATCCCAATTCTCTCAGCTTTTCCTCACAGGAGGAACTATTCTATGATTCTATAAACAGGAAAATTTGTTCAGAGTGTTAATGGAGCAGCTAAAAGGCCTTGCAGGTGAGGTGGAAAACTTGGAGATGATTATCACCTACCAAGGGGGGTTTATTAAACAAATAATCATAGTTTAACAGCAGAGTGGAAAAGGCCATTAGAAATAAAAAGACACCCTCAGAAAGAAATTCAAATTAGGAGAATATAAACTCAAGCAAGCTACTCTTCAAGCCATAAAAAAGTCAATCCAGAAAAAGATTTTGAGAAACAGGTAACTGAAGGAAAAAAAAAAAACATTAATACTCAAGCACACAAGCATCAGAAATCTGCCCGATTCTGGTACAAATCAAGCACTGATGAGAGATAAAACCACGGAATAAAAATTCAACGTCTTTGCACCAGTGCTCATTTGTGACAGGGCTCAGCACTTCCCTTCCTGGACTCTTCCTTCACAAGGAATGAGCTGAGCATCTGCCTCAAACTGTGGGGTCACCAGGAAAAGCTGCAGACCTGCCTAGCAAAATTAACAGCAAAACACGAAAAATCTCCAGGGTCCAACAGCATCCACCCAAAAGTCTGAAAGGCGTTAAGCTAGTAAAATCAAAATCAAAAGCTAGTAAAACCAAAATCACTGCTATCCACCTATGAACCAGCAAGCACTGAATGTGACCCCACTGTTTCAAAAGGGCTCCAAGGAACTGCACAACTTCATTTTTGTGGCAGAAAAATTACTATGAACAGTAATTTTAAAAAAAGAAAAACAGAACCACGAAAAGTCAGTGTCCCCATGGATTAAAAAGGAACACCAAGAGTCACTCTGGTTCCTGCAGCCGTAAGCCACTGGGTTCTGAGCACTGCTGGCAAAAGTCAGTCACAGGTAGAACAGGGCATGGTGCACCCAGACTTCCAAAAGCTTCCAAAATAGTTTGCAAAGGCTCTTGTGGCAAGTGCACTCACAGCACTTTCATATGCACAGGATGAAGTAAGAAGTCACCTCATTGATTAACCACTGATTAAGAGAGGGAAAATAAAGGGCAGGAATAGTTCATTATCACAGTGGGGTCCCGCAGACATCTGCTCCGAGTGCCGGGCGGGGATTTGGGGAAGGGAACAGCGCAGGGAAAGCAGCCCCATGCTCCACCTCGAGGTGCCTAAATGAGCCATCAGCATTCACCGAGGCAAGCCAGGAGGCACAGGGACACCTCTGCAGCAGCTGAATGCCTCTGATGGAAGCAGCAACTCATTACAGGCATAGGGACAGGAATGTGCCCGTGCATAAAGCTGCACCCACAGCCCCTGGTGATCCACCTGCAAAGAGACTGCAAAACAAAACAAGGGAGCAGACAAGGGCTAGAAGGGTGATCCAGCCAGGCTGTGCCATGGACAGGGTGGCTGGAACAGCCCCAAAGAGCAGCACCTCAGGGAAGAGGGACACGCAGGATGGCTCAGCTTTGCTTCCCAAAGCACAAAGCTAAACCCTAAAAATAAACCCCACAAGCAAGCGAAAGCAAATATTTTTCAGTCCCCTATTTGCCTAAATAAATTGCAGACACTGCAATTATCCAAATGATTGCTTTGGTGGTGGGTAATGCCAGGCTACGGAAAATCCACATCCCAAGGGGCTGCAGCACATCCTAGGACAAGATCCTTGGAGCCTCCAAAGGGTGGGCACTGAGGTGAGAAAGAAACACCTGAACCAGTGGAAAATACAGCTCTGACTGTGTCCCATAGCTGGAGCTATACAGGACCCAGGTATGGGACAGCTGGCAAGGCTGCAGACTCACAAGGAAACCCCAAAATCAGCCTGCATCAGCATTTTCTTCTTCTAATTTATGGAGTTAGTCACTCCATAACACCTGGTGATGGAGAACTGGGAATCAGAGATGCTGATGGCCTTGAAAAAGCATCCCCTGTGATGGAGAGGGCACAGAAACACCCAGGGAGGGCAGGAGACACCAAAGACCTCAACCTGGGAGAGCAGAGAGCTCCTGCAGAGGGACAGAGCTGAGAGCAAAATTCCCTCTGCCTTGAAACAGAGATGGGGAAACACAGCAGTGCAGCAAAGTCAAAGGAAAATACAGGAGGACAGACTTGCAGAGGTGTCCGAGAGGGAAAAACTGTTATGTTCCAACATCTCACCTTGCCCATGCAGAATTATCAATAGATCTTGCACAGAAATTAGGAATGGAGCCAGCACATTTGCCAGGCCCTCAGCTCTTCCACCCAGCACTAGGTCACCTTTGACACCCCTAAATAATCTCCAGGAAGAAAGAACAGTCCCAAATTCTTTGAGGTTACAGCCTGAAGCTTGGAAAAAGGTAACAAAAATAATTGGACAAAAAGTTGAAAACTTAGAATGTCCCAAAAAGAAAAGAAAAAAAAAAAAAAAGTTTCTGCAGTTTGCTTCTGAAAAATTTCCTACTGCTTTTTTGGGTTTGTGGGATCATTAAAATAGCTGAGCTGGGAACGTCATGACTTGGTTGGTTTGGCTAATAAAGAGTACCTTCTGGGCTGGAACAGTAGGGATGTTTATGGGGAAAAAAAAGGCTTTTTGTGAAGAAAATGGAGTCAACTATTGATATGCAAAATAGACCAAATGATTATTTATATAGGAAACTATTCTAACGTGATCAAACTTTAAATATTAAAAAAAGAAAAACCAACCGAACACTTTGGCAGAAAAGGAACTAAAAGTAGTATTGCTGGTGCCAGTATATTGCTAAATGAGAGGTTGTATTAATGGATTTGTACTTCTTGTGTGAGGGCCCTCCTGCCATAGAGACAGCTCAGGTAGAGGGATGGGGTGTTTTGGAAACAACATTGGCCAAACACTTGAAAATTACATAAATCAAGAGGAGACAGATCATATTTTTTTGCTATTTTTGGGTGGGAGGAAGGAAGAGCCTTGAAAAATGTAAATATTCAAATGCAATTTTTTCCTCCAGAATGCTATTTTGCTCATGATATTCTCCTGACAAAACTAACTCCTCCTGTCCTGCAGAGACAAAGGCACAGGCTGGAGCCCAGGAATTAGGGAATGTTTCACTGACTTCAGTCAAAGCTGCTTGTAGGGAAATTTAACCATAAGCCTAAATCCCCACAGGACTCATCCCTAAGTAAATTCCAAAGCAGAACAAAACTTAAAGATTGAAGATTAAAAATAAAAAAAAAATTAAAAAAAAAAAAAAAAACCAAACCACATCTCCTATGAGGAAAAGTCAAGACAGAAATGGAAAATTCCTTGCTGGCAAGGATGCTAATTGCATACCTTGTGCTAGGAGCTGAATATCATAAATTTCTACATATATATTTAATTAGGTTAATTTGCAAACCGTAGACATATGTCTGCTTAGAGCAGACAGGAACATTTCATTTTATACATTTTAAATCTCACATAATGAACTCCAATCACAAACAGTGTTTATGCTGCAGGAGGATGGCCAAGGAGCTCCCTGTCAAGGCAGGGGAAGCACAAACATTTCCCACTCACACAAACAAACAGCCACAATGTGGGACTTATCTTCTCCACCTTATCAGGAACCAAAAGCAATCACAGCACTTTCAGCAAATCTACTTTCTGGCAACTAAACCAAATCAGATTACATGGGGAAAAAAAAAAAAAAAAATACATGCAAGATTTCAGGAAAAGGGACCTCGATTTTGAGGATTTTTTTCACTTATGAAGGGCATCACTATTCCCTCCATGTGGATCATGGAGAATATCCACAGCTGGAAGAAATCCAAAGGATCACCCAGCCCAGCCCCTCTCCCTGCACAGCCCCCCCAACACTCCCAGCCTGTGCATCCCTGGGATGTCCAAAGGCTCCTGGAGCTCTGGCAGCCTCGGGGCCGTGCCCATTCCCTGGGCAGTGCCCAGCACCCTCTGGGGGAAGAACCTTGCCCTGAGCTCCAATAAATAAATGTTGCAATGGTCTCTCCTACACCCCTCTGGCATCCGCCAGCACCCCCAGGAGCAGCACTGAAGCACAGCTCCCAGACCACATGGGATACAATGTGGATCTCTGGATGTATCTCCACCTGAACATCCACCTGGATACATTTACATTTTTTATTCCTCGCTGGGTACCCTCCCCAGCTTCAGGCACAGCAGGTCCTGCCAGGCTGTGTCTCTGGCATGTCCTAACAAACCCCATGGAGCAGAAATGCCAATTCCAACTGCTGTTATCACCAACCAGCCACATTTAAAGGCCTTTAAAATGAAGACATATAAGAAGATAAAAACATCCCTCCCTTGGAGTTAATATGCAGTAACCCCAGTAGTATTAACCATAAACAGAGAGATGCCCTGAAGCCAAGGCAAAACACACCCCAGGGCAACCTTCCTGGTGGTCAGTCAATAATTCTTTCCCTGGTGAAGTCCAACTCCAGCCCTGCCAACCCCAACCAGTCTCACCAGCAGCCCCAGGGCCACCAAATGTCAGGTCTCAACCTGTCCCCTGGTGTCACTGCCGTTGCCATTGCCCCTCAGCATCTCCAACAGCATCCCCTGACTGAAAAGAGAAATCCCGTTGATTCCCAAGAGGATTTTGCAGATCCCCTCTGCCACCAGCCTGATCCAAATCCAGCCGTCCCTCCCTACAGAGGTTTCCAAAATGCATGCACAAATTCAGAAAGGTATTTTACTCCCAGCCAATAATTATCCTGCATTCTTACAACTCTCTCTTCCCACCTTCAAAATCACAAATATCTCACAAACACCAGTGAAAGCTCAGGATTTGCAGCCCACAGAGTAAGGCACATTAGACCTCAAGTGACAGATTTACACCCAGAAAAGCAGGAGCTATTCTTGGGTTTTGAGCCAGAGCCCTACTGGGGCTGTCTGCACGCTGTTCTCTGGGATGCTCCCAGCTCAGCCTCCAAGCTATATCCACCAGCCTGCAGACTTAACATAAGAAATTGTACAAATCTGCTGGAAATGGGTTTCATTCATTCATTTTCTCCTCATGTAGCCAAGTTAATAGAATAGTAGTAAAAAAAATTTAAAAAATTTAAAATCTCACCAAAACACAGACATCTTGATTTCAAGTGTGTGCACCCCAAAGGCTCTGCACACCCCAAGCCCTGCCCTGCTCCCAGTGGGGCCAGCCCACGTCGCTCCAGGTTTTCCTCCAGGTTCCCCTCCTGGCTCTCCCACACCAGCAGCAGACTGCTGGCTGGCGTTGGTTGCAGTTTTGAAAACTGAGGTTTAATACTTCTAAAAATAGGTCTAAAGCAATTAAATACTTGCACTAAAATTGTTCTCAACGTTCTGGAAGCAGTAAATGACGGCCCTTCAACGCAAGCACACCCAACTTCTGAAAACTGACTTCTGCTGCTATTTTCAGGCAGGAAAAGATACCTACACCCACACAGAGCAAAAAATTAACTTCCATAAAATTACTGCTGCCTGTTTGTATCTAGTAAAATGAAATCACAACAAATATTAAATCCTAAAGAGCCTGAAGACACAGTGGTGCCATCGGGACACCAGCACCAGCATGTGACCACATTTGGCTCATCCAGCCTGGCTCAACTCGCTGCCAGTGAGAAGGTCTGACAAACCTGGCTGCTCTCACTTCTGTCAGCTGCTGAAATATCAAACCTTGTGTGCTAACATACCTGATTTCTAAACCAGGGCAGGAATCACCACAGAGCTCCTGTGTTCCTGGACTGAGCACAGTATGGACCCAAGAGCCCTCATAGCATCCCAGACCCACTGGAGAACCTCACTGCATCCAGGAATATCTCAGGCACATCCATATGCACAAACTCACACTCCCAGGTATTGATCCCTCAATGGGACATCCTCGAGGCTCCAGCAGCTCCTCTCTGCTCCACATTCTGACACTCATGTCTCCCTTTGTCAGCCCCTTATCAGTGCAGGCAAATTCTCCAGTCTCAAATTCTCCACTTCCAGCCTTATTTTCCACATTACACCAACCAAATATAGATGTGAAACAAGCAGGAGTGTTGGGAATCACAAGCAAGGAAAGCCTTGCCTATATAATTAAATCTTTGCAGTTACAGTACAGCATCAAAACCTTTGTAAGCACACACTGGAGTGCCTTGGTGAGGGAAATAAAGGGAAGGACTCCCAAGGAAAGCAGAGGAATTGGTGTGGTGACACTTCTCCCACCACCAAAAAGCACAAGGCTTGGCCACCCTTCCCATGGGGACAGCTCCATGCCAGGCTGACCCAGGGCTCTGCAGTTCCACCCCGAAAGAGCCACATGGCCCCCAGCTTCTCCAGAGGCAGCACAGCTCCATCAACTACAAGTTCTATCACCTGGCAAGAGCCTGAAACTCTGCCCTGACCTTGGCCAAGAGTCACCCGGGTACACCCACACCCAGGGAGGCACAGGCAGGGGATCCAGCTGGTTTGACCCCATCAAGGGGAGGCAGAACAAGCCCTGTGCCCCCCACCCTGCCTCTGCTCCCCAGGCTGCCCCAGGCAGCATCCCAGCTGGAGCAAGAGCTCCCAGCGTGTTGGCACAAGCCCCCGCAGCCCAGTCAGTGAACCAGAACTAACTGCTACTCAACTGCCAAAAAACTGAAAAACACCCAGCACAAGAACTCTTCTCCATGGGGACAGAGGTTTATTTAAGGAGATGGATTCTAATCTACCTGTGCCACTGCCATGCTCCTTGTGCCCGCTGTGCTGCATCCTTCCCCAAATGCACCACTCAGACTACGAAGCTTCTTTGCACTTTCAGTGAGCACAGGGCAGCTTTGATGTCTCCAGCATGCACATCTTGGGAAGAGTCCTCCTCTGCAGAAAGGGCATCTGCTCAGCCTTTCCAATCTTCCAGAGCAGACACGGGTGTGCAGCAATGCCTCCCACATCCCATGGGTCGCCTGAATATGCCACAGTCACATCCCAGCCTCCCCACAGCCGGGGAGGGACAGCAGGCACCAAACCCTGCTCTATCCAGACCCCCCACACAGATGCAGCCATAGGTTTTGGGGAGAAACAGCTGTTCCTGTAGCCACCATCAACTCAAGCTTCTGCTTATTATTTTTGATTTTTAAGTTTGCATTCTCTTGGTTATGTTTCCATGTGAAAAGCTCTATACACGTGGTGTATATTATATGTTAAATATGATGTATTACACAGATTCATGTTTTTCCACTCCCTTTCTGTTACCCACTCCCACTGTCACCAGAGCGAACCAAGATCACCAGGAGCTGCTCTTACACAGTACCCCTTCCCCACACACCACAAGTCCCTTTTCCCACTCCTGGTGCCATGGTTTAAAAATTCAGCTCTCACATGACGAGGCAGAGCCACTGTGACAAGCTGCACCAGAGCCTTGTGCCCCAATGAAAGGCACATTGCAAATGGTTATTTTTCATATACTATCCATGGCAAACAGCAGCATTCATTTCTATTCCCTTGCTCCAGACAAATCAATGATTGTTAATGCAAAGTCAACACGTCCAGATGTAGTTTGCATACTAGTTAACCACTAAATTGGCATCACATAGTACAAAATAATCAAGAGACATTCAAGGAACCAAACAAAAGCAAAAAGGAGGCAGATGACTAGCAATTAATCCATAAAAGACTTTTAAAAATTAGAAACTTCCCCAGAAAAGACGGTATGGCCAAATGGCATCCATAAATGTGAAATTCCAAATATGCGCAATGCTGGACGCACAGAAATGTAGAAATTGAAAGAAATAAATATGTCCTGGGGCCATTTCCCCACGTTCCTTATCAAAAACACCCACAGCCTCCAGAAGCACTGGCAGCCCCTGCCCAGGTGCCTCTTCCCCTCACCCCACTTGGTACATTATGCACAAATAGTGCCTGATCTGGCAAACCTCTGATAAAACTCACATTTTGGGGTGGTTCCCCACAACTGCAGGACCCCCCTTGTCCATTTTACAGCTCCCAGCACACAAATAATCACCTACAAGGATGCAAACATGACCTGGAGCAAGCACAGAGTCCAGCATAGCATGTGTGGGGTACAGGGGATGCAGCAAAACCTTGGGATGTGCCACACTTCCTGCACACCTTGATCCCACAGCAACCCTGGGCTGGCTGGCACACTGCCCTGGCCACCCCCAAAATCTCAGCCATGGCTGAGATGCTCATGCTGATGATGCCCAAGTGGAGGGACCTGGCCCTGCCACCCACCCAGAGCCAATGTGGCCCACAAGGACCTGTGCCAGCTGCTCCATGGGGAGCTGTGCCACGGGGAGCTGTGGGGCTGTGCCATGGAGAGCTGTGGGGCTGTGCCATGGAGAGCTGTGGGGCTGTGCCATGGAGAGCTGTGGAGCTGTGCCATGGGGAGCTGTGGGGCTGTGCCATGGAGGCTGTGCCATGGAGAGCTGTGCCATCAGGGGTGTGGGGCTGTGCCATGGAGGCTGTGCCTTGGGAAGCTGTGCCATGGGAAGCTGTGCCACGGGGGCTGTGCCATCGGAGGCCGTGCCATGGGGAGCTGTGCCACAGGGCCTGGGCCAGCAGGGGCTGCGCCATGGGCACCACAGGAGCAGCATCCATGTCCTCGTACCAAGTCCTGCCATGCCATGGCAGGAAGGTCAAAATCTTTGAACAGGCACAGAATCCTAAGAATTATTGATCGACAGAGTATCCTGTGCTGGGGGGACCCAAAGGAACATCCAGCCCAGCTCCTGGCCCTGCACAGATACCCCAACTCTCCCTGGCAGTGCTCTCCTGTGCATCCCTGGGATGTCCAAAGGCTCCTGGAGCTCTGGCAGCCTCGGGGCCGTGCCCATTCCCTGGGCAGTGCCCAGCACCCTCTGGGGGAAGAACCTTGCCCTGAGCTGCAGCCTGAGCCTGCCCTGGCACAGTGGGCACAAATCCTGACTCTGTATCAGCATATCTTAGAGCATGTTTCAACCCTCTCCCCCCCCCCCAAAAAAAAAAAATTAAAATTAAATTAATCTAATTTTTAGAACACTAATTCCACTCTAATTTCACTCCTGCACTTGCATAATTGCAAACTTGACTGTGCATCACCAAGGCCACGTGACTGCACCCGTGAACTGAACTATTCCCAGCATTGCATTATGGCAGTGATATATATTTAAATTATCCTGGAGTCATGCAATAACCTCCCAAGGTTTTAGATCGCATTTGTATAAATATTATCTACTGCTTTAATAATATTATGTCTGTTTTCATTCTGGGATGAAAATATGTCACTGAAAATGAGGTCCTGGAAATTTTTCTTTTTTAAAAAATACATTTCAGTTATGTCACAAGAAATCTGTTGGTATCACTCAACTGAGCTCCCTCCCTCCCCTTCCCCTTCCAGTCTGCCAACAGCAATTTTGAAAAAGATAAAATATTGATCAACTTTCCAGAAGAAAAAAAAGAAAGAAAAAAAAAAAATCCCCCTGAAGGCAGACTGCAATGAAAAATTATGAAATCTTTTCCAGGCAGGAGCAGGTTTGTGCTGGAAGGACAGGCAGAAAGGTGAGATTCAGACCCACTGCAATCCCCAGCAGCAGGAGCTGGTGCTGGAAAGCTGCTCCCAAGAGAGCTAAAGATGAGAAAGGTTGCAGTTCCCACACGCCTCTGGAACCACAGCATCCCTCGGGACAGGGAGGACACAGGCTCACCCCCACAAGAGCTGAAAACAGCCCCAATCCATGGCCTCCCCAGCTTCAATTCCTCTGCTTCAGGAGAAACTTGAAAGGTATCATCGTGAAACGTTGGCACTGTGACCCCAGAACTGAGGCTTGGTCATTAATTCAAATTAAAATGCAGCACCCATCAATGTCCCTCCCACCCCAAATCCCAAATCCCAAATCCAAGGGCTTGCTCCCCACATCTCCGGGTGTGTGGCAGGGCAAAGGAAAAGCAGCATCAAAAGGTCTGATTCACAGGAGAAAAAAAAAATGTATGAAACCTTAAAAAAAAAAAAAAAAAATCCAGCTAAACAGTTTCTTGGGGTATAATCATATCGTAGTAAAAGTTCTGGGCTGCAGCAAAAGGAAGGGAATTCTTGGAGGGTAAGAATATGGAAAAGCCACCACACTCCAGCTTCCTGGATGAAACCACGAATAAAATATTCTCCAGGATTGTTTAATCCAATTTGGAGCATTGTGTGTAATTTTTACCCAGATGTGCCACCCGGCTCTAACTGCACCACTGCCGGGCTGGCACTGGCCTCCCGCTCCATTATTTGCTAAAAAAAGGGATTCAGGAAGAGGGTGGGTCCCTTTCGGGGGGGCTGGGGGCAAATAAATGCAAAAATAAAAATATGGAGTTGACATTTCGGAGTGTTTCTTCCTCCACCCAAGAGCTTTCCTGCTTTGCAATATTTTTCCATTCCCCCCCACACCCCACCCCCCCCGAAAAACTCAAAACATGAAATAAATAAAGGGGAAAAAAGTGAAAATAGCCCCCAAACCTTGACTTGCCACTCCTTTCTGATTTCCAGCAAATATCAAATTACAGAGAATGGAAAATTAAAAAAAAAAAAAAAAAAAAGAAAAAAAATCACAAAAAAAACCCACCAAAAAAAAAAAAAACTTTTCAGGGGTTTGAGATTCAAAATTAAAAATTCATTCTGGCTTGAAATTTAATTTTATTTTGTGCAGCAACCAGATTTCAGCATTTGCTGGTGGGTGCCCGGCAGCTCCAGAAACTCAATTTGGAGTTTAAAATTGAAAAATGCTTTTTTTTCCAAAAGGAAAAAAAAAAAAAAACAAAAAAAAAATCCAAACTGCTGCAGCTGTGGAGCCAGCCATCTTGCTATTTTGTCCCCATTTTAGAGAGGATACTGTGTCAAGGTTGGTAAAACTCAATGTTGACCTAATCTTTCCCTTCCTCTCCCTCCCCCACTTTTGGGTGGAAAGGCCATGTAGCTCTCCTAGATTGCTTTTTTCTTGAAACAATGCATGTTTCAGTGCTCTTTTGTTATTTATTTTTAAAAAGATCAATACCAAGACCCCAGTATTCAAGGGCAACCCTACAATAATAAACCAGTGTGTGCACAGTCCAGAACTCACAGGCACTCTGTAACAGCAAAATAATAGGGACAGGACAGCATTTAAAACAAACAAACAAAAAAAAAAAAAAATTTAAAACAATCACTAAAAATAATATTAAAAAAAAAATATTTTCAATTCAAACTCCAGCAAGGCTTTAACAGTCAAGGAGAAAAAGGATTTTGAAATTGTGAAAAATATCATGGCTGAGCTCTTTGAAGGCACTTCAGTTTGAAAAAAAATGAAAATCACTAAATCTGCAATTATTTTTTCACAATATTGTTAATTATGCATATTCATAATATCATGGCGGACCTTATAATAAACCTGTGTAAATATTAGATTTATGTGAGCCACAGAACCTGGAATTATTACAGTGTGTTTAAAAAAAGAAGGGAAAAAAATCCTAAAAACCATAGCATGGAAATTTTTTTTCTTTACAAAAGAAGTAGGAAATGAAATGCTGGAAACTGTTTTAATTATGCCAGGAGAAACCATCCTAAAAGCCAAGAAATTTTAAAATAAAACTGATATTCAACTCTTAATTTTGCTTGTCCTCGTGTTTTCTTGGACTGTTTAGAACCTCATTGTTTAACAGCAGTTTTGCATGAAATCCAGAATCAAAAAAAAAAAAAAAAAAAAAAACATCTAACACGACGCTAATTTGGGTGTGTCCACAGCAAATTTTCTGGGTTCTTCATTTTCCTGCAAAACTCCTCATTTCAAACAAAATAACTTTAAGCATTGCACCAAAAGGGAAAAAAAAATAAAGCCTGAGTTTTGGCAGAGCTTGCTGCACAAGTTCAAAATTACAATGAAGCCCAATTGCTAATTGCTCCGGAACAGCAATTCTCCCACTTTCCCAAACTAATCCCTCCCTGCAGCTCACCCGGGGGGGGGGGCCCACCAAAAAACTTGACTCACTTTCCTTTCCTTTCCCAGCACTCTGCTGCTTCCAGGCTCCGCTTTTCTCCAGAAAATGGGGGTGGAGAGGAGAAAAACCTGAATTCATTCAAATTCCTGTTTAATTTTCATTTCCATGAGCTGGGCTTTGGCTCCAAAGGGACACACACAAGAAATTTGCGGGCTGCTGCCTGAGCTGCCGGAGGAACCCAAACATGGGGGATCCGGCCCCAACTTTCTGGGAAAAAAATTAAAAATAGCAGAATATTGACTTCTTTTTTTTTTTTTTTTTTTTTTTTTTTTTTTTTTTTTCCCTTCTGCTTCTCTTAATTTTTCCTCCGGAACGGTTTTCCCCCCCCCC
>CM031872.1:6994929-7049646 GCA_018697195.1 Certhia americana
CGGGGTGCGGACCCCGGTGCCCGCGGATCCCGGCACAGCGCGGGGAGAGTCTCTGAGGGCGGCTCGGTGGCCCCAGGCCCGGGCAAGGGGCGAGAGCCCGGCGGGTGGGAGCTGCGGGGAGAGTCCGGGTCCAGCCCGGCATCCGCAGGCCTCGTACACCTCATACACACCTCATGGAGCACGAGGGGAAGGGTCTAGGGACGAAGCGGGACCCTAGGGGACAGGGGATGAGTGGGGACAGATTGTCCGCCAGAAGGGACACGAGAGAACCGCTCGAGCTGTGTAAGGGAGGGTTTGGCTGCAGCTCAGGGCAAGGTTCTTCCCCCAGAGGGTGCTGGGCACTGCACAGGGAATGGGCACGGCCCCGAGGCTGCCAGAGCTCCAGGAGCCTTTGGACATCCCAGGGATGCACAGGCTGGGAGTGCTGGGGGGACTGTGCAGGACAGGGGTTGAATTCAGTGATCTTTGTTGGTTCCTCCCATCTCAGGATAGTGTGTGATTCCATGATTCTCCAAATGGCTCGGGCAGCATCACCCCTGCCTCCTCTCCCCTAACTCTTTCTTCCCTCCCACAGCACACCCAGGGCTGAAATCGTCCCCTGCACTTTTAGCCTCGAAGCTCTCAGCTCTTGGTCCCCTCATGTTTGAGAGCTGTTTTGCCACAACACAAAGCAAGGAAAAGCTTTTCTCTACCCTGTCACAAAACTCATCCCCACACCCTGTCCCTCCATGAAGAGCTTTTCCTCACCATGTACTCAAAATGCTCATTGTTGCTCAGCAAACTTTGTTAATTTCCTCAGCAAACTTTGATAATTTCCTCCAAAAAGAAAGGGAATAAAATCAGTGCTTTTCTTCCCCTGGAAATCACACAGCATTAAGTATAAACATAATTACATCTCACGCATACCTGGTGTTTTCTCCCTTGTGAAGAAGTGCCAAAAATAGTTATTAATAGTATTAATAAAGTAATCTGAACTTGTGAATTTTTCTGCCCCAGCCCATGAAACCCTCTTTCCCAAGAGCTCTGCAAAACCAAGGATTTGTGGAGAGCCAAATGCTGATTTTTCTCTTGTTGCCCAGCCTAAAGATAACTTCAAAGATATTGCAAAACACAGATTTATTTTTCTTAATATCTTGTATGCAGATTTCATTCCAAATGGCTGTACGGTCAGATAATGTAATTACAGAGCTAAATAAAACAAAGGGGCAGGGGAATTGGTGGGGACGTTGGGCAAGGGAAGATGTTTTCCGAATGAGCTTAGAAGGGATGTGGGAAGTCAAGAAGCCGAAATCACTCACGAGGCTTTCAGCCCCACCGTTGGCATGAAGAGCAGCCAGAAGGAATCCCCCGTGGAGCAGACCAAAGCAGAATTCGGTGTTTAACAAATAATGTTTGAGGAGGGTTTGGGGGAAAATGCCATTTTGACAGAGAGTTTGCAAGATGAGGAGGAGCATCCCTTTGTCTTTGGAAACCTGCTCACTGACCTCCAGAAGCCAAAGCCCCGAGGTAAAAGATGCCCACCCCGCTACGTCCTGTGATGTCTGAGGGCACATTTCAAGCTATCCCTCGGTGCTTTGAAGCACCTTCAGCACTGGAGAACCCATCACAGCTTGTGGTGACTTGGTCAGCCATTTGTCACCTTCTTACTTCGAGTCTGACCCTGTCTTGCTTCCGTTTGACCCATTTGTAACATGGAAAAGCCTCCTGTCTTCCATGTCCAAGAACCGTGTGGATAAATCATACCTTCACCTTCTTTTTGGGACTCTCTTCCCTCTGGAAGGACAATGTTTGAGCTCCCCAAGCTTCCTCAGCCCAAACCTTCCGTTTCTTCTTGTCATGGAGACAGAATAGATGCAGAAAAGGAGTGGCAACTGTGAAACCCACAGAGACCCCAACCAGATCTTCTCTGTTGTGTGTTTTTGTGATGGCTTTGCAGTCTGCTTTGACTGCCCAGTGAACACAGATGTCACTCTGGGTGGAGGGGTTGGGCATCCATAGGGGAGAGCTCCCAGTTCTGGGTCAGATCTCAGAGTTCAAAGCCTCCTCCCTGAGAGATTTGGCTGCTGGTTGGTCTTGGCTTTGTGAAACTGGCCCCTAAAAACCCACCTGTGTTCCTGCTGCCGATTTCATGCTGTTCACTCACAACAAACGACAACATTGGTGACCCCTCTTGCCTGAGGGACAGCCCCTTCTCCTCCGATGGGGTGAGGTCTAATGCAGAAATTCTACAAATTAAGACATCCTTGATTACTAATTTTCTATGGATTACATCTAGGAAATTCCAAGCATGTTATATTCCTGGCAGAGTGTGATACCCATCAGGTCACTCCGGCTGAAGTCCCTTCTGATGAGATGACCTATTTGGGACAGATGTTTTAGCTGTGCCATTCTTCCCACTCCAACAGCATCCAATGGGCTCTTCTGTCCTGCCTGGTACCAAATTTTGTCTTTGTCTCTCAAAACTTCCTCAGGATCAGTGACCAAAGCTTGAATTTCCACATCCTTATTTTGAAGTGCCCTCAGACCTTCCCTGGGTAACATTGCAGCCAGGAGTTCTCCACACCGCATTTCAGAACGTGCTTTCCAATAAAGTCAATCACTTTTCTCTTCTTTTTCCAGTTTCTGGTGTCTGCAGGGAGAGAGGACAGAAGTGCTCACACCTCTGTGGGATTCCCAGCCTGGAAAGGTTCAATTCCTTCTGAGACATCAGCATCTGCATGGCACTGAGCTGGCCATAGGTAACTCAGTGACTTCTCCCTCCTTTCCTACCCTTAAGATGAAGCAGCAGCAATGCTTTCACCTTCCCGGGGAAGCTCTGTACTCATCTCAGACTGGGAATGCCATCCTGGTAGGAACCAGGAGCGGGTTCCTGGTAGGACAATCACCTCCCATGAGCTGGTAAGGATGATAAAGGATCATGACAATACACATACATGCAAGGGCTGGTTCTGCAGGCTTGATAATCTTTTACCATGCTGTATTCTCATATATTCCCACAAGCTGTTTTTAAGGCAGGCAGCATTAACAGTTGCTACTCTGTGTGAGTGTCAAAGCCTGCACAGCATCCATCATGAGGCAATGGAGTGTCCTGGAGTTTGCTTGCTGCAGTGTGGATTTCTGCTCAAGCTGTGGGGTCAGGGATGTTGGTAGCAGGGACAGGCTGTTGGGCAGACAAGTCAGGGGAGATGTCAGCCCCTGGAAGGGCGTCACAGTTCACAGCTAACTCCATTTTGGAAAAGTGGGGAGGTTTAGTTTGAATATCAGGGCAAGGTTCTTCCCCCAGAGGATGCTGGGCACTGCCCAGGCTGCCCAGGGAATGGGCGCAGCCCCGAGGCTGCCAGAGCTCCAGGAGCCTTTGGACATCCCAGGGATGCACAGGCTGGGAGTGTTGGGGGGAGCTGTGCAGGGACAGGAGCTGGATTGATGATCTTTGAACCCTTCCAGCTCAGGAGATTCTGTGATTCTATGAAAGCTCACCTGAGGATGAAGATACAGCACAGTGGAGGCAAAGCCCAGCAAGGTGATGAGGATTCTGCATAAGGCACTTGTGTTGATTCCAGCGAGGAGCCTCTTTGTGGGATATGTGCTCAATAGTCTGGAGGAGGAAATTATTGATAGCAGTCTGCCTTAGCAAATCTAGAGCTCACGGTCCCCTTAATCCCATCAAAGCAATCACTCCTCTGGGCCAAAGGTTATCCCCGAGGGATGCAGGGTTCCCTCTATTCCAGTGCCCACTCTGAAGTTCGGAATCTGCGCCCGAAACACTGAGGTTGAGCCCCGTGCCAGGGCAAAACACTGAACACTCCTCATCACTGCCATAAATAAGGCAGAGTCGGCAAACCACGGTCAGGAAATGGCCAAAGGACTATTTATAATCACCACTATCTGCAAAGATATTTGTGAGACCAGCAGAAAAAAATAAATCCCCACTTCACTCTTCCTGACCCCAGCGCCGTCTGTTTGCTTCACTCTGAGGCATTAAAGCTCATCAGAAATGTTTGCCAATGGTTATACAGAAAGGAAGTGTTGGATTGTATTTGTTCTTGTCATAGTTCCAGCTGTGGTCGCTTTCTTCCCCTCCTTTGCCGGGATCGTGTGTGCCCTGAGGGCTCAAAAGGATCTGCACTGGTGTGAGGTGTAGCACAGACCAGGGATCTCTGTAATGGACTGAATACACTGAAAACCAACTGTGGATCACAGGAGCTCCAAAACCGTCCAGATTGAGGTACAAAGCTTTTCCTTGCAAAACTATTAATGCTTCAATTGCATTAAAGCCTTGTCAGAAATCACAGCAGCTGAGTTGTTGGGCTGGGCTCTGTTTGGGTCAAGCCAATAAACCCATGTCCCGGGGAAATTCCAGTCAGAGCTGATGCCTCTGACTGTGATGCTGATGATGTGAGCTGGGCTTTGCTCCTCCTGCTCCAGGTGCAGAGGCTGGAGCTGTGCAGGGCTCAGGATGGAGCTGAATTTCAGGAGCAAATACCAAGGTGTGGGGGCATTTACAAGCATGTGATCATATATTTTACCTATATAAAACACGAAACCTTTGGTTTTAAAAGCATTAGGATTGTATAAACATGACATTCTCCACAGCAAACTGCAAAGCAATAAAATCCCAAACCATGGGGCACCTCTTACCGCTCTTTAATGACCACACAACACATTTCTGCTGACAAGGAGAGGTTTATTGCTACAGCAAAGGGCTTCCTTCTACCTACAGCAAATAATGAAATGGCCACCACCCAGTGTTGGAATCTACCCTGCCTTTACCTCAGAGCATCTTACAGTGCCTAAAGGAGCTCCAGGAGAGCTGGAGAGGGACTGGGGACAAGGGATGGAGGGACAGGACACAGGGAATGACTTCCCACTGCCAGAGGGCAGGGCTGGAAGGGACATTGGGCAGGAATTGTTCCCTGTGAGGGTGAGCAGACCCTGGCACAGGGTGCCCAGAGCAGCTGTGGCTGCCCCTGGATCCCTGGCAGTGTCCCAGGCCAGGCTGGACATTGGGGCTGGGAGCAGCCTGGGACAGTGGGAGATGTCTCTGCTATGTCAGGGGTGGGACAGGATGGGCTTTAAGGTCCTTTCCAAGACAAACCATTCTGGGATTCTACCTGGAGGTGCAAGGCAGCAGATCCCAATTTGTGGGTCCACCGGGTGGGGTTGCAGCTGCAACTGTTTGGCACCTGCCTTTTATGGCAGGACGATGCTTGAAGCTCCCCTGTCCTCCCAGGGGCCACACTGGAGGCAATATTGGGAGGCTGGAGCTGCTAGCAGAGCTTGGGCAGCTCTGTTTTCGTGTATCTGAGAAATACATGCCGGACTGAGGGAGAACATTGAGAGGAAGAAGCCCCTGGGTGCTGTCCCAGCCTGGCTGAGAACCCACAGGGATGTTCTGGGCTGGCACGTGGGCACCAGCTGCACATGAGGCAGGGCTGTTTGCTTGGGTACAGCTCAGGCTATGCATCATGCCCACAATTGTGTTTGCCAGGAAAAAGGTGTCCAAGAAAAAAACATTGAAGCAAAGAACCTTAATAAATGGGATTTAAATAATAGATTTAGCTGAAAATCCCCAGAAGACGGATTTTTTATCCACACATCAGGTGCTGTAAGCTTAGAAAAAGATAACAAAGCATTCCTCAGACAGAAACGGTTGAGTTTCTGCTTTAATTGAAAAATCATATGTGGTTTTGATACTCCTAGAGAGATGTTATGTTAAGAAGTAGTTTATACTGAGAGATGTATCATCACTATTTTGGGGTAAATTAGATTAAAGTGATTTGCAGTTATCCCCATGCTAAGCAGTATAAAGGGAAGAAATGGGAAGTTAAAGTTGTACTAAGGAGAAATGCAGGCAGTTTGCTGAGGAAATCCTGACTCGGCTCTGCCTAAACAGGCAACCATCGGCTCAGTATTAGAGAGGAATTGTAGCTTTCTGGACCTATAATCAGATTCATCTGTCTCTTCTTTACAGTGGCATGGCAGAGCAGAATTAAGAATATTTGCATGCCTTAAACTGAGTCTTTCTGCTTTAATTGTGTAATTATGGAAATCACTATTTAGGGATCCATAGTAGGGCTCTGCTGAATTCTGCACTTCAGGCAGGCACAATCCCTTTGTTAAAGAGTATTCCCTGCAAAATCCCAGCATCCAGTGTGGAGTGTGGAATACATGTCCTGGGTATGTATTTGCAAATTCATTAATTAACTTATCAGTTCAAACTAATTAAAAATTGGGTTTTTAACAAATCTAATACATTGTGGCAGACCTGTCTTTTTTTTTCCTGAAGATCCTATTAGCAGAGTAATGCAGACCCTGCAACCTTCCTGTGTAATTAATACTCACGGAAATCTTATGTATAAATTTCACAGGCAGAATTTATTTGGCAATGGTCTCTTACAAGATTACACTTCATAACTGAAAGTTTATTAAGCAAGGCTCCTTTGCAGAGTTTTCCTTCAGTTTCCCATAATGATTTGTCTCCCTTCCAGCCCTCATGGTCCCGTGTCACTGGGGCTCTCACACTGCTCTGCTGGGGTGAAGCCTCACGGAGCAGGGAGCTTGGGAGGGTTGTGGCTGCTCTGGAGCAACAGGAAGCAGCCACACACATGGGAGAGTTGGACCATGGGTTGACTAATGAGCATAAACTATCTTTCACATTCATTATAACCCTTTGAGTTCATTCTGTGTGGGCCACGGGGTGGGAGGTTGAAGAAGAGAAAGATTTCCTGGCTGTTTGTTACCATCACAAACAGAATATACTAAATAATACATGATTGAGTGGTGTGATTAATTTTATTTGCACTCACAAACCATGCACTCCCAGCATCCCTGTGTGTGAATAATGTGTCCCTGCCAGACACACGCCAGGAAAGCCCTTTGAGCCACCCCACTGCAGACAGCATCACCCCAAAAACACCCCACAAACTTCCCCAGGCTCAGGCAAGACAAAGAGCCCGACCAAAATGTAACATGCTGTCATTTGTAAGCCTGCCACAGCTGCTGACCCACCTCGGGTAAGTCTGAGCTGTGCCCAATCCAGTTGTGCAACTGTCAGGAAACCGCGGATCCTCACGGAATGGCTCTCAGTAAAACTGGGGATTTCCTTGGCAGTGGTAAGCACAAACAGTAGCTAACACAGCTCTCACTCAGCATCAGCAGATCACAGCTCTCACTGAGCTTTGCTCTTCCTCACAGATGAACTGAGAATAAAAAAAGGTAAAATTGAATAAGCAGGAAAGGGCACATTTAAAAATGCATTTTAAAACTGAGGTGGTGGCACGTAGCTGTGTTGTGCTGACTTTCCCCAGCACCTGCTCCTGTCTAGAGTGTCCTGTTCCCTCCCCATGGAGCAGAACTGGTGGCCCCATCCCAACACAGGACAGAGCAGCTCCTTGGCCAGCCAGGAGCCCCTCTCTGCCAGCCCCTCTCGCAGCCCCTGCCGCTCTCCTCCCACTGCGCCACTGAGCCTCTGCTCAGAAATTAACAAATTGCAAGTACAACATTAAATAATAGCAAATGCATCCTCACAAACAAACAAATAAATATTTCCAGTGCTTTATTAATAGAATTTTGACAGCTTCATTAGGTTGGTGAAATTTCAAGGTACTTAATGAAATAATGCCTTATCCCTTGGCTTGTGATATAAATTCTAATGAAATGGGCAATTCCAATTCATCCCCAACAAACTGTGATGCTCTGCTCACAAGGTACTATCATACTGCCAAGGTTTTTATTTTCCTGACATTATGATCTTAACAATTTTATTTTAACAGTTGGAATGGTTGTGCCTAATAAGTTAAACAGCAGAATAAAAGATCCCTCTAGAAGGAAAAAAAACCCCGTATACATTTAGGTGGAAGAGACTTCAGAACAGATTATGGGTTGTTTTATATTCTAAATATGACACATTAATATCTACTCATTTAATACTGTAATTTTTTTTTAAGTTCCTTTCACTGAAAGATGATCTTTATTTCTCTGAAAATTGCCTGGTGGAATCCCCACTTGTGCAAATGATAAGTGACTGCTGCACACCACGAGCTAAATGCTCCAGAGCTCAATGGAGCTGCCCTTAAATGAACAAAGTAAATGGGAAAAAAATTAAGTAGAATTAATATTATTAAAGATAATAATATAAATTATTAGTAGTATTCTATTAAGGTCAGATTAATCCCACTACAATTCAATTGGAATAATACGTGCAATTTATGCAATCACAAATGTTTTAACATTTAAATTACCTTTCTGGCATTCTGGAAAGCTGTATTTTGCATTCCAGAGCACGGCAAGCCCTCCCCGGAGCGGAGCGCGGAGTCCCGGCCCCGCAGCCCCGAGCGCCGAGCGGCTCCGGCCCCCTCTAGGGGCTGCAGCACGAACCGAGCGCGGCCCCGCTGCTCCGGCCCGGGGAGAGCTGGAGAGGGACCGGGCACAAGGCATGGAGGGACAGGACACAGGGAAAGAGCTTTTTCCTCTCTTCTTTTCACATCTGCCTTCAGTAAGATCAGGATCGAATCACCCTGGGGGAATTCTAGTGGCCCGTCTCTTGTGGGGGCTTTGTCATCACTGCCTGTGGAAGCAGACACGATGGTGGAGCCGGCTGTACCAAATCCCATGGGAGCTGAGCCGGGTGTGCTTTTCACTGATTGCTTTCCTGGGTGCAAAGCACTTGCCTGTTAAAATGTGTCTGGAGGAGGCCACGGAGATGCTCCAAGGGCTGGAGCCCCTCTGCTCTGGAACCAGTCTGGCACAGCTGGGGCTGTTCACCTGGAGAGAAAAACTCCAGGGAGAGCTCAGAGCCTCTGCCAGGGCCTAAAGGGACTCCAGGAGAGCAGGAGAGGGACTGGAGACAAGGGATGGAGGGACAGGACACAGGGAATGGCTTCCCACTGCCAGAGGGCAGTGATAGATGGGATATTGGGCAGGAATTGTTCCCTGGCAGGGTGGGCAGGCCCTGGCACAGGGTGCCCAGAGCAGCTGGGGCTGTCCCTGGATCCCTGGCAGTGTCCCAGGCCAGGCTGGACATTGGGGCTGGGAGCAGCCTGGGACAGTGGGAGATATCCCTGCTCATGGCAGGAGGGTAGAACAAGATGTCTTTCAGGTCCCTTCTCCCCCGAACCATTCCATGATGCTGTGATTCTGTCATCTTCTAGATGCTGAGTTTGGCATCCCTTGGCTCCAGACCTGGGGCACATGAGGCATGGGGCCTTTCCCACCTCTGCAGCACTGTGGGGGATCTGGACAGGCTGGCTGGGTAGGATGAGACCAATTGTAGGAGGTTCAACAATGCAGAGTGCCAGGTTCTGCACTTGGATCACAACACTCTCAGTGCAAGGCTCCAGGCTGGGGAAGAGGGGCCTTTCCTCCTTTTTCAGTTGCTGGAGGCACTGAAAGTTCTTTGGGACCCACAGCATCTATTTTGTGCCAAGGTTGGCGAGGGGACCTCCTGACACTGTGGAAATGCAAATAAGACAGGAGTAAAGTCTTAACTCAAGGGGGATTTTGTGGCTGGCTGTGGGTGCAGGATCCACCTTCACCTACTTTGCAGCACCATGGTGGGACAGTGACATAGTTGTGGGTTTACAAGACAATTCCAATCACTTTGCAAGCTCCAGGGGCTGTGTCACGCCAGGTCAGTGTAGGAACAGCATTCCGTCACTTGGAGAGGCTCTGAGCCTGTCATTGTCCTACCTAGGTGCTGACCTGTCCTCTCCTGGGGCTTGGAGCTCAGGGACGAGGCCACTCTCCATGCCTGCAGCATCCTGGGGTTGAGTACAGGGTGGAAAACCTCCTCCCAAGCTCAGGTGACACTTGGACATGACCACAGAGGTGCAGGTGACGCAGCTGTGACATCACTGGGAACAGGACCATCCTACTTGGAGACAAACCCTGCACTCCACCCACGTGAGCTGATCCCATTCTCCCCTTCATCACTGCCTGCAAGGATGAATGTGTCAGAGGCTGCCAGGGGTCCAGCTCTTCTCATAATGGTGGTTATACAAATAATCTCAGGTTTCGATTAAAAATAATCATGGTTTTGACTGCTTTTCCCCCAGTGTTCTGCAGCAGCAGGCTGTGAGCCAGCAGCTGTCCCCAGATAAGATCTACACAGAGTAAGGGAGGGTACTTGGCTATCATTTTTAAAGACACTATTTTGAAACACTGTGAGCACAGGGACAGAGGAGAGGCTCAGACCAAGGGCAATCTGTGGCTTTGGTCAGCCCCACACCCAAAGTGGAAGGAAATTCTGGATTTCAGCAAGCCCTTGCAGTATGCAATGGACCATTTACTGCAGTGCTCTGAAGCCCTCAGAGGGAAAGTCTCTTGTAGATTCTCTAAATTTAAGCTTCCTTCAATGCCCTGAGGAGTTTATGAGCTGCTTGACCAAGATAATGACACTCTGACATTTTTGGATCCTCTCGGTGACACTGTTATTAATTTTATCATCTAATTTTACCATTTTTATCATCTTTTTCAAGTAGAAGCAGGGACCACAATTAGGGTTCTTTTTCTTGTTGATAATAACAGCTCTTAGTACCTATAACTCATCAGTCAGATTTTTCTTTAATGCATTTGGCTTCCCTTATCAATTTCCTACTACTCAGAAATGTTAAATTATCCTGATTACTAGTTTTTCCCTTTTTTCCCCCTATTCTTTATACACTGCTTCTTTTTCTAATTGCTGCTTTCATTTTCACCTAGAGAGATCTCAAAATCAAACACCATTCTTTAAAAATTATGGCACAAATAGAACTTTTTAGCCAGGTTGGGAACTCTTAGTGGGAACTTTTTATTTTTCACTCATTTATGTACATGTTTATTTTTCTTCCCAGTGAGTTTCCCTCACCTCTTTATTCAGCCTCACAGATCTAGGGAGAAGTACCAGGTATATGTTACTGGTTGGGACTGTCTTTTATTATCCCATAATTAATGTAATCAGGTCATGATCACCGGTCTCCAGGCAACCACCAATTTCTAGTTCAGTGATCAATTCATCTTTATCCATCATAATAAGATCTAAAATAGAATTACCTCATGTTAGGTGCCATCTCTTTTGTGTTAGAAAATTACCATAGATAATTTTTAGAGATGCCACTGATGTTTTATTACTGCCGGCAGGAGGTCTCCATTGGTCACCTCCCAGAGCAATGTCCTGCAGAAAAGGAGTTTCTTTGGGCACCTCATGGGCATTGCCCCCAGCTCGGGGCGTGGTGGCACAAAGAGCCTCTCCCCACTGTGTCAGCAGCCACCCTGCAGTAAAGAAATGCAGGAAACAGACAGAATTGCCACTTCATCTCTGTTCATGGTATGGTTGAGGATGGAAGCGACCTGAAAGCTCATCCTATGGGCAGGAACACCTCCCACTGTCCCAGGCTGCTCCCAGCCCCAATGGCTCCCAGTCCAGCCTAGCCTTGGACACTGCCAGGGATCCAGGGGCAGCCACAGCTTCTCTGGGCACCCTGTGCTAGGGCTTGCTCACCCTCATAGAGACAAGTTTGCTCCTAATATCTTATCTAAATTTCTCCTCTTTTAGTTTAGAACTGCCACCCCTTTTTCTATCACTATGTGCTCATGTAAAAAGTCCCTCTTCTTTTCACAAACCCTCTTAAGGCACTGAAAGGGGCTCTGAACTCTCCCTGGAGCCTTCTCCTCTCCAGGTGAACATCCCAGCTCTCCCAGCCTGGCTCCAGAGCAGAGGGGCTCCAGCCCTTGGAGCATCTCTGGGGCCTCCTCTGGACTCTCTCCAGCAGCTCCAGGTCCCTCCTGTGCTGGACCCCAGGGCCGGGGCAGCTCTGCAGGTGGGGCTCACCTGAGCACAGGGGCACAGGGGCAGAATTTGGCGAATCTGCCCAGCACATGTTTGGCTTTCTGGGTGCCAGCACACAGGGCCAAGGCAGGTCCAGCTTTTCCCCACAGGAACCCCCAGGTCCTTCTCCCAGAGCAGCTCCCAGGGAGTTCTGGCTGTGCTCTTGTCTGGGGTTGCCCTGACCCAGGTGCAGTACCTGCCCTTGGTCTTGTCAGACCTCATGACATTCCCATGGGCAACTTTTTGAGCTTGTCCAGGTCCACTCCATGTGATGTCCCATCCTTCAGGAGCATCACTGCACCCTCAGCTTGGTGTTACCTGCCAGGCTGTCGTCCATCTCAGTATCTGTCCTTCTGTCCTTTATGGCCAGATGAGATATCCCAGCTATTCCTTCTCTTTATGTCCCTCCCTATCTTGCTTCACACACTCATGGTCTCCTGAATTTCTTTTTACAAGGAAGATCCTCCAGCCCCTCCTAAGGCTGTCCAGTTTACCCATCCCCCATCCCATGCAATTCCAGGTGAGCAGATACTGTGTTCCCTCTGGAATAGTGTGGGGAGTCCCATCCAGGCCATATTCAATTTTTTAAGTTACAAAGATATTTTGAAATATTTTTGATCAATTAGAGTAATTCAGAATATTGAAGAATGTAATAAAAACTGGTGATTCAAAAAGCCAAGTTTATTGAATTTGACTGACTCTTAAATCAACACTGTCATTATATTTCCGTCCTATTTTATTTCCTCTTGGTTGGTTTTAGGCTGAAAATAGACTGAATTCAGTCTTTTCAGATTTCTTCTATCGGTGCAGATCCTGGGAAAGAACTCCTGGTCCTGTTTGGCACATTTAAATGGCATTGCAATGGAAATGATGAATAAATCTGTCACAGTTCCACAGGGAGTCCTCTGGTGTCAGCAGCAGGGCTGGTGCCACCTGCAGTCCTGAAGGTTGGGATTCATCTGGAGCTTTCTGTACCAGTGTCCACAAGGACACAGGAACCCTGAGGAGCAGCTGAGCTCTTTTGGGCTCTCCTGGTTCCAGAAGGTTCCTTACAAGGCCAGTGGAGACCAGCCTGCAAGGCTGTCATGAACTGTTGCCCCCTGGCACTGCAGAGTGCCCTGGCAGCCCTGGGTCTGGGGTGGACATTGTGGAGGGTCCCATGTCCCTCCTGGGGGAGAGGATGAGGCAGGGTCTCCTCCAGGCTTGTGCTGCCTCAGTTCCCCACCTTCCAATGGTAACACTAAAAATCTGCCTCTTGTGTGGGACTCTGCAGGAAAATGTTTTCAGACTGCCTGAGGAGAGGGAGAGAAAGCTAGCTGGATGGCAAATAATTAGAATAATTATTTGAAAATCAATGGCTGTCTGAAACAGCAATCAATTAACCTGGAGACATTTCGAAATGAGATCTATACTGACTGGACAACTGAAGCCCAAATAATGACTTGGAATTTGCTATGGATAACCTTAAATTATCTTTTGCCTTAGGTCCACTGCAGTGAGCAGCCACCCCTGAATCACCCACAGCCCTGGCCCCTGAGGTGGCCAGCTCTGGGATGAAGGGAGCTCCCTCTTCCTCAGGGCTCTCCCAGGTCTGTCACTGCACACAAGGGACTGGAAACACCCCTACATGGAGAGAAGCACTTAATGCAGGGTGAGGATTTGCCTCCTTGTTCAACAGTAAAATCCCTGGAAACAGATTTTAGGGCACTTGTCTTTGAAGCCTCAAAACAGGGGCAGGCTGGATTATGTTTACTGCAAAACAGAGTTGTTTGGGGGGCTCCTGGAGGCAGATCACTTCTTCCCACAGAGCCCTGGAGAATCATCTGGTTTATTTTTGAACTGTAGCAGCTTTCTAGGAAGGGATGACTATCACTGGGGGCTGTTTTCTCAGATTAAAAAAAAAAAAAAAAAAAAAAAAAAAAAAAAAAAAAAAAAAAAAAAGATTTCACAAGTGTGACTTTCTGTGGACTGCCTGCATGAAAACTGCAACCCCAGGCTTTAAAATGTTCAGCAAAGCCTTTTCCAGAGCTCTCCCCTGGACCTGACTGGCCACCAAAGGCAGTGAAAAGGCAGAAGTAGCCCAGCAGCCTCAGGCAGGGGTGGTTTGGGACTGTCCCTTGTGCTGCTGAAACTCCTTTTCCCCTTTTCTCAGTCCCTCGGGTGCTCCTGCCTGCGGGAGGGGGAGGTTGTGCTCAGGCTCAGCAGCAGACAAAGCTCCCCACAGCTCCATGCTGGGACAGCTCCAGGTGCCACCTCACTGACACCCTGCAGCCTGTGCCCTCTGCCCTCCAGGGGAAGGGATCTCTGCTCCTGCTTTGTGCTGAGTTCCTGAGTGCTTTAGGATCAGGTGTTGGACACTTAAAGCAGGGAAGGGGGAGGAGGAGCAGGTAGGTGCCAACTGCTCTGCCTGCAGCTGGTGGCTCCCAGTGCTAGGAGACCCCACACTCCTCACCCCGGGCTGGGCCTTTTCTTTTTCACTTGACTCCAGCAAAGAAACCATGGGGATGGACCAAAAGGAATGTTGCAGAGAGTATAATGTCCCCTCTAATCCAGCAAGCTAAATAAAATGAAGAGTTTTAACCCATTTTTTTTGTGTGGATAGTCTCTGGTTAGTCCCTTAGCGTGTCCTCACGGCGTGAGTTATGGTGCAATAATTCACTCTGAGCTGCATGGACAGCCCTCAGCTCCCAGCCTTGTGCCTGACACTGCTCCAGGCATGAATTATTGTCCTATAATTCACACCTTGTCATATCTTATTGCCGGAACATCCCCGAAATGACAAAGCTGGAGTCATTAAGGAGAAATTCAGTCAAAACTTGGCGAAGGCAGTTGATGGCAGGAAGGACCACGTACTTAAGGCTGATGAGGAACAGCTGAGGGGGGCTCAGCCTGGAGAAAAGGGGAACTTTCTCACTCCCCACAACTCTCTGACAGGAGGGGGCAGCCAGGGGAAGTCAGGCTCTTCTCCCAAGTAACCAGTGACAGGACAAGGGAAAACGGCCTCAAGTTGCAGCAGAGGAGGCTTAGGTTGGAAATCAGGGAAAATTTCTTCACTAATGGGTGGTCAGGTATTGGCACAGGCTGCTCAGGGCAGTGCTGGTGTCACCATCCCTGGATGTGTTCAGGAAATACATGGATGTGACACCTGGGGACCTGGTGACCATGACAGTGCTGGGCTGGCAGTTGGAGTTGATGACCTTAAAACTCCCTTCCAACCTAAATGATTCTGTGATTTACCTGTGTCATTCAGGCTAGACGGGAAGAGCCCCAAAGAATAAGGACAGGGGAAGAGCTGTGTGCATTCAGTGTGTGTGACCATCTTGGGTGGAATTTCTCCAAGCAGAGAGATGACTTTTCCAAACTGGATGCCTGTGGTCCAGCGGTGCTGACCAGCAGGTCCATAAAAGGCTTTCCAGCTGTCTGGGTTCCCATGCAGACAAGTAGTTTGCTTCAAGAGGACATTTAGGTAGATAAGGTAGAAATTGCTCCCCAGGTGAGCAGAAGTCAGTAAAGCCCTTTGCAGACCCAGCACACACAGGTTCCTCCTCCTCCCCCTCCTCCTCCTCCTCCTCCTCCTCCTCCTCCTCCTCCTCCTCCTCCTCCTCTTCCTCCTCCTCCTCCTCCTCCTCCTCCTCCTCCTCCTCCTCCTCCTCCTCCTTTACCTGGCCAAGGTCCCAAGAGGAGCCTTGATGTGTCCCAGGGCTTGTCCCCAGGCCAGCAGCACAGGTGTCATATGAGGAGGGAGGTGCAGCTTTGCCATTGCTGTGTGCTAAGCATCCTTCCCTCCCTCCCTCCTTTAGCCCAGCTCCATCTCACCTGAATGGGGACAGGTGTCTGGTGCCACACAGCCACCCCTGGCAGGACACATGGACAGGTCCTGTCTTCCTGGGGAGGCTTGGGAAGGCACAAACCAGCCTAGTCCTGGATCAGATTGGTTTTGTGCAACCTGAGCTTGTTGGAAGGCATCCCTTGAGATTAAAAACAGATCTGGGAGGAAATGGCTGGGTTTGACAAGCAGTGGTGGGCAGGGGGATGGCCTGAGGTGACTCTCAGCCCATAGCAGACACTGTGCCTGTGTCCCTGCACAGGCCACTCACAGGAGCCTTGCTGCTGTTGGGGTGCTGGGGAGGAATCTCTGCCAAACATCCAGATGCTCAAAACAGCACCAGGCATCTGCTGCAAGTCAGATAATTCACACCCTTCATGCCCATTGAAGTTTAAATCATTTTACTTGAAATCTTGCACTCTGCTGAGCAGAGTGCAGGAAGCAGCCAGGGCTCAGCTGGTTTGTGTGGGCCCTCCCACTACTCCTGCAGCTCTCCCCGTCCTCCAGGCACAGTGGGAGCTCACTTCCAAATGGTCAAAGAAGCTAAAAAAGTGGCCACTTCCTCAGCTACTTGTTCCCGCTCATCAGCCAGCCCTGCTGGATGCAGGGACACTGGGATCACTCCTAAATCCACTGCAGGGAAAGCGAGCGAATACATTTCTGTCTGTGTCAGAGAGGAAGGGACAAACAGGGAGCCACAAGTGGCACGGCCTTCTCTCTGCAGAAACAGGGCATGCACTGCTCAAGAGGTCTCGTGGCAACAATCAGTGCTTGAAATGTAGCACCTGGATTTCAGAGTGGATTTTGGGACACTGTGGTGGATGCTCACCCTGCAGACTTCTGGGGCTGTGTCCAGCAGGAGCACCTGAATGAGATCTGGGTTGCCACTTCCAACAGGACTCTTGAAGAGCAGTACATTCCTTGGACTTCATTGCCTTCCTTGGGAGGGCAGAGGGACATTTGGTGGGGCAGGCTCCAGACTGTGCCGAGGCCTAAATCTTGCATGATTTCATCTTGAACCCAGAGGAGCAGTGACAGTGCCAACCTGCTAGCACTGAGCTCGAAGGGCAGAACACTGCACACAGCACAGGTCCAAATCCACCAGCCTGCCCAGGTTCTCATTTTGCAGGACACTAATGCTTCCCTGAATTAAGACAGCATCTGGAGAAGGTCAAGACATCCTGTCCAGGCACAGGGCGGGAGCAGGGAGGTGTTTGAACAAATGCATCACAAATTATATGGCAAAAGCAGCAGCCAGTTGGCTGAGTCCCCCAGGGAGGCCTTGTTGGACTTGCTCAGTGAAAATATCAGCAAAATGCCTTGGGCAGTGGGGATGGCTTGTGTCAGGGTGTCCCAGGGGATGACACCCTGGACCACAGTGACCCTCTGAGCCATCTCTTTGCCAACTATTCATGCAGCAGAAGACAGCAAACTCAGTTGGAGCCACACATCCCAGAGAAGGCGGCAGCCCCACCAGCTGGCACCGTGCTGCATCCAGCTGGTCCCAGGCTACATCCAGCTGGCAGAGGCAAGAGCACAGAGCCCTGGAAAGGTGAAGCCAGCCCGGGAAACCCAGACCCCCTGTCACCCTGGCAGCTCTGCCAGTGTTTGTGCTGGCACATGGATTCAGCTCAGTGCTTCCCGGGTGGATGCACCACCTCCAAGGCATCAGTGCCCAAGTGCAGGCAGTGTTTGCTGGCAGCTGGGAACAAATATGCATTACCATGAGTTATCCACTAATTAGTGGACTAATAACCAGCTAAACCAGCTTGTTCTTTAGTAGGTGAGTCTTTCCTGTCCCTCTGGATTATTATAATAATCACAGTCACTCTGTGTGTTCCTGCAGAGTCACTCATCCAGAAGGAACCACAGTCCTGCAACTGTCCTGTGGCTTCCATCACCCCAGCCCTGCCAAAGCTGGTGGCAAAATACCAAAAACTATCATGAAACTGAGTGTTGGGGTGTGTGTGCTTGTGCGTGCGTGCGTGTGTGTCTGTGTCTGTGTGTGTGTGTGTGTGTGTGTGTGTGTGTGTGGGTGTGGGTGTGTGTATGGGTGGGTGTGGGTGTGGGTGTGGATGCGTGTGTGAAGTCCAGAAATCTTCCAGGACAGTTCCCGGTCCTAGCCTTGGGTCAGACCTGTGAGATATGACAGAAACAGGAGCAAAGTGCATGGAGCAGGTGAAACAAGCCCAGCCCAACAACCCCAAATGCAGCATACAGACAGCTGAGTTTTCTGACCACAAGGAGCCCTTTAGCTTGTTCAAATCCCCCTTGGGATGTTCTCTGGGCTTGTCACTGCAGGAAAACAGCCTCTTTCCTCCCAGATCATTTATGTAGCTTATTAGTGAATACTCATCTGTTTGCAGATGTTCTATATTTTCCTGACATGAAGTTTCTTAACATCCCTTTTAAATTGTCTTTATGCTCACAATGTTGATGCATAATCTCTTTTTTCCTTGAGAAGTTCCTGTAAGTGCCTCGTGCAGTGATGAGATGAAAGCTTTCTTTGTGTTCCTGCCAATCCAGTTTGTATACCTCTGTTTGTCACCTGCAGATAAAAGCTCAGGGATGTTGTTTAGAGCCAGGCTCTGAAGCAGAGACTCAACTGGAGGCAAGGACAGGATGAAAATATTAGCAAAGCAACCACCTAATTCTTGACAATGCCAGCACCAGCCATTGTGAACCTTTGCCCAAACAGGAATCCCTTCCTAGAGCCTCTTAGGGTGCTTATATGAGTACATTTGACTTCAAAGAGGGTACACACAAGGCCAGCTCAGCTGACGAGAGGGAAGTCATTAAGCTGCAGTAATTTGGCAGGCCTGTGTTTACTTCTGCTGGAGATCACATTTTTTGAACCATTTTTTTCCAACCCAGAAGGTTTTGAACTGTGTTGAGCTGATGAAACCTAGTCACATAAACCATTGTATGGCTCAAAAACCCTTTGAGTGATTAAAGTCTCTGAACAGATCCTTTCATTAAACAAGGGACCAAGTTTCCTTTGGTTTTAGCCAATTAGAAACTGGTTTTAGCTGAAGCAAAGTTGTACTTTGTTGTGACAGACTCAGAGATGAGCTCTGCTGTGTGGGCACAGCAGTGTTGGTTTATATCCCAAGTCACCCACGAGGTGGGAGACAGCTAGAGCTTTGTTCCTTTGGGGTTTCCTCTGGGATTGAGGAGCTCCTTGCACTGTGTGAAGAGTCACAGAACCAGAGTCACTGATATTGGAAAGGATCTCTAATGTAGGGGTTTGGGGGCTTTCCCAAGGTAGGAAAATAGTATGATTTTCCTCTTCTCTCCTAATGCAAATGTGGCCAGATTGATTTCCCTCCAACTTTCCAAAGAGCAGATTTATTCCAAGAGGAGGATTTTGGGAAAAGGTACAAGTTTGTGAAGACAGAGTGTTCTGGTGGAGGCTGAAACAGTCACTTCAGCTGGAACATTTGTGGCACATGGCCACAAACGCAGGGTTTAAAATTGGAGGGAATATCTCTGGATGTAATCCCAGAGGAAGGAGGATGGCAGTTGAGGCAGGGGATTCACAAGCAGATCAGTCCTGGATAGAACAGCACAGGGTGGAGCTCTCACAGCACAGTGACAAACAGAATGATGAGTGTGGGCTTAAGGGGAAGAGCCAGGGTCCCAGCAGGTTCCAGGCTGGCTGTTTGTCCTGGGTGTGTGTCCACTGCAAACCCAAGAGGTGCAGTCTGGACTCCAGTGTGGGAGTCCACACCCCCAATAATGAACATGGGGGAAGTGACAGTCTAGGGTAGATGCAGACCCAGTTTTGCTTCAAATGCTGGGGTGGATGATGCTCATGGCTGGCTGATGTTGTTCCAGATCTTCTCATGAGGGTCTGACATTTTTACTTTCTTTGAGCTTTCTGCAGCAAGGTCAATGAAGAAGTATTGCAAATCAATTTAAACAATGGTGCAGGAGCAGATAACTCTGAACTCCCAAATATTTAAAATAGCTGCCATATCCACAGTGAAGAACAGACTGAGTTACTCAGCTAATCTCTGCCAGCCGAGGAAACTGCCCCCATATGGAAATGTGCTCTTCACATTCGGTTTTGCTGAGAACTCATTGAGATTAATATAGGCCAACTCTGTCTTGTTTCAGTTTTCTTTTGAATTACTCTGAAGATCTGTTTATTTGCAGCTGTCTGAGTATTTGAATGCAGTCATTTTGTGTCTATGCAAACACCACAGGGTTGGACATTGTATTGATAGACCAAAAACTGAGAGCAGGAAAACAGAGGGGACCACAGGCATGGGATGCCCAAGCTGTGAGGAAGCCCTGGCTGGGCACACAGGAGATATTACAGTTTTCAAACATCTGCCTAAGAGCAGCACAGAGTCTTTGGAGGTGGCAGGAGAGTGATGATTGCTGCTTATTTAGCCCCAAAGTTTGTGTGACAGGCTGGAAGGGACCTTACAGAGATCTTCAATCCCATCCCATTCCACCCCCTCCATGGGCAGAGACACCATCCACTACCCCAGGTTGCTGCAAGCCCCATCCAACCTGTCCTGGGACAGTTCCAGGGATCCAGGGGTAACCACAGCTTCTCTGGGCAGCCTGTAGAGCAAAACTGGCCAGAGACCACATCCCATCTCCTTCCTGCTGAGAACACAGAGCTGACCAAAACCTCAGCCACGTCTCCAGCAGCACTCAGCAGCTCCTTGAGGCCCCTCTCCTATGTGCCCCTGGTTGTGTGTGGGCTGAGGGAGCAGAGCAGACTCTCCATGGTGCCATTGCAGGGGTAGATCCACCAGGTTTGCTGCAGGTAACCTGGTTTACGGGACTTCCCAGTGTGTGCTGGGGTTTTCCAGCAGGGTGGGGTTCACTTCTGCTGCTAAATTTTTCCCCCAAGGCAGAGGGTGCGTGTGAAACCCTTAAGATTTCAGGCTGTCAGATGTTAAAGGTCTCCTGTGGGGGACCTTGTGCTGAGCCCAAGCTGCCCCAAGTCTTGGGCTGTACCTATGCACTGAGGGATCTGTCTGCCATAAACCCTCCATGCCTCCCATCTGGACAAGGTGAGGCTGTTCTCGAGTTTGTTTTAGGAGCCCTGCTTTAGTCTGAGCTCCAGCTCCCTGTGCTGAGGCACATGTGCATCATGGCCATGGATAAGGAGCTTAATGGAGGGTCATTGTCCTCACTTTCAGAGTCAGCTGGGACCAGCGCATGGGACATCATTCAGCTGACATGGGGCTCAGCCCTGCCCCTGGGCTGTGGGCTCCAGCAGACTTGGGTTGAGTTTGACTCCTCTTCCAGGAGAGCCTCAGATGTTAAAACTGCAGCCCATGAGTCTGGTCCTTCCCCAGGAGTCCATCCTTGGCACTGGGCTGGGAGGTGCAAACCCTCCTGTGGGACAAAAAATCTTTTTCAGCCTTGCTGGAGGTGGGGCTATGTCCTGTGAGTGGCTCAGCTATTTCTGGGATACATTTTGGGCTAATGCTCTCCCTGACCTTCTGATGAGCAGTGAAATATTGTTGGCAGAAGTGCAATGGGCATCACCAGCTGATTCTATTCAGCTCTGTTGTGGTGAAATGGCAGAAATTGAAATCTGGGCTGGAGCACTGGTCCAGGGCTGGGCTGAAGTGGCACCAGCAACCCTGTGTCTGCCCCAGCCCCTGGGCCATCTGGGGGTGTCACATCCATCCTCAAGGTGCCCAAAAGACACCAGGGGATGGACCAGGTCTGATGGAGAGTTCAAAGACTTCAGTGTGCAGGTGCAGCATTGTCTTAAGTTAAAATGCACAATGTAACCAGAAGCTGTATTCTATCACAGTCTGTTAAAGCCAGGTGGAGCAGTGTTCTTTATCTTCTCCACCCATCCCTCACAGCTCCGGGGAGGGGGGTATCCTCTGCTAATGGGCCAGCTCTTTGTAACAGTTTTCTGTAGGCAAGTAGTAGCAAGTAGGACAGTTTTCTTTATCTCTTCCAGACCCATCCTGCCTCCAGGGAGAGATCTTCTGTGAATGGGCCATTGAGTCTCACTGCATGACTGACAAACTTACATCATCCCACTGGAGAGGCTCCACCCAGGGGGAGGAGCCAAGCATTCCTACCTGGATATAATCTGGGTTTGGAACACCAGGGCACATTTTTTCCAGTGGATTGCCAGAGGAAGACCAGACCCATCTACACCACCACTGGACCTTCAGAAGAAAACTCCACCTTTCTGCAGGATCACTGCTCCGACAGAACCACATTTGCCACTCCAGGAGGACTGCAGCCACCCTTTAATGGGACTGCCACCAACACCCTGACCCACAGGGTGTTGGGTTGTATTTTGACTCTGTCAGTATTTTTGTGTACAACTGCATATTTATCTTAATTTTCCTAACAAAGAATTGGTTTTCCTATTCCCATATCTTTGCCTAAAAAGCCCTTAATTTCAAAATTATAATGATTTGGGGAGAGGAGGTTTACATTTTCCATTTCAAGGGAGGCTCCTGCCTTCCTTAGCAGACACCTGTCATTCAAACCAAGACATGCTTCAATACCAGTCAGAGAACCTGGCCCACAGGAGCTGATACTGTGGTGTTAAAGGAGACCCTGCTGAGGCAGAGTGGGGTCAGTGTGGTTCAGCTGTGCTCAGGGCATGTGGGACTGGAAACCCAGCACAGACCCCATGGAGTGAAATCCAGCCCAGCCACCCCTGGAGAGCAGAACCATGGACACTGCCAGGGCTCCTCCACTGGGGCAGCCAATGCAAACACACAGGGGTGGGCAAAGAGCCACATTCCCACCACACACTCCCACAGCTGTGCAGCCATTCCAGACACATTCTGTGTGGGTCAGGACTTTCTGCCTGGCTTCATGTGACAGATACCACAACACTAAGTAAAAGCTGTGAAGTGCAGCTTGGTGCAGGTACTGGGATCTGGTCAGCTGGCATCCTTCACAGGCTCCTGGTGCCCTGATCCCCACTGGCCAAGTGAGCATTAAGTTTGCTCAGACTTAATGATCTGGAAGGTCTTTTACAACCTTAATGAGTCTATGATTCTGTGATTCTATAATGCTATTATTCCATGATTCTATGACTCTATGATTCTATGATTCTGTGATTCTATGATTCTGATTCTGTAATTCTACACCCTTGCCTGTCTGTGACTTGAAGCTGCAGCAGAATGAGCCATTTCTCCTCTTTCTCTTGCCCAACCTGTCTCATCCATGTTGGGTGTTTCACTGAGCTCACTGAGATGTGCCCTGTCCCCTTCCTCTCTGCCATGTCCCCAACCTCTCCTTGCCCCACAACCCAGCTGCTGAATACAGGATACGAGGAGACCTTCACCAGACAAGAGGAGACATTGCCTGAGAACTCCCCCCTCTGCAAAGACTGTGGGGTGGAAGGAGGGAGTGCTGAGCTGTTTCATGGCATGGTACCAAGATTGGCTCCACTGGGCTGCTGGAGGGACCCACCAGAGCACAGGAACTGCCTATTTGGCTTGGTGGGAGCAGCCCCAGGTTCCCCTGCACACCTCAAGGGTGCTTCCCTCAAGGTCACAGAAGCATCAGGTCTGACCTCCCACACTGAGAGCCTGCTCTGACAGGATGAAATCACAATTTCTGTATGTTTTACTGAGCTGCAAGAAGGGGCACAAGCCACAGCACTGTCTGTGCTGCAAGCCAGGAAATACAGAATGGAAGCATGGAATGTGAATGACTTGGATTGGTAAGTTCTGCCAGTCTGAATAAAACTGGTTTTCAGGTTTCATGCTTTATCGTCTGGATTTGCATCTGGCAATTCCAGGAGCCACTGCCAAACAGCCAGAGCTCTGCATATCCACACAGGTGGGCCTGCTCCTTCTCCTGCTTGAGTTTCACCAGGGAGGCTCCGTGCACTGTATCCATGCTCTGCCCATCAGATAAGAGCATGAAGTACTCAGCTAATGCAAATGTACAGTAAATCAATAACATGCCACTGCTAATACACTTTAATTAAAGCACAACAGGCTGCAGGTCCTCTGCAATCACAGGGAAGGAGAATTGGCTGATGTGGAATCAGGAGAAGGTGGCTGAGACATTTGGGGATCAAAGAGAACCTGTCCTAGGAGTGGACTGGAGAGTGGGAGGGAACTGAGTGAGGAATGGTGGAATTCCAAGGGAAAGGCAGGGGCTGGAGAACAGCATGTGTAGAGAACAGAAACATCCCTTGGGATGATGGGGTGGGAGAACATTGGAGAAAGTGGTACCTGTGGAAGGGAGATGAAATGGGTGGTGACTCACGGCTGCTGCAGCTGAGATCTGGAAGGACTTTACAAAGCTCCTTTCACAAGGTGTTGGTAAAACAGATACAAATGGTGAATGAGACACTACAGTCCAACACCAAAGGGAAATCAGGAGCTGAAGGGATGCATTGGAACATGTGGCTCATGGCTCTGCATCCCCCAGGGCTGGGGCAGGGCAGGGCCGTGGTGCAGCTGTGCCCTATAGACAGCATCACCCAGCTGATGGCCCAAGCCTCCTGCAGGGGTTCCCTGCTGGGATGGGGACTCCTTCCCATTCCCACAGCCCTGCAATGGAGCCAGACACAGACCCAGCCACCACCAGAACAGCCACATTTTTGGGAGGTTTGCATACGGCCACACAGCCCCAAAGTGAAGGGCCTCAGGGGTGAGCTGATCATCTCCGTGCTTTAATCCACCCCTCCTAGTGATGCTGTGGCAGAAAACACTTTGCTCTGATCTGTTAATTGAAATTTAATTGAAACTGGTTGACTGGGAGCTCTCCGAGGGCTTAAGGACTGGAGGAATGACAGTCCACGGAGGAAGGCTCTGCAGTGCAAGGCAGCAATCCAGGCTCACCAGGGCCTGGGTTTGGGCTTAAAATAGTTACCAATTCTCTGAAAGCAGGCACGGCAAGGATATTTGTAGATTGTGCTTCTTTTGGAAGAGAAACAAGCAACTGACAGCAATGGGATTTTGTTGTGATAATGAGAGACACAGGGCCCTAGGCAGGTGCAAACGAGTGTTCTTCATTGCCAAAAACCCAGCCTTTTAAAGCATTTAGTTGGTTATCAGTTTACATGGTTTTAAGGCACAACAAGCCCAAGTCAACCAACTACCATACACCACAGTGAGGATATGATGTGGACAAGCAGGAGTCACTCTGCACGTGTCTCATGTGCCTCACGTGTCTCACATCTCTCATGTCTCTCATGTCCCTCTACCCCTATTCCAGCTGAGTCACTCTCCCATAGTTCCCTTCTACTTAGCCTAAGGAGCAGGCTGGAGCCAGGTTACAAGGCCTTCCCTTTATAAAGCCTTACCTCTCAGTAACAGGATTTGAAGAGGAGGAGAAGGAGAAGAGATGTCTGGATTTTTCCTCTGTGCTTTGGAGGAACAATGGGAAAGCCAAGTTCTACCTGGGTGAGAATCCAGGAGTCGGAGCCTTGGAATGGTCTAAAGGCAGGGAAAGAGGCAACAGGAAGGTGGAAATTGGTTTGCAGGGTGACATGGTTGCAGTAAAAGGGGAACAATTTTGGCTTGCATCCCAAAGAAGCATGGTGACCACTCAGTTCCAGCAGAAGTATCCCACAGTTCAGGAATTTTTGGGAACTCTTACTGACAGTGTTGGAACCATCAGACCTGAGGCTGATGAGGAGTGTTCTGTGGTTCTCTGTGGGCCGTTGATTCAGCCTTGGAGATGATGTCTCACCATTCAGCCCTGGCTCCCTCCCCATCAGCATCTCCCCTTCCCCCATGTGGGACTCATTTCCCAGCACATCTCCATGCTCTGGGAATCCCTGGCAGATTACATCTGGCTCAGTGAACAGAGGAGGTTACCTGTAACTGATACCCCACCCCTGACACATCTGAGGGAAGGAAGTCCCCTTGTCTCTGGCTGCTGGCTGAAATGCTACTCCCTGTTCCACCCACTGCATGAAATCCCAAGTAAATAACACAAGCAGTTACGGAGCAGGATTACCTTGAAATTTGTTTCCATCCTGTCACCATGATTTGCTTGTCTGTGGGCATTAACTCCACATTGTAATAAGCAAAGCCTCTGAAATACCTTCGTAAGAATTAGGATTCTATAAATTAACTGATTACTGATAAAGCCTAATTATAAATTAGGTCTTATTATCAGAAACTTCTGAGCAACTCTGAATGAATTAAAGCTGTAGGAGCAGGAATATTTCAGTTAACTCTGTGAACTCTGATGAAGGTCTGAAGAGGGGCTGTACTCTGCCCTGCTTGCAGGGAGCTTCTACAAAAGGACAGCCTGAGACAGCCCCTGCCCCCTTAAGTCAGTTCTTTGCTCCTTTCCCGTTTGCCCAAGGAGCAAGGAGATCTCTTCTCTAGGGGGGCAATCACTTCTCACCTGCTTCAGTAACACCCTGAGGTCTCTCTGCTACAAGCAGAGGTCCTCAGGGGATGAAGCCTGGGAGGTTGAAGGGTTTAGAAATAGCTTTGCTGTTACTTTCCATGGAAAAAAATCCTAATTCTCACCAGCCAGTCGCAAATCCTCACTGTGACCTCGGTGCACTCTGCCCACAAACACCTGCCCAAGACTCACCCACCACTCCAGCTCCTCTGCCCATGGAAGAACTTGGAATCTATAAATTACATCTTTTGGACTGATAAAAAAGGCTGAGTGGCTCTTTTGGATTATAATGCTGCTTCCCAGCCTTTGAATGATTCTCTTTCCCACCAGTTCAACATGCCAACAAATTTTTGATAGAGGAATAGGAAATGATTCCCAGTGTGGAGTCACCAGTTGCAGACAGGTTGCAAGACCTCTAGCTCTGAGAACAACTCACTTTTCCCACTCTTGAGTGGTGATTCCCTAAAGGAAAAGGAATTCTGGCTGTGTGTCAAGGTGGAATCACACTTCTGAGAGAAGCTCAAGTTCAGCTCAACTGCCCCGATTTGCTCTACAGCCAAGTACCTGAGCAATGATCCCAGTGGGAATCCTGCAAAATATGATGATCTCCTTCTAGGAAAAAGACAATGACTGTAAACCAGACTGTTCTCAGCGCATTTTGTGGTCTCCTGGGAAGTTCTGTTGCCTGGGGAAGGGTCACACATTTGGTGGCTTTTGTCCTTCAGCTGTGGGAAGCAGAAGATTTCGTGTGTCTTGGGGGTCCCTGTGGAGTGCAGGGTGTTGCTTTGTCCCCTTGGCCACCACTCTCCACACTCACACCTCCCACAGCTCTGCTGCAACTCCAGGGTGGCAGACCCCACTCCTGATGCTGTAGCAGAACTCAATCCAGCAGTGCAGGAAAATGTGCAACTCCCTTGGGAAGGGCACATTCCCAGGCAGGTGATCCCTGGAGGATTCCAGCTGGAGAGCAGGATCCAATGCCTCTGAGAAAGAACATGGAGAAAATAACACCCATCTGCTCTTCCAGCATGGAAAAATCTTTGGCTTTTTAAGGAGAAATTCCAAAGTTATTTTGATTCCTCCACAGCACAGCATGCAGATGGAATGGAATTGTTTTCATGATGGCAAGGAATTGCTTCTTCTATTTGTCAGCGCAACCAAACATTTAATTATAAAAACTCCTGAAATTAAGTAGATGCAAAAATTAAGATGAATATGCTCATTTTTGCCGATCCTGCGGAATGCTTTTTCTCTGAAACACTCATTCCATTACAACACAATGTAGCAGAAAGTTAACACTCACATAATGACCTCAAAACCTGCTTCGAATGCAGAAGCAGGTCATTGCTGCTCATTCTCTTAAGAGAAGTTATAAACGCCTAAAAATTGAGTCTGCAATGGAAACACTGTAATTATAGAGCACCACATGTGACACCAGAATTCTGCGGCTCAAGGTAAAGTGTCTTCCATCACAGAGCACTTACAGGATACTCAGCTGCCTCAAGGTCACTGAGGGTGTCCCCTTCCTTATTTCCCTGTGCCCTGGAACATTTGGCTTCCCAGGGGTGTGTCCCAGGCCAGGTTGGACGGGCTTGGAGCAACCTGGGGTAGTAGGAGGTGTCCCTGCCCTTGGCAGGGTGTGGGATGGGATGGGCTTTAAGGTCCCTTCTAACAAAAACCACTCTGGGATTCTGGGATGTGTAGGAAAAGAAGTTCCCATTTAGGAGGATTCAGGTGGGTGCCACCACAGGGAGCTGAACTGGTGCAGTTGAATCAATTCAGCCAAGGCAAAGGCATTTTTAGTGTGGTCAGAGTCACCTGTTTCAAGTGGGGTTTATCTTCTTCCTGCTGAAGCCCAGGTCTGTGTTGGGTGGAAATGCATTCCACAGATTTCAGTGTTCTGTCTCCCCAAATTCCACAAGGGACTTGGAGGTGAGTCCCCCCTCCCACTGACCACCCCCACAATGACCCAACACTCAGACATGGTATGTCCAGTGACACCCAGACAGCAGTGCAGGGCCAAGAAAAGCTGCCTGGAGCAGCTCAGCTCCAACAGCCTCAGCTCTCTAGAAAAATTACGAGGAAATCTGGTGGGCAGCGTGCGACAGCTGCCATTGTGACCCAGATGTCCCACTGAGACAAGGCCTTCTCAGCCCCTCAGAACTGTGATGCTGTGGCTGGTCAGGAGGAAAGGAGAGGGGTGTGTTGGCCCCAGCTGCACTGTGCTCTGGAAAAGATGTGGGAGTCATGCAACATGGGGGTCAGCAAGCTTGGAAAACCTGTAGGGACACCTCCAGGCTGTGGGCCAGGGTGTCCCACACCATGTGCTGCTGTCACCTGTGTGACCACAGACAGGCCAATCGAGTCAGTGGGTGTCCCCTGAAACAATCCATCAGCAAGGGGGGGACACTGGGGGGCCTGGGACACCCCTCAGATGTGACAAGGTGCCCACCCCCAGCAATGGAAATTGTGTGGGTGGTGTTGCAGCCCCTCCTCCTACCCTGGTACCTGGTCAAGCCTCTCTAGACCCCTCAGAAAATAAATCCGAGCCTTCTATGCTTAGTGTTTCAGAGGCCACCAGGCTCCAGCTGAGAGCTCCAAGGAGCTGCTGGACTGTGCCAATGTGAGGATGGGTGTCTGCCAGGCTGCCATGAGGCACCTCCAGCTCTTCAGTCCTCCCCGGATGTGGGAACCCAGAGCAGGCTGTGGCAGTTCAGGCAGCTCAACCCAGCAGAGCTGCCTGGTGTTCTTCCCTTTGCAGCTATTCCCAGGAGCTGCAGGAGGAAAATGTCACCAGCTGGCTGGAAAACCCTCCAGAGGCCATGGCACAGGGAACCCTGGCCCTTGCTTTGAAACTCCCTCGTTAAATAATGAATTTCCTGGCAGCAGTGTCTCAGAAAGGCTTAGCATCAGGGTGCCAAACAAGTGACCTTGTGTGACAAAGCAGCTGGAAAATGCCACAAGAATTAGATCTATCAGTCTCCTTAATTTGCTACTGAGAAATACAACCTTTCCAGCAGGATGGAGAGGGTGCCAGGCCACATATTTTTACCTGGATCTTCAATCAACACCTTCCTGTGCTCCTCAAGGAGGAAAAACTCATGTGAAGGAGGAACGCAGAGGAGCTCATGGTGCCCTTGCAGGTAAGGTGCAAGGAGATGGCCCCGGCTCAGAGGGCACAAGAGGGCAGAACCATCTCATATCAAAGAGCCAAATAATTGTTGAGGCAAATGTTCTATGCTCCCTTTCTTTGCCACAGCCAATGGCCCAGGGAGTTGTCAGGGAGATGGGGGTGAGGGAAATGTGCAGAGGGAAAGCCCAGTGGTGCTTTTGGGAGAGTTTTCTTAGAGACATCAAAGACTGAGTACAAAGCAGACAGAGCAGGTGCTTTCTTCACCCTTCTCTGTTGTTCTTAGACACATTGTGCCTTTTTAGCACCCAAATCAGCAAAATATTAACACTGGAGTCCATAGAGAACAGAAAAGGTAGGACCACCCATGAGTGCAATCAGGCTCCTGATTTTTCCCTGAACTTTCCAATGCCTGTTTCCAAGCCTTGTACCTGGACATAGCTGGAAGTCTTTAGGATTGATATTTCCTGGGCTCTGTCTCTGCTTCCAGGTGTGTTTCCTCATAGTATCACAAAAGCAGGGTGGGTAGCACTGCGTGTCAGGAGAAAACAGTGACTTCCTGCTCATCACACAGCTGGAAGTGGAGAAATGGGCTGAAAGAGGCAAAAAGTTGAATGCTGGGCTGAAGGTCTGTAAATTGTGGAAAGCTTATGTCAGATTCAGCTGAAGTCCCACTCAGTCCCTCCAATCTGTTGTAAAACACATGGTTGTTGTTTCTCAGTTATTGGCAGAGTGGGTGGGTGAGGTAGAGCAGCCACAGCCTGGATGGGGGTGGGTGTGAGGAGCTCCCTCAGGACTGTCAGGATGTTACCTTGTTGCTAAAAGAAGCAAAGGAAGTCTCAGAAAATGCAAGCAAGGTTCCCTTGCAAGCTTCCCTCCTGAGCTACTCTGGGGAAAGCTTTCCCAGCCTGGGGTTGGGACAAGCTGGAGCTGCTGATTAACCCCAGCTCTGTCCAGCAGCTCCTGTTTGCCAGTGGCCACTCTCCCACTTGGAGCAGCATTTGAACTTTTTCCTTCAGACCATACTTGTGAGTCCTGAGGGTGCCTGGTGCAGGCAGTAAGGGGAATCCCAGCATTGACTGCTGGATAAGTCCCTGGGCACAGCAGGTCACCAGGAAATATTGAGTTACTGCAGCCTTACCCGGAGTTCATTGGAGCTTCTCCTTCCCCAGAGGCTGTGTCAGAGCAGGAGTGAAGGCATAGGGGTGCTGTCACCATCCTGTGAAGATCCCACTCTGTTTAAGAGCTTTCTAGCACTTGGGACGGGAGCTCAGCATCCCAGCCTGGCTGCCATGGAAGAGCCCTGAGGAAGCTTCCAGAGCCCAGCTCAGGGAAGTGTGCAGGTGAGCAGTGGGCTCCTCTCCATGGTCTGACTGGTGACCCAACACAGCAACTGTGGGAGGACAGAGAGGGAGAAGAAGTGGAGGAAAGGCAGAGTAAAAGTAAAAGGGATGTCCCCACACCCTCCTGACCCAAGGGGAGGGCAGAGCTGGTGGGATTGCTTGGCACCTGGGGCTGAGATTTTGTCAGTCTGGGTTTATTTTCCTCCTCCAATCCAATTGTTCTCCTGATAATATTTCTCCTCTTCAGCCACTTCTGTGGGTGTTTCGTGTCAGTGGTGCTGCATAACTCACACTTATTTTGTAATCTGAGTGCATGGTCAATACAGCACTCACTCTGCTGTGTTATTCTGCAGTGGTTTGGATCTATTCTACATGGAATCACCATTTCCTCCCACAGCCCAACTCCTGGAATGAGGAGGAAGGACTGTACTGGGCTCCAATCCACCAGTGTGCATTTACATGCCATAAATCTGTTACATTTCCCCCATATTTGCAGTAAAATACTGCTGGATCTTGGCACCTGGGCTGCCAGGTATTAGAGCTCCTTAGTGCTGTCATTGCAGGGAAACACAACCCCAACCATGCACCATTAGCACTACAAAGTGACACAACTGTAGCTGTAGCTGTGCTAATGCTCTGCACTCTATGATAATTACAAATGCTTTTCATACAGACACTTCTTTTTTTTGAGAGAGAACAGGCTCTGAGCTGGCAGCACTGCACAAAACCCTACTGCTCCAGGGGCTGAGAATCAGGAATCCCAGTCTGGTTTGGGTGGGAAGGGACCTTAAATCTCATCCCACCCTATCCCATCCCACCTTTCACTGTCCCAGGGTGCTCCAAGCCCTATCCATCTGATCTATTTGTTATAATATTAAATAAAACCAGCAAAACATTTCATGGTTTCAGCCCCATCACCTGCCTGTTTGACCCTCACTCTGTCACACACTCAGCTGTGTGAGCCGTGGTTTATAAATAAGGAATTAATTAAACACACAGAGAAAGTCTCCAGCTGGCTGCTCTCCTTTGCAGACATCCAAACCAAGTGTGCATTTGAATGGCAAAATGGCACTTGTAGAGCATGAGAGGGCACTGAGCCCCTCAGTGCCAGAGCTTGTCAAGGAATGCAGATAAATTTTTCCTGTCCTTTGTTTTGGCAGGATAATACTAAGCAACGTCTATTAGATCCAAACATTTTAGCATCATATTTTGGCCTCCTAATAAAAGTCTGGGGAGATTTCTTGTTCTCTGATGTGACCTTTTAATCCTTGTTGATGTTCAGGCTGGGGTACTGGGTAACATCAGTTATTTCTGTCTGAGCCTGGCATAGTCCTGTGCAAAGCAATGGTTCCACCACAGATTGAACACCTAGAAAATCAACAAACATTGGCCCATGTGGTTTCATTGCAATTAGATGCTGTCAAACAATTCTGATTCCCCTTTGTTCTGGAACTGGCAGTGGGTTTGGGAAGCAGCAGATGTCTGCAATGCCCCTCACCAGGCAGAAAATTGAGTGACTGGGATCACAGGTATGGATGTGAAGCCAAGTGAAACTTATCCATCCAAAGGCAAAAAGGACCTCCTGGAAAACAGTTGGGCCTAAAATGGATTAAAGACCACTGTGGGCAAGTGAACAAATGTGAGCTGCCAGTGCACTAAGAGTTAATGTTCTGTTAACACAGGGACAGGCAGGGGAAGATTTCTTCCCTCCACATGGAAATACTCACATCAAGCCTGGATTAGGAGATGCCAGCCTGATGTTTGTGCTTGTAAAAGAGAACAGGAGCAGGAGAAGGTTCAGAAAAGAGCTGCAAAAATAATTTGAGGTCAGGAGAAATTGCCCTAAAGTGAATGATTTTGAAAAGTACAATCTGTTTAGATTGTGGAAAGGAAGAGTGAGAGGTGGCTTGAGTAGCCTGTAAGTACCTGCACAGAGAGAAAATACCAGGTACTAAAGGGCTCTTTGGTGTAATGGAGAAAGACATAATAAGAACTAATGGCTGGGAGCTGAAGCTGGAGAAATTCAGATTAAATGACCCCCAAGATTTTAACAATGGAGGTGATGAAACCCTGGCACAAAGTCCTGAAGGAAGTGTCCTCTGTCTCCTGAGAGCTTCTGTTCAGGCCAGGCTTCACTTTTGGAGGACACCAATCATCCATGATTTGCCTTTTTTGCAGGGGTAAAGCCCTTTCTCAGAATGAGGAATGAGTCCTAACAATCTGATGGGTCCTCCTAGATGAAAACTACCCTGGAGAATTGCCTTCCCACCTGGATGTTCCAATTGGACCTTTTCCAATGAAAGCAATTTTATTATCACATTTGGGCTTCCAGAGACCCTGAGGAGCTGCCAGCCCAGGCCCTTGGTTGGAGTGATGCAGTTCACCCTCAGTGAGCACAGGGGCTCTCCCATGGCCTTAGTTCCTCATTTTCCATCCCTTCTCCAGCTCAGACCTTCCCCTTGCACTGGCAGATGTTGCTGTCAGAGATTAAGGGAGGTTCCTGCTCTCCCACCCAGCAATGTTTGGTGATCCTCTGACCTGGAATCTCTCCCTGAACTCCACAAGAAGATGAACAAATGCAATCCCTTCCACAGCTTCTCTGGGCAATCTATGCCAGGGTCTCCCCACCCTCACAGGGAAGAATTTCTCCGCAATATCCCATCTAACCCTGCCCTTTGGCAGCTTAAAACCATTTTTTGTTGTATATATCTTCACTGATTAAAATATTCAATTTACATCTTAGTGCTTTATCAGTTTAAGGGCATTATTTCCTGATTCTCCACTTCTCTGTGAATCCTGTTCCTCTGTCCTCTCCATTGCATCTGCTTCTCCTGTGGTTCCAGCATCAGGAGAAGATCACCTGTGAACAGACTCATGTCTGGTACTTGGTCTCCAGGTAATCTCTTCTACTCCTTGGGAATTTGATACAGGTAAGCCAAAACTTCATTTCCTAATGTTAAAAATATAAAAGTAGAGGTGCTAGAAGAGTGTTCTCCCTGGTGAAGCTGGTTAGGGTTCTGATACTCACAAAAGTGATAAAAAATAGTTCACTGCAGAATTTTTTATGGTGGTTTGGCTCAATTCCTAAATTTCCTTTTGCTGGAAAAAAAATATTTGCCAATATTTTGCCACCCAAATTCTCAATATTTGCCACCCAAATTCTCAAACAATCTTTTGAGAAAGTTGTGCCACTTATTTGGGGGCATTATTTCTGATTCGTCACATTCTTTCCTAAGAATTTTTAACAAATTCAACCCAATAATAATAATTTTTTGTTTTCCTGTAAGATTTTGATTTCTGCTCTGTTCTCACACCCAGAAGGTGGCTCCTGGTGCTGAGTGAGCACCACGGACCCAAGGAGGAACAGGAGAGGAATTTTACATGCAGATTAATTTGCTAATGAGGGTGGGATGCAGTAAGATCTCAAGAGTACAACTTTCAAAATGATGCAGGTGAAATAGAAGTCTCCAGGCATATATATATGAGAAAATTATGTGTGGGATCAGGATCTGGACCTGAATGGAGCAAATATTTGGAATTGGTGGAACACATCCATGACAGGTTCCCACAGGGCCAAATCAGACCTTTGGTGTTTAAGAATATCCTAAAAAAACTCAAATAGCTTAACCAACACCAAATACTTCATGTAGCTGTTGGAATTTATAATTTTTAAAATTAAGACAGTTGAACTGTAGACTCAACTCTAACAGAAAGTACTGACTGAACAGGTCTTGATGGTACCTAGCAGAGACAGGAATCAGTGGGACATGCAGAGAGAATCACAGAGTCAGTCACAGAATCAGAGAATCACAGTCACAGAGTCACAGACTTGCAGAGTCACAGAATCAGTCATAGAATCACAGTCAAAGAATCCGAGAATTACAGAGTCACAGAATCCCAGATAGAGAATCAGAAAATCACAGACCCAGAATCACAGAGTTGCAGAGTCGCAGAATCAGTCACAGAATGAGAAAATCGCAGTCACAGAGTCACAGAGTCACAGGAAGGTTTGTGTTGGAAGGGCCCACAGTGGGTCACTGGTGTCACCTCCCTGCTCCAGCAGGGCCATTCCAGAGCTCAGGGCAAAGGATTGTGTACACAGAGCTCTGGAATATCCCCAGGGAGGACATTCCACAGCCTCTCTCAGCTCTGCTCAGGGCTGGGCAATGCTCAGGGCAGAGAAGTTGTGCCTCCTGTGCAGGGAGAGCTCCTGGGCTTAGTCCCTGCCCGTGACTCTGGTGCCATTGCTGGGCCCAGGGCAAAGCCACCTCTGCACACAGGGAAACACAGGGACACCCAGGGACACACAAGGACACCAAGGGACAGACAGGGACACTGAGGGACACACGGAGACATGCAGCGACACACAGGGACACCAAGGGACACATGGGGACACACGGGGACAGACAGGGACACAGAGGGCTGGGAGTCCCTCTCAGCTGGGGCTCATCTCCAGGCTCCCTCACCTACACCAGGGTGGAATTCCAGGAGTAACAGCAGAGTGACTGCCAGCAGCTAAGATTATTCACTCAGGAGATCTTAGAGGTCAACGAGGTGAAGAAGTTCACTGTGTCAGTAAGCAGCAATTCCTGTGGATGGAAATTTCATGGATGTGTGGGAAGAGAAGGCCTGGTGGCTGTGTTGTGCCCCACGGGTAGGGACGGCCCCACGATGGTGACAGAGCCAGCAAAGCCTCAGCAGTGTTGGTTAGTCCCTCAGGACTGAAAACACAAAAATAAAAGTAGACTCCAATACCCCCGTGGTGATTGGTGGCTGCTGCAAAGGGCTGAGACTCCGTTTTCAGATAGCAAAATTGCTGCTGCTTCCGAGTGCAGGGAAGAGGGGAAGCGACTTTTGATTTAGTGTGGAGCAGTCCAGGAACCCTGGTTCAAGGGGAACCATAACAACCCATCCCCACAGAAGAGTGACTGTAACAGACTGAAGTTCAATACTCAACAGGAGAAGGGGAAAAAACGCAGAAACCACTCTGATAAAGTTTAAAGGGAAACCACACCGAAAAAAAAAAAAAGAGACGAGTTAAAAGGAAATTGAAAGGGAATAGCTAGAAGGGTAAAATGATTGAAAGTGGTTGGGATACTTTTGAAATAAACTGTATTAGAAGCTCTGGAACATTATTAGAAAACTTTAAATGGGCAAAAGTCATTCTGGCCATGGCTATAAAGCAGCATAAAAGAAGCAACTCCAACTCCAAGGATAATTCTGGCAAGGTAAGGTAAACCCATATTAACAAGGGACAAAATTATGCTTGAGAAAGAACTTGCTAAAGACATTAGAAATAATGATAACCCTTTTTTTCAAGCACTAGAACGTAACTCTGTGTCATGGTACAGCTCATGGAAGATCAGGATTCAGTGGGAGAACTGTGAAAGGGCACAGCAGGAAATTTAAATAAACAGAGGAATTTAGTCATGTTCCCACATGAGGAATTTTCATTACCAGGGATAAGTATGAGGAACTGTTTTATATTTTAGGCTTGAAATTAAAAATTGAATAATAAAAATTCATCAAGAACAGATGGTATTTTCCAAAGAGCAGCAAAGGAATGAAAAAATGAAATTCCAGTCTATTAACTGTACTGGGAAATCTGTCACTTCACCTATGCATGAGAAATTAGAAGGTTGAGAATTTCTTGCCAATTTATTAAAAGGAGTTGAAGGAGAAATACAGAAAGCTATGAAATGGGAACCCTGGTTTTTTACATGGAAAGCTGGAAGACACCATAATAAAGAACAAAATCAGCAGGGCTAAGGCAGAATAAGCAGTTATCTCATCCAAAATTGACTAACAGAGCAATCCTACATCCTGGAGGAAAGAACAGATGTAGCCTTGAGTACTTAGATTTCGAAAAAAGCTTTCAAATAAAGTTTTCCCCCTCATGAGATAACAAGAAAGGCCCTTCTATGGTGTAATGGCCACTTCCATGACGTGGACATTTTCAGGAGTAAAACCTCTGTGTCTCAAGAGAGTAATGCTTGAGCCAGGGAAGTTTGAACAGCGCCAGGGAACCTCTCTGGCCACTGGAATTCAGGAATTCACTAATTCCAACAGTATCCTGGCTTGCTCTTCTCCTGGTTTGGCTTTTCCCAGCCAGCTCTCACCACAGTGATGGATTCACCAGCACCCAGGGCAGCCCTGGGAGGTTCCTGCTGGTCACTGCAGGTGTTCCCAGCCCTTGCTGGTTGTCAAGAGTCCATATGATACATGGAATTGTGCCCTGCCATGCCAAGTGTGATCTCAAGATCACTAAGCAATAAAATAGAGATGTAGAAAGATTTCCTCATTCTGGAGAGTTCTTGGGAACATCAGTGCAACTCCTAGAAGTGCTTACAAAGGGAAGGGTAGTTAAAAAAGGAAACAACAGGAGACAACTTTCTGCATCTATAACTCCATGGAATGACCATATTTTGGGTATTATGTACATTCTTGACATATATTCTTATTGAAACTGCCACAAGAAAAATTCTGCAAACTAGAAGAGCTTTAGAGATGGGCAGGAAATGTAACCAAAAGTTTAAAACAACTTCGGTATAACTTCCACACTTGGCTTGGATGGTTGCACGGGGAAGAGAAAGATTGTGGTGGACAGAGCTACAAAATCATGAGTGACAGAGAAGGAGTCAGTAGAGAGCAGTTATTCCCTGTTTTCCCAAACACACCCTGTTTTCCAAAACCACTTCAATGAACATCTCAAATCATCAGGCAAGAAGTTTAAAGCCAGCAAAGGGAAGATCCCTGAAAATGCACCATTACCCTTCATAACACAGGGGCTGAGCAGGTCATAGAGCCCAAAGGGACAAACAGGTTCCAAAAATCAGGGAAAACAATTTATGTGTGTGAAACAGTGATGTAGAGGAGTGTTCAGCCAAAAATGCCAGAGACAGACTCTGCTGGAAGCTGGGAGACTCCCCAGGGAAATGTCACTCCAGGGTAATCCTGTTTCTTCTGGGCATCCCAAAGTGACCATGGGCAGGGACAGGTGATGAGGGGGATGGATCTGGCTCAGGAGTTCCCTACTTCCATTCTCATCACATTCTGACAGAGTTTGTTCACTGCCCCAGTGCAGGGATTCTCAGCTGGGTGTTTCACAGAAGCACCAGTTGCTGTAGTGGACAGTAGTGGATTAGGAGTTCTGACAGCAAAGGGAAAAGCTGATCTTTATTCTGCTCAAAGAGCTAAAAGTATAATCAACCTTTTAAAAAACTGGGACACATATCTGTCAACACCTTTTTAGAAATAAAAAATTCACTTTTTAAAATACATGCTGATTCCACCTCTGATTCAGCAGTGACATGAACGTATTCCATGGGGTGGAGGGGGTTTTCCCTGTAACTCTGGGAAATCATGTTCTGGTGAGCTGATCATGAGTCACAGATCAAGCATCACTGTCAAATGCTTTAAGGACAGGAGCAGCCCCTGACAGTGTCTGCAGTCCCTTGGCTTTGCCCCTTATTCCTCACTCTGTTTGTTGCTTCAGAAGTTGCTCCTTCGAGGCTGTTAGAGCCTGGAGCTGGTCAGGAGAACCCTTTGTCTTGCAGAAGCCCATCACATGTTCAATTTTAAAAGTTTGTCACAAAGAATTGCAAAAAAACGTGGTGTGTTGGGACAGAGAACCTACCAAACTCAAATCACTTGAAACAATAAAGGGTCTTGCATGGCTTGGAGGCAACTAAATCTGTCCCAGAGAATTGTCTGTGAGGGTCTCAGCTGCCTGTTGGCCTTGGTTTGGTGAAGCTCCTCAGCTGTAGGGGTGACCCAGTGGCACATGAGCTGAGCTGTGCCCTACACCTGCCCTGGCTCTGCCCGGGCATGTCACAATCCGGGCAAAAAAAAATCCCCTTCCCCTGCTGAATGTCCCACCTGGGCCTCCCCAGCTGCAAAACCCATCATGATTTTTATGCTTGGAGGTGAGAACTGACATCTGTGGAGATATGAGCTGATCAGAGCCGGGGCCAGAGGCAAGACAGGCTGATGAGAAGGGAGAAGAAGATCTGGAGATGGTTAGATGAGCAGGGAGAGGCTGCTGCCCTCAAGGATTTGATGTTCAAAGTCCAAGCTGGACAGCCTTAGGAAGTTGGCTTTTTCAAGGCCAGGTTGGATGGGCTTGGAGCAACCAGGGATAGTGGGAGGTGTCCCTGCCTGTGTGTGGCAGAGGGTGGGATGGGATGATCTTTAATATCCCTTCCCACCCAAACCCTTCTGTGAGTCTATGATTCAACATCCCTATGGGGCTGATGTGAATTTTTAACCACCTTCTGCACTCCTGGGCCACAAAGACAGAATTTTTCTTTGCCCCAGAACAGAGAAATCATCAGTGGCCAACCTCTGAAGGACAAGAGGTTGTGAATGTGAAACCTGCCCCTCTGAGAGCTCAGCAGCTGGCAGGGAATCTTGAGTTCTGGCAGAAAAGGGGGAAAAGGACTGGGACTGCAGATGGGTGGGGTTGTCGGTGTTCCTTCATCCTCCTCTCTCCCTCTGCCCTCGGGAAGGAAAATCCCTTTCCCTGAGCGAGGGTGCAGTGCCCGTGCCCAGCCCCGCCAGCCCCGCTCGGCTGCTCCGGAGCTAAATTAAACCGGATTGTGCTTTTCCCACTTTAGTCATTTAGATAAAAATAACATTTTGTTGGAGAGCAGCAGCAATTATACCCTAGGGTTTGGGATTAACATAATTAATACTTTCTCCATCTCCAAACGGCCCCCCCGCCCTCACTCCTGCTGCAATCAGAGCCTCGGCTTTCAGTGACGCTGTAGCCAAGAGTGATCCCCAAAAAGGTACATGAGTCCTTCTGAGGGAGCCTGGAGTGTGCTTGGGAAGGAGCATCTTGGAATAAATAGGAAAAGAGCCGTATCACCCTGCATTAGAGTCTGCAGTACATGAAAACCTGTCACTCCACCACCCAGGGAACTAATGAAGATCCCAATTATGCAGCAATAAAATATACATACGCACTACACAGGGCCTTATACATTTTTAATTTTTTTTTCCAGAGCCAAACTCAGAGAGAAAATTCTAATTAGTGGATTTGTCATTTTTAAATAAAAAGATACGTGGCTGCAGGAAACACTGGTAGAGCACCCCCAGCAGAGCCATGCAGGCACAGTCTGGGTGTCCAGCCACTATCCCAGCACTGTCCCCATCCCTGCCCTGCCAGCAGCTCCCTGATTCCCGGAGATCCTGGGAGGAGGAAACCACATCTTTTAGCAGTGATCCCAGTGATTCCCACACTCCCCACAACCCAGCCAGGCCATCCTTTCCTGAGCCTACTCTGAGGGAGCCCTTTGCTGCTTCCATCACCTTGGCATTGCATGGGAATGTTTTCCCTTTGAGCTCGGGGGGCCTGGGGGCATCCAGCTCCTCTTGGAAGGTGACAGCAGGACAGCAATGGGTGGGTGACAAGCCACCAGCTGCACCCTCCAGCTTGGGTTTGCTTCTGCTCCCTTATTCGCAAAGCTGGAGGAAGAGCAGTCACAGCCCTGCCCAAATCTAGCCCCACCAGGGAAGACTCAGGTCTGACAAGAGCAGGAAAAGAATGGGATGGAGCTTCAGCAGCAGAACCAGCAGCTTCCAGCAGAAATCACTGAGTCATGGGAGAGTTTGGGTTGGAAGGAACCTTTAAAGGGCATCTGGTCCAACCACCCTGCAGAGAGCAGGGACATCTTCAACCTGTATTTTTTGCCTGGATCAGAGTCCTGGTGATGCCAGGGACTGGAGAATGATGTCCCCATTCCAACATCCTAGGGAAAGGGTGTTTGGAAGCAGCACAAAATGGAAACTTCTGGCTATCCTGCCCTGGGTGTCCCAGAAACACTGAGCCTACACAGCAGAGCCCCACACTCATCCTCCCTGAAAAACCACAGCCCAGCTGTGTCCCTGCTGCCCTGGTCCTGCTGCTCCCAGCCTCTGATGGGATGTGTGGGAATGATGCCCATCCTCAGCCCCACATCATTCCCTGTCCTTGGGGACAGGGACAAGATCCCACCCTAGGCCTGTGACAGCATCTGTAGCATGGCTGGGCTTTCACACAGTTCAGCTGCATCTTCATGAAATTCCAAAACAAATCAGAATCAGGTCTTTCCTGTGATCCTTCGGACATTTAAACCCATCTGTTGTCCACAGGAAGAATATCCCACACTCACTACCAGCCCTCCCAACCTTCCAATGCTGCTCCCAACCGGGAAGGGATCAGAGCTACTCAACAAAAACAAATTTAAGGGCTTTTCAGCATTAGCTTAGCAAGTTATCTCCCTTAACTGCACCCAAAGAAATTATAGGCTTATTTGAGAGTCATATTCCAAAAAGTGGATATAAAAGCATCATTCTCAAGCAGCATCTCAAGTCAGAAAGCTTCTGACAAAATGCTCAAGATCTAGCAAGGTTTTAAGTGATTCAGAACAATGTTTTAAAACGGGCTGTCAGGAACCTGAAGCGTAAAGCAGTTCTGTCAACTCCTCCTGTAATAAAAATAAATGACCATTTGTTGCCTTGTGAATTCTAATATGCAGATGAGTGAATATATTGTGCAATGTCCAATGTCCTAAACTCCATCTACATTTGAATTTTAAAGTCACTGCAATATGGTGCAAAAATATAAGGGTAAAAAAATAACTCCTGATGGTAGCGTGATGCTGAAAAGTCCCCAAGCATACAAAAAGCTCAGAAATTTTTATTTTGACATTAATCAGTGAGGAGGCTCTGAGCACAGCAGAGCTGTGACAGACACAGGATCATTATCAGCAGACACGGCCAGAGCTGTCACCTACCATGGAACAGTCGGGGGGCAGGGAGGGAGGGGGGAGAGGAATCCTTCATTTTCCAGCTACAGACCAAGGACAAGGTGTAGAAGAAAAACTTTCTGGGTCAAATTCACCCTTGTGCTGAGATGAGGGGAAACCTCAGTCATGACTAAGAGTGTGCAAGTGATGCACAAATCTGGGGATTCCCTCACCTGGGATTGAGGGACACACCTGGAACCTGGAGATTGTGCTGCTGAGTTTCCTGCTCTGCTGAGATCCTGCAGGCAGCAGATGTGGGCCCCTCTCTTTTCTCCTCCTGCAGTGACTCAGGTACGTTAGAGCTGCCTGAGCCCTGAGGAGAATGGAATGGCTCAGATAAAGCAGACCAGGGGCTCTGTGTTTAATGTCTTCTCTCTCCAAATCACAAAGTTCATGTGGAAATCCCAGTGTATACCTGGCTGTCTTCCTAATTACTGTTATCTTAACTACTAGGCCAGTTTTAAATTGCAAGCTGGACTGGAATAAAAAGCATGGAAAGTTTAATTAATTGGTTAATTAATTATTTTTCCTTATTTTAATAAGGAGATAATATTCACAGAGACAAGCGGGCACAGATAAATCCTGTGGCTGGTTCACTGCAGTGCTGCTCCTCATTGCCAGGAGCTGCCCTGGGCTCCTGAGCCCTTGGAACCTGAGGCTTTTCTCCAGGTTCTTTCTCCTTGATCCTCCTGCTGCCTGAAGGAACTGCTTCTGAGCTATGAGAGTCTCCTGAATTGGGTAAGGGGCGTCAGAGGGCCAGCACTGACAGAAACTTTGGGAGGAAACAATCCCAGGGCAAAAAAAAACATTTGGGGGGGGGGGGGGGGGGAGATTTCTGTCTGTTTTTCAAAATCCTATGAGCACTCACAGCTGCTGATGAATATGTTGAGGTATTAGGCACAAAGTTATCTAGGGGTTCCATTAACTCACCCCTTTGCAGAAATTAATGCTCCAGAGAAGCATTTTGGGTGAGGTGTTCCCTAGGAATTCCACCAGCAGGACCTCGGGTTTGTGGCACTAAGTGATGGAAAGTGAACCCCTGGGAGATTCTGCCCAGCTTGAAAGTTAAAAACTACAGATTTTATCAAGGTGTGAGGCTGTGGAGCTGCCCTGCAGCCAGCCCAGCTAGCCAAAGAGATATTTAGAAGTCAAAATATTTGCAACACTGATACCCAGAGGCTGAACCTGACAGATTTGGAAATAGATTTTTTTTTTTGGGGGGGGGGGGGGGAGGGGGGGAGGTATTTTCCATCCCAGGTGACTCCCCAGCTCCAACTTCTGCAGCAATGGGATTTTTCACATGGAGACCAACAATAAATAATTTGATCAACTTTTCCTGGTGACAATGACTCTAAATTGTGAGATGCTCATGATTAGGTGCAAGTGTTCCTGACTTGTGTTTGCTGGGAGGATGATCTAGGACAGGAGTGGACACCAGGGCAGTATTTCAGCAGTGCCAACAGAGCAGAAAACTCCTCTGCTTCTCAACTTCCTTAAAAATCCTAGCAAAGTGTCCCATGACAAATCCTAGCCAAGCCCCACCTGGCAGAGTTGTTTTTTCCTGTTGGTTTCCCCTTGTGTCCCCACAGCTGGGACCCACTGTGCCACCTCACTGCTCACCCTAGAGCCAGCTATTCCACCTCAGCTGCTGCCTCTCAGCTCCTTACAGCAGAACTGGGGAACACAGATCATCATAAGCCTTTTATCTGGAAATCCACCTGTCTCAGGAATTTACCTGTGCCTTTCCTCTGTTTCTCCGGTGAGAAATTAATGTGTCTGTCAACAAGTGCCCTTCCATTAAACCTGCACTTGTTTATTTTAAAATAAAAGTAAGCTGCCACACCGAGCATAAAAACATGCAACGTTTTATGTGGGAATCTGAAAGAATATTGTATTAACATGCACATTTCTTTGCTTTTTTTCTGAATCCCATGAGACTCTTCCAGGGAATTTCAGCTGGCAACTGCTTTCTTCCACATTAATGTGAATCAAACCATTTCAACTATAAAAGTTTCTTCTGGTAATACACAATCCTTGAGAGAAGTTTGCCTTAAAATAAACAGTAAAACAATTCCTTGGCCCACTTCATCCAGAACCTGCAACTGCACACCCAGGCAGGGCCAGGGGACTGTGTCTGAGCACAGCATTCTGAGATGATGGAGATCCTCAGTCCCAGGAGCAGCCCAGAGGAGGGAGGGCACAGGAGAGGATCCCACCCACCCCAGCACTTCTTTGCATCCCACTCTGGGCTGAGCTGGGCATGGGACAAGTCCCAGGCTCTCAGTAAAATCCTCCTGTCTGCAGTGTTGTCATGGAATTGGACAGGGATCATCCATCCCTGTCCTGCCTCACTGGGGAGCCACACACAGGAGGCTCCAGACTCTGGTTTCAGCCCCACTGCTCATGGAGCTGGACTGGGGACATCCCACACTGGGGATGTAAATCCTGCCCATAAAATGCCCCTCTGATGGTCCTGCTGGGGGTCTGCAGGACAAACACTGGCAGCTTCTCCAGGGCTCTGGCACACAGGATGGCTGGAAAGGCTGACCAGGCCTCTGCTGTCAGCATTTTCATATTATTTTTTCCTCCACAGAGTAAAATATCGACTTTTTACTGATACTCTGCCCCATCTCCTATCCAGGTCACAGCCTCCAAAGGCTCCTCCTGTGCAAATCCAACTCCAGTTGAAGCAGAAGCTGGCGGGACTTCGATGGGTCTGCTTGGAGCAGGAAACTGCAGCTTGTCTGTGAGAAGCTGTGCTGGGGCTCAGCCCACGAGGCTGCTGCAATTAAAAGTCCTCTCTGGGATTGTGGCTGACCCTCCCTTTATCCACACTCGGATGTCAAATGTCAAACTGTCTCCCCAGCTCGGGCAGAGAGGGCCTGACGAGGCGGTGGCAGCGGGAGCCGTGCGCTCTGTGGGGACAGCTGGCATTCAGCATAATTGTTTATGAGGCACAACTTGCCAGCAGCAGCAGCAGGCCAAATTGGAGAGAACTAATGGCTAAATATTGGGGAATTATCTGGCTGGAGCAGCACGGCCCAACCTGGTTAATTAGGAGCTTGCAATGAATATAGAATTGCTGTTAATTTTAACCCACCGTGCCTTTCCTGAGGCAAAATAGGGGGAGTATTGGTATTATGTGATTTGGTAAAGGCTGGAAGGGAATGTTTAATAATGGTGGATTTGCTTCTTTATCTTAAGTGCTTCCCCCTTCATGTAGCAGCCACACCCCCACTGCAGCGAGGGCAGCACCCACCCCCTGGGTTTGCTCTCGGTGCCTTTCCAGTGCAGAATTCCTTCCATGGAGGGCATTCTAGAGCCTGCCTATTGCAGATGGGGCATCACTGCCCCCCAGCCCCATCCTGGTGTCCCCCAGTCCCTGCAGTGCAGCCCAATTTTCTCCAGAGGGCAGGGGCCAGAGCTGGGATGAGATGAGGATGATCCAGGTCCCAGGGACTGCTGCCAGTACTCTGGGTGGGCAGGACAGGCAGGGGACATCTCCTGGGGGCCTGGGACAAAGGGGCTGCACTGGACATGAGGGGACAGGGGAGTGCAGGAGCGCTGAGGGGGCTGGGATCCATCAGAGGAGGTGTTTCTGGGGCAGGGGTGTGATGAAGGGGGATAAGCCAGGGTGGAGGATGAGGCTCTGCACTGGGCTGATGTTGTTGGGGGACACTCCCTGCCCCTGGAAAATCCAGTTCAGGGTCTGGCACATGGGCACCAGGTGCTGTCACCACCTTGCAGAGGGGAGTGGCACTGTTGTGTGGTGTCCCAGGTGAGCAGAGGTTGTCCCTTGGTGCCCAGGGGTTCATGTCCCTACTGCTCCTCTGCTCACAGAGCAGGCAGTGCCATGGTGCAGGGAGGCCTCATGCTGGCTGCTCCTCCACAGGATGCTCACCCCTCACCACTGGGACAGTTTCAGATTTTGCCTTCCTCAGTATAGACCTTAATGAAACATCTGGGGAGGCTGAGTTGGCTCCTGAAGGAGTCTGGTTTATCCCAAATCCATGGTCTCTTTCAAACATGAATGCTGCAATGCAGAGGAACTCAAGGGATACAAATACACCAAAAAACATCCTGTTAGTGTCAGGGATGGGCAGCTGTGACACTGCAGATGCTCTTGGGTCACTCCAGCAGTCACATCAATACTGGCTGAAGGATGATAAGGAGTCCACCAAGCCTCAGCAACTCCTTCTGAGGCCTCTTGAACTCGTGTGTGACCCATTCAGCCTCACCATCATATTTGTATGGTACCCTGGGGACAATTCATGTCAGGTTGCTTTGAGAGAGATGTCCCAGCTGGTTCAAGGCGAGGACAATTCCTCCCTTGGATGTTTTGTTCTGCGCCAAGCCCCAAATGGGCCCAGTTCCCCAGGAGCAGGTGACTGCAGTGAGAGTAAAACCACCTCCTAAGTAAGAATCCACCACCACCTGAAAGTCCATTCCCTCAACAGGCCAGATGAAATCAGTCTGGATTTTGGACCTCCATTCAAGCTTTCAGCAAGGTCTGGGGCATATTTGATGAGACAAATCTGCACTTAGCATTCTCTCTGTATCAACAATGATTTGGGCCATCAGGTTTATACCTTGGCCACTGCTCCCATTCCAGGGTGTGATATCTTGAATTACAGTGTTCCCAAACAGTGTTCCTGAACTGCAGCTTTGATGTCTCTGAAACTGCCTGGGAGGCAGTGATTTCAATAACAGAGAGGGGTGTGCACCAGGGCAATGCCACTGAGGCTGACACTGGCTGCTGCTCTGTTAACTCAGCCATGGGACTTCCAAAAGCTCAGGAAAATTCTCCAAGTCACTCAGCATATCCATCCTTCATTGAACCACCCTTTAGAGAAGTTTGCCTTAAAATAAACACTAAAGCATACTTCACTTTTCTGAGCACCTTCTTTCCCTAATCCAGGGGAACTGACCTGAAATTTTGTGGAAGGAAGGTTTTTTCTGCAACAGTAACCTTTTATTCTTCATTTAAACTTAAATTTATTCCATATTTCAAAATCTGAATGCTCCTGTCTGCAGAACATTTATACAGACAACAGGAAATTGAGTGTCGCAATGAATGGCAGTTTCCATATTATTTGTGGGAAAATATTTTTAGTGGATTTACTGGAAATTTCAAAACATGTCTGGTAGGACATCACTTGGCTCCCGGATCTGCTCAAGTGAAATAAGGTACTCTGGGTTTATTAATAGCTGTGAAAATTCTTGCCAGGCATTAATAAGAAGGAGAAAAATATTTTCTTTATTTTTCCCCCTCCAAGGAAATAAACTATTATGTCAGAATGTAGAGGAGTTTAGGAATTAAAAATGCAGAAAGGTCTGGGTGGGGTTTATGAAAACACCTGAGCATGAAATAAACCTTTACTCCCCCCTGAAGAGCTGGTGCAGTGGTACAGCCACATTTTATACAATTTGTACAACCTTATCTTTCTTCTCAAATATTTAAAATCCCGTGACGCTGTTTGGGAAGCTCACTCAGGGATGTGTCATTTTAGCTTTTCATCAAGCTGCCATGCATGGATTTGTTAGTACACATTTTAAACCAGGCAAGCATTCCTCTTTCACCTGGTATCACTTAGAGAAGGAGAATTCTTTCCTGTCCCTCAGGGCAGTCTCAGAGAGGCACCACAGCTCAGAACCCATTCTCTCCTGGTGTTCTATGGACCAGGAACACTGACACTGGTAAATTACCAGCAGCCACCAACTGAGAGAAGAAAATGGTGCAGGAAATGGGGTGAGACCTGCAGGACACAGCTCAGAGCAGCTGAGGAAGCTGCTGTTGCCAGGAGCATGCCCAGGCCCTCCGAGCTGTTTGCTCACAATGACAGAAAGGGAGGATCTTGCTCAGGCAGGGGAGGGTGGGTTTGGATGCTCCTGGTGAGGACAGGTCAAGGTGACAGATCACCTGGATAATGGAAACCCCCACAAAGTGAAATGAAATGCAGAACCTACACATAGAGTGGGAAGATGCCATAAAATGAAATCAGGGTGCTGGGGGATCTGAACAGGCCCAGGGTGTTCAGAGAATCCCAGACTGGTTTGGATTGGAAGGGACCTTAAAGCTCATCCTGTCCCATCCCTGCCATGGGCAGGGACACCTCCCACTGTCCCAGGCTGCTCCAAGCCCCAATGTCCAGCCTGGCCTGGGACACTGCCAGGGATCCAGGGGCAGCCCCAGCTGCTCTGGGCACCCTGTGCCAGGGCCTGCCCACCCTCACAGGGAACAATTCCTGCCCAATATCCCATCCAGCCCTGCCCTCTGGCAGTAGGAAGCCATTCCCTGTGTCCTGTCCCTCCATCCCTTGTCCCCAGTCCCTCTCCTGCTTTCCTGGAGCCCCTTTAGGCCCTGGCAGAGGCTCTGAGCTCTCCCTGGAGCCTTCTCCTCTCCAGGCTGAACAGTCCCAGCTCTCCCAGCCTGCTCCAGAGCAGAGGGGCTCCAGCCCTTGGAGCATCTCTGGGGCCTCCTCTGGACTCTCTCCAGATGTGTCTGAATTCCTTCTGTCAGCCCAGGTATTTCTGACTGTAAAGGTGTGTCCAGGTTCAGCTGGGCTGACAGGATCCCTGGCTGTGAATCCCACACAGCCCAAGAGCCCTCTCAGAGGACTCCCCAGCCCAGTTGAACATACTTCCTCCAGAACATGGTGCCTTTCCCAACACTCCCAGCCTCAAAGGCCTTGCTGCAGAGCAGAATGGGCCTCGCTGGAGCTCTTTGGGAATGCTCATGGTGTATTGCTTCATGTCCAAGGGCAGGGGAACAGCACCGGTGAAGCAGAGGGACCATTCAGACAGTTTTTAATGCCCCTCAGCTCCCTGGGGCTGAGCTGCAGGTCACATTCCCCGCCAGGTCCCTGCTTCACCTCATTCCCCACAGCCCTGTCCTGGCTCATACAACTGTGATTACAGCCTCACACTTCCAGGGGTGCAGTTAACAGCCTGATTAGCAAGATACCATTCCATCTTATAATTAGATTAATGAGAGCATTCATTCAGAAGTTGTTATCTCACTTAATAATGACCTCACTGATTATTTTATCTCCTTTAACTCAGTGAGTGATTTTGATTAAAATAAATATAGCTCACAGCACCTGAAAATTCATTCTTCTCTTTAGAAGGAATCTGATGGAAAGAGATTCCCTTTTAAGAATTTCTTGGAAGTGATTAAATATTTTGGTCCTCCTGAGGCTGAATTTTCATGTTTTTAAAGATGACATTTTTGAAATATTTGATGATAAAATATTTATTAAGCCCTGTATTTATATTTTCAATACATCTGTTTCTGCTTTGACTGTTTGAACATCATTTCAGCAGAAATATATATTTGCATGCTGATCTGATTTAAAAAAACACCCACAAGTGCTTATAGACACACACACACACACACACACACACATTTGCACACACACAGGCCTCACACATGGAGCCTCACTCTTCCTTTCATCCTGTCCCTCCCAGAATGATTTCTGATTTAGGGAAAACACTGCCAGCAGTCATTGAGCCAATTGAGTTTATCAGATCCCTGCTGCTCATGATGTTATTTTGTGTATTAATCTATTTTCTAAGAGTGGTAAGAATTAGACAGCACAGCTGCTGAAAACTCAAATGGAAAAGAGGCAAACAGGAGGGCAAAGAGCATTTGGGGTTTGCAGGACAGGCCTGCCATGTCTGATTTCTGTGGGGCAACAATTAATCACAAAATCTGGGCTGGTTTGGCCATCTTCAGCCGTGCCAGCATCAGAGGGAAGGTGGCCATGGGGTGACAGCCCCTGGTTTGGGGGTTCACAGGATTCCAGATTGGTTTGGGTGGGAGGGCGGAGGGACCTTCAATCTCATTCCACCCCTCAGAGCCCACTCTGCTCCTGCCCTGTGGCATCCTTAGACCTCATCTCTACTTTTGATAAAGCAAGATCAACTCTAAATAATAATGTGCTGTTCCCCAGTGAGCACCCCAAGAGTTCCCAGCTCTTGGAGAAACTCTGGGCACACCAAAGCTCTGGAGGAGCCAAATCCAGAGCAGCTCCCTCTGCTCCTGCAGGGTGTCAGCACAGCTCAGGGCCATTAAAGGCTGATGATTTGGATTCTCCAAGATGGTTCATGGTGAGGGATGAATGGAGGCACCCAGCCCAGCTGGGAACATTGTTGTGCATGGTTACTGTGACCATCCCAGTGCTGACAGCAAATAATCACCACCAACCTCTGAATTTCCTGCAGCACAAGCTCAAGACGCAGGGATGAATTACACCTCTGCTTCCAGGGGGTTGGAATGGTTTCAGTGAGGCAAGATTTGGTCTCAGATGCTGGCTGGAGTAGGCAGATAGAAGGGAATGCTGAGATTTCCACTGGTTTAGCTTATATTTCTTATTTTACAGATTTTAATGTGTTCATTCTAATTTCTTGCCCTATTGAAGCCTGTAAAGGTTACATATCAGAAATGAGTGCAGGAGAATGTCAGTCTTACCCAGATTCTGGGGATGGAGATGGTGCTTGCTGACCTGTCTGCAAGCAAAAGACAGGGACAAGTCTCATCCTGCATCTGCAGGTATGGAAGAAAAAGCCTTTTACCTTTAGAACAAGTCTGAGCTGCAGCCTGAATTCTGGGGGAAAAATGACTGAAGGGGACCTGGCAACCTTTGGTATTTTAGTTCTCATTTTACAGTATCCATAGGCAATTAACATCCTGCAACCTCCTTTAGAAGCTCTTTAGAAATACTTGTGTTCCTTTTGGGAAGTTGACAGGCTCCTCGCTTCAATTCAAAATGTTCAGAATTGCTGTTACCCAGTCAGGAGAAAATTTTTAAAAAGAAAAAAATCCTGTTTCTGAGGTACAATCTCGCTGCAGGGGTATTCCTGTGGTTGTGTTCTTGAAAACCCCAAGAGAAAATAGGGATTTATCCTGTAGAGTGGCATTCACACAACAGCTCCTTGGCCATTCAAAGGTGCAAAGGGAAATAAATCTGCTGAAATAAATTTGTTTAATTTTTTGGAGGTGCTTTGGTTTTGATTCTTCTGCCACCTCTATTTCAATTTTATACTAAAAAGTCAAGCCCTGTGTAACCACAAATATCTTCTGGGGCATTTGGGAGCAGCTCAATAGGTGAGACATCCAGGGAATGGAAGGGGAGTGTTCACAAAGAGAAAGCAATGCTGAAAATGTGTGTAAAAATAAACTCAGCTTGGCACTAAACCTTCAGATGGTACAAGAGGAAACATTATTTTTGTAAAAGAGAAAACTAGCTCTTCTTTCCCCCCAACCCATCTCTCTGTCATTATTTCTTTTTATGTGGGTCAAAGTGGCCAATGCTATTTCTTTCAGGCTTTGAAAATTTCACAGCTCTGGGAATTTATGGACAATATTCTGCAAACTCCTTGTGAAGAGGGTGTAGGGAAAACCCCTGAGAATCCCAGAGTCAGTAAGTGATGGAGAAAAGCCCTACAAGAAAAAACTGAAAGTGAGCATTAAACACTTTCATTGGTTTGGTTGAAAATGAAAATCACATGAAGACACCGTGGAAAATTCTCTGTGGATAATTTATTGTCTCTTTTCTCAATCTAGATGCTTCCTCAGGATTAAGAGGCGGAGAAACATTCATCCATTCATGGCAAAGTGAGACAGTTTGGGCTGGGAGCACAGGGCTCAGGCTCTGTGCATTCATGGTCAGGTGGCTCCTCTGTGTGCTCCCCAAATTCCAGATTGCAGGATCAAGGACCCCAGAACCTCTTTAATAACTGAAACCACTGCCTTTAAAAGAGACTGAAGTCTCCAGAAGCAAAGTTCAGCAGGAGACACAGCCCCCGCTGTCACTTCTTAGTCTTAATTCTCCCAACAAACCCACAGACTTGAGACCCTGTGACCACACCACTGGGGAAGGACCTGAGAGCCCTGTTTCAAATATAAGTCAAACCTGGCTGAAGCTATTTCACTCAAAACCATTGTGGGCTCTCCTGTGAAATATTAAGGGGAAAAAAAAATCTGTAATGATTTCTCCTGAAGAAATACACCAAAATAAAGTGGAAAATAGAAAACGGACTTCATGTACTAAAATCCCTACAAATAATAAACAAATCATTGCACTCAGCTCCTTCTCAGTTACAGAATCCCAGACTGGGTTGGGCTGGAAGGGATTTTGAAGCCCACTCCTGTCCCACCCCTCCCATGGGCAGGGACACCTCCCACTGTCCCAGGCTGCTCCCAGCCCCAGTGTCCAGCCTGGCCTGGGACACTGCCAGGGATCCAGGGGCAGCCCCAGCTGCTCTGGGCACCCTGTGCCAGGGCCTGCCCACCCTGCCAGGGAACAATTCCTGCCCAATATCCCATCTATCACTGCCCTCTGGCAGTAGGAAGCCATTCCCTGTGTCCTGTCCCTCCATCCCTTGTCCCCAGTCCCTCTCCCACTCTCCTGGAGCCCCTTAAGGCTTTGGAAAATAAAAGGTTTGGGAATGGGTCTGAGCTGTGTGAGAGCTGCAGTGGAGCCACTTTCACCTCTGGATCAACACCAGAGGAACCCGGGCTTGGGTCTGTCTGGGACTGGGGGCTGGGACCTCTTTTGGTGAAGTCCAACAATCTCCTGCTCTCCAAAGTCAGAGATCCCCACTCCCAGGGGAGGAGCAGATGTGGAATCCAAGCACAAAGTGTCACACAAAGAAACAACAAATCCGGGCAAAGCTCCACAGCCCTGGGCTGGGTTTGGTGAGAGTTGTTGTGTCTCCAGCTTTAGGACTTGTCGGTTGTGTTTGCATCACACCAGGAGAAGAGTCTTCTCCAACACACCCCTGCTCTGCAGGTTTCTCAGAATTTCCAGTTATGGGTGATCACAAATTCCTTTGTTTCTGGAGTGCCAAGTGCCACCTTTTCCTCCAGCCCTACCCTCCTGCCCAATTCACTCAGAGTGACATCCTGGAGACATTCTGCTGGAGTCTGACATCCAGCAGAAAATTTCTGTCCACCCTGATTTCCTGTGGCAGCTTTCACTTAATTAGGTCCTCATTACAGTGTCTTTGTCCAGAAAGCCCTCAGTGCCAGGCACATCTCCTGAGTCACAGTAAAGGGATTTTTAACCTTTGGGTAAACATTTCTATATATAAGGAAAAATGCTGGGGAGGGAAGAATGACTTCTGAAGCTGAATTGAAGGGCTCAGAGTGGGCAGAGGAGTGACTTAAGGAGATTTCAACAGCAGCCTCTCCAGAAAGTGAAACTTTGCTCTGAGACCTGAGCCAGACTAAAATGTTCCAGGGAGCCCAGGAAGGAAGACACAGAGAGGAAGAAGCTTTCATGTGGCAAATGGAAAGGCCTCAAAGGGAATTCAGACCCTGCTGACCCTGACTCTCACCTTGAAGTTTCTGCCCCGTTCCTCTCCTCACTGGCTCCAGTTTTTCTGATAAAATCAGATCAAAGGCTTTTGTCTGCAGTGGCAACTCTGCTCCTCTGTTTTATTGACTTGCTGGAACTGGCAAGGAAGTAACCCCAAAATCCAATGTCCCTCTTTTCCCTCCGCCTTTGAGCTACAAAAGGGCATTTTGGGAGCCCAGGGCAAACAGTGCAAGTAGGATTCAAGGATTCAGAGATTCAGGAATACAGATGGATGTATTTAATATAGACGTATTTAAAAGTGCATTAGAAGCAGCCTTATTTCCAGTGTGTTTTGTATGGGCATCAAAGCTACAAAGGGAAATTCAAGCAAGGAGAAGCCAGGAATGTGAAGAATGTGCCACGTCAGGCACGATGGCATTTCGTACTCGGGACATTTGGTGATGCAGCTTGAGGAGAGAGGATAGTATAGGCTCTGGAGAGAGGGAGTGGGGCGGGGGCAGAGGGAGGGGCCTCTCAGAGCTGCTTCCAGCCTGCTCTGCACAGGAGACACAGGGGCAGCAGCAGCTGGAAGCCCCTGAGATGCGAGGTGACCCCTCCCAGCTGGGCTCAGGTTTTGGGTTCTCCAGTGCTTAAGATCGGTCATTCCAGCAGTTCCCAGTTCCTCAGCGCACTGGTGTTAGGAAGATAAGCCTGGTTCAGATGTCCAGTAAGATAAAGACAGGACTCCTGGCCCACCAGTTCATCAGTGACAAGAAACCCTTTTGCCTCTGCAGCCCTAGGAACAGAACGAGGGCTCTGGATTTGTCTCACTGTGTTTCAGAGCTCCCATTAAGAGGAGAGACAGAGGTCAGCTCAATGCAAAGTGCAGATTAAAAACTTCCAGGTCAGCATCAGCATCTGTCTTTAAGAATAAGGAAAAACCGTCAGGCTTCTGAAACAGTCAGACCTAAATAATGAATGTGAGTAAAGAATGGGTCATCAAAAATGCTTCAGATTCTGCATCTGAAATATTCCTGTGTCCTCGTGTTGTGAAGAATGTTCTGCTTGGCCTGAGTTTTGCACCTGCAAAAGATGCAACTTTCTCTGGAAATATATAGAATTCTACAATAATCTGTGTTTCTGCCAAGGTGTGGCTCAGTGTTTGCTAAAGTCACTCAGATGCTTTTTCACCATGGGCCAACATCTCTGCCCTTGCTCCTTGCATTATCCCTGCCCTTCTTCACAGTCGCTGCTGTAAAAGTGTGGCCAGTTTTCTAGGCTTTAATTTAATTTTCTGCTGCTGGACAGAGCTCTGAGCTGATCTCCCAAATTTTCTGCTGCTGGAGACCACAAAGAGCTGAACTTGAGACACACAGAATCATTAAAATTGGAAAAGCCTTACAGGATGATCCAGTCCAACCATCAGCACCATCAAGTTCCCCACTAACCACATCCCCAAATGCCACATCCCGTGTTCTTTGATCACTTGCAGGGAAGGTGACTCCTCCACTGCCCTGCAAGCCTGTGCCAGTGCTTTGCCACTCTTTCCGTGAAGAAATTTTTCCTAAAATCCAGTCTGAACCTCCCCTGGCATGACTCAATGCCATTTACTCTCCTCACGTCGAGACATGAAAATGTGTCGGTGATTCTGCACAGAGATGGAGCACAGGATTCCTGTCAAAGTGCTGTGGCAAACAACCAAGAGCTTCCCAGTTCCAGCCAGAGGGTCACTGGTGTCCTCACACACCCACCTCATTCATCTCTCTCGTCTGGCCAGGTCTGTGTGAAACTCAGATGGTTTTAATTTCTGTAAGACAAAGGTGCTGATCAGCCTCCAACACAAGCAGCTGGTGTGCTTGTTGATCCTTAGGGAGGCTTTCCCAGCACCTAATCCAAACATCCCTGATGTAAATCCAATCCATTTCTCTTCCTGCCTGCCCCAGAGGCTGCACAGGACCTCTCTGAAGGTGCTCTCAGCACCAACTTTTCTACTGGATCTTAAACAAGCCACACTCTCTCAGCTTGCACTCAGCTCCAGAACTCATTGCCAACTATCCCATGTTTTTCCTGAAGTGTAGAGCCCAAGCCTGCATGGATCCAGCTCTAGAAAGAACTTCAGGATTGTTGGTCCATATTCAGCAGCTGATCTATTCTATTCTATTCTATTCTATTCTATTCTATTCTATTCTATTC